>JAHUUD020000027.1:600000-977500 GCA_020010945.3 Muscidifurax raptorellus
GTGAATTCACTTGAAAATTTGTACTTGGGGGTTTTTGGGGTCGCTGATTACGAATCTGAAGTCAGAATTCTGAAATTTTTACATTCAAGATGGCGGATTCCAAATGGCTGACTTAAATTTACAAAAAATAGACAAAGAGTACTAAAAACATGTGCTCGGATTTTTGGGGTTGATGATTACGAATCTGAAGTCAGAATATGGAAATTCTCACATTCAAGATGGCGGATTCAAAATGGCGGACTAAAATTTACAACAAAATAGACATAGAGTACTAAAAATTTGTACTTGGGGGTTTTTGGGGTTGCTGATTACAAATCTGAATTCAGAATATGGAAGATTTTACATTCAAGTTGGCGGACTCAAATTTACAAAAAAAAATAGACATAGAGTACTAAAAATTTTTAAGATCGTTGATGTATTTTTGTCTAAAAAAGTTTCTCGAGGGTTTTTGGAATCTAAGAATACGAATATAACATCAAATTTATTTACAGCTGCCTCGAAAATCCCGCGCGTGTAGATTTTTAGCATGAAATACGTTATTTTTGGAATTTCCAGTCCGCCATGTTGATCCGCCATCTTGAATGTAGGAAAATTAAAAAACTGATTTCATATTTTAAAATATATAATTTTAAAATTTACATACATAATTTTTAAAATTTTTGGCCCGCCATTTTGAATTTACTATCTTGGATTTGAGAAAATCAAATTTGTAATTGCATATTCATAATCAGCGACCCCAAAAACCCCTGATTGAACATTTTCGGGTAAAAATACGTTACTTTTAAAGTTCTGGTCCGCCATTTTGAATCCGCCATTTTGATTTTTGAAAATCTGATTACAGATTCGTAATCAGCAACCATCACAACCCCTAGATACAAATTTTCATAAAAATCGAACGACAAATAAGCTGGAAAATGATTTTTTTCTAAAAAAACAGCATTTTTTCGCAATTTGCTTATTTATAACTATTTAACAACAAATAAAATATTAATTTTTGTTAATTAGTATTGTAGAGAAACTTCCTAGCTCTCAAAAGAATCTGTAACTATTTATATACACCTATAAATAAAATTTTTATAAATAAAAATCTTGGATGAAATAGGTGGTTAATATATTAACCACCATGCCGAAAAGGGTTAAGTCAGACAAAGTATATTGAATCTTTGGCAATGAAATATAATCTAGAAAATGCCAACTCCAATGGAAACAAACTTAAAGCTAGATCAAGCTACTCAAATCGATGAAAGTATAAAATACAGAAACATAATTGGCGAATTATTATATATAAGTACAGGCACAAGGCCAGATATTGCGTATAGCGTAAATTACTTAAGTCGATACCAAAGTTGCTATGCCCAAACACATTATAAATATGCATTGAGAATTTTAAAATATCTCTATAAAACTAAAGACTTAAAATTGACATATTGTGATAACTTGAACAATGAAATATTAGACTGTACGGTAGATTCTGACTATGCAGGAGATAGTGTAGATAGAAAATCTACAACAGGCTTTCTAATTAGATTATTTGGAAACTTAATTTTTTGGAAAACTCATAAACAAAGCACTGTAACTAAATGCTCAACTTTCGCGGAGTACTCTGCCATGTCAGCAGCGGTGACAGAAATATACTTTGTAAGAAACTTTTTACACGAAATGTTCAACGTAAAATTCGATAAACCAATTAATATGTATGAGGATAAATCTGGTGCAATTGCGATTGCAAAATACGGTAACTTCACCAAAAACTCAAAGCACACCGAAGTGCAGTATAATTATATAAAAGAGAATTACGAAAAAGGCATAATTGATATTGTAAGAATAGAATCAAGCTTAAACTTGGCTGATATGCTAACTAAAAGTTTAGATAAGACAAAGTTTATAAAAAACAGAACAGCGTTAAGATTAATTTAGAAATGTTTTGTAATAATCTCAAGTTCAGAGTTATAAATCCAAGTTCAGTTGTAAAAATCCAAGTTCAGTTGAAAAAAATCCAAGTTCAGTTGTAAAATCGCAAGTTCAGTTGTAAAATCTCAAGCTCAGTCGTAAAATCTCAAGTTTAATTGAAATGTTCTTAATTAATTAATTTAAAACGCGAAAAACAAATTGTATGCGATATTTAAGGTTAATGAAATGTATTAACAATCACGATTATAAAATTTAGGAGTCGTGTTGTAATATATAAATTATTATAATCGTGATCTAACCCAAAATGGTACACGTCGCGACATCTATGGTTTCGGGACGATTTCATGCAGTCAGACGAGCGCAAGCGAACTGCGCATGCCTCGCGTCTACACTCTAATCGCCGACTATGCTATACACGCTGTTCTCGCCCTCTTTTCTGTTAGACTCCGAGCAGAGCATATGTGCCGACGACTTATGGCTCTCAAGGCACTCTTTAAATAAACTACTATTATTAACAATATAAACCTCACAGTATCTAATTTGAAATTAGCAAATAACAATCTCAAAATTTTTTTACAAATATGGATTCGATTTTACACTTGCAAAAATTACGTTTAAAATGCACTGGCACTATAAGAGACAATCGAGTCAAAGAAAAGAATATACTTGAAAAGAAAGCTCCACGATTCGAAGCCCGTTTCAATAGTTTCAACTGATGCGATTGTAAGTCCACTATCAACTTGGAGAAGATATAGTTCAGAGGCTCGATCCAAAATTGATATACCTTTTCCGCAAGTTTTTCATTTGTACAACAAATTTATGGGCGGGGTTGACGTGCATGAGGGACACTGCAATAATAAACTTCCAAGTATACATTCCAAAAAATGGACATGGGTCGTTTTTATAAGATTTATACAGGCATCCATTACAAATGCCCACGTATTTTTCAATACTACAAGTGATGGAAAGAAAAAAGTTGGAATAAAAGTGTCAACTATTTCGATTGCTAAATATTATATTCAGAAAGGTCAAACAAGTAACATTTCATAAATGATCTAGTAGCGGCCTATTGAGAAGGTTTTCAATTGAAAAATGTCCAATTAGAACAAGGATCTATTGTAAAGAATGCAATCTATATGTATGCAATAATTGTTGGGCAAAAAAACACTGATATAAGAAATGTTTAAGTGAGAGGCAAGGGGACGCACGAAAAAAGCACCCCGAAACGTGAGAGGCAATTTCGAATTTCTTAGAATTTGGTTTTAAAGTTAATAGTTTTTACAAAAACAAAAGATTAAGATTTTTATAAAATTTTTTCATTCTCGCCGCTATTTTGAAAAAACGCGTTGATGAATTTTTCTGAAATTGACCGACTACGCCGCGCGGAAATTGTTACAAAATTTGCGAAATCTGATGAGACGATTAGCGAGGTGGGCACTCGAGTTACAGCAGTGGGACTTTGAAATCATGTATTTTATTAGGGGAAGTGGAGAAATTTCCGAGAAAATACGCGAATTGGAGAGTTGAGGACCCAGTCATTGATTGAGATGAGTGTTGGCGATCGGTCGTTCCTGTGGAGCATCGCGAATGGGTTATGGAAAAAGTGTATTGTACACCTGCTACAGGGCAGTTAGGGGTTGAGAAGACGTACGATAGAGTAGCTCGAGAATATTATTAGAAGGAGTTTTATCATAATATATAGTATATATATATATATATATATATATATATATATATATAACTTAGTGAGGAAGTGCGAAATGTATCAGAGGTATAAGGTGTCGGAGACAGGGAAACAGAGACTGTTAGGGAAGCGAATCGTGGAGAGACCGTCGGTAGTTGTAAAATTCTCAAATATAAATAAAGTTGTGCGATAAAAACTTTTAAAGCAATGCAACTTATCTGTGTGAAATTAAAAATAATTATTTTTTCGAGTTTTAAAGGTGGTGTATCCCCTTAAAGCAATTAGAAAGGCGGACAAAAAATCAATAGCGGGCGCGTTCGAGGAGTTAACCCATTAAGGCCAAGGCCAAAACTGGATTAGATAGCATCAAAATAACTTTTGGAAACGGGGCATAAAGAAAAAAAAAAGTACCCGTGTTTTTTCTTTTGACTTTTGCAAATGTTTATAAAAAATTATTTAAACAAATTACCAAAAAAGTCATTATTTAAAAAACTGATAACGCCAATCGATTTTACAGGAAAAATTACAAAGAAAACCTAAATAACATTTTTTTCTCAGACCGCAATTTGTTAGTGTAAAACGACAATAAACAATGGCAGGCTAGTTAGCCTATAAGTGTCTGCGCCAAATCAAAAAATGTTATTTTTGTTTTCTTCGTAATTTTTTCGGTAGAATCGATTGGCGTAATCAAAAAAATGACTTTTTGGTAATTTGTTTAAATAATTTTTCATAAACAATTGCAAAAGTCAAAAGAAAAAACACGTGTACTTTTTTTTCGTTATGCCCTGTTTCCAACAGTTATTTTGATGCTATCAAACGTAGATCTTGCTTGGGATTTGGCGCAGACACTTATAGGCTATCTAGCCTGCCATTGTTTATTGTCGTTTTACACTAACAAATTGCGATCGGAGAAAAAAATGTTATTTAGGTTTTCTTCGTAATTTTTCCTGTAAAATCGATTGGCGTTATCAATTTTTTAAAAGAATGACTTTTTTGGTAATTTTTTTAAATAATTTTTTATAAACAATTGCAAAAGTCAAAAGAAAAAACACGGGTACTTTTTTTTCGTTATGCCCCGTTTTCAAAAGTTATTTTGATGCTATCTAATCCAGTTTTGGCCTGGGCCTTAATGGGTTAATATTATTTAGGCAAAGAGTTAGACACGTGTCTACGTCGCCGTATCATCCGCAAGCGAATCCGGTATAATGAAGTAACCGTACGTTAAAACGATGATAGCTAGCTTCCTTAAAGAGGATCACCGTAATTGGGACAAGCGTGTGCGCGAGTTTCGACACGCAGTCAAGACGGCAGTGCAGTCGTCTCTCAAGGTCTCACCCGAATTCTTGAGTTACGGGAGATACCCGAAGCCGGTGGCTAGCGTGCGTAGGGAGACAGAGGAGAGAGCGGAAGAGAGTAAAATAGAACCGAATGATTGGGAGGATAGGATGAAGCGTCTTGATGCATTGAGGGATCTTGTCTCGAAACTCATAGATAATGCGCACAAGAAACAAGCGAGGGAGTATAATAAGGGGCGAAAAGACGTCAGATTCTTCGTGGGAAATTTAGTGGAGCGAGAAATTCATCCTCTATCGGACGCGTCTAAGAAATTTTCGGCTAAGCTCGCGCCGAAATACTAAGGGCAGTATGTCGTAGAGAAAATTTTGACTGCTGGCCAGCAGTCGCGTCAAAGCAGGAACCGCAGTTGGCGGAAGAAACGAAGGGAGCCGAGTCTTTGTCAATAGTTGACCGAGGAGGACTCTTTCCCAAAGTACTTGGACTCTCGGGAGAGTTCGCTAACTGGTTCAGCGATAAGCAGCTCGGCGTAGGGAGGCGCTTTTCGGAGGAGAGACGACGGTCGTGAGCCCTTCGACTTTCACGACAGATGCTAGTGGGAAATGTGATGTTCGAAAAGCTAGTGCCGATACCCACGGTACTAACCCTCGACCCACCACTGAAGTCCTGCTTTAATTGTTTCTAGAAGGATCATCTCCTGCGTCACTACCCACGACCAGCTCGCAGAAATTTCTGCTACAATTGCGGTAGGCTCGGAGTGGATCTTACCTCGTGCCCTCGCTGCGCAGAGCATCGCCGCCAGTATATGGAAGAAAGAAAAGGGGAGGTTCAGGCCGACGTATCTTAGACCCAAATGAGTTGACAGCTTCGGAGCGAAGCAAAGGAGTCTTCCGGGAAATGATGCATTAGATGAACCTCCCCGCGACAGGCGTAGCAGGAAGGGGAATCCGGGAAGCACATTGGAGAGAAGAGGAAAAGTGAAGGAGACGAGAGGAACAGGCGATCCAGAGAGACTTGGCTGTTCGAACCACCGCGCGCCGAGCAGAGGAGGACAGAGTCGAACAAGAACGGAGAGTGGAAGAAGAGAGATGACGAGCTGAGGCAGCTCGCTTAGAGGTCGAGAAACAGCGGGCCGAAGAAGCTCGCCAAGAAGAAAAGCGACGAAGAGAAGAAGTGTCAAGAAGGGAAGACGACCAGCGCTGGGTCGAAGATCTTTGGAGGAGATTGGAACAGCAGGAAGAAGCTGCTCTCCGGGCCGAGCTGCTGAGACAAGTAGAGGAGGGTCGTGCAGGTTTACACCCGGGAGCTTGAGCAGCAAGGACACCCGGCATGTTTCCGTTCCAGATCGGAATGGCAAATAGAGTCAGGTACGAGGAGCCAGTAGCCTGTGGATCTTGAGTCAAAGCGTGCGAATAAGCTCTTTGTTAGATCGCCGCATTTGCGCGCGCGCACAAGAAGGCTGATCTGGTGCAGCAGTACCAGTGGACGTAGCGCGAACGGCTGCCACCAGCTCGAATTATCTCGAAGAGTCACCTCGAAGAAGATCTCCGGGCTGCCAGCAAGGCTAGGCCCATTTGAACCTCAAAGCCCTTGATGCTCAGACAACTATCACCGTGCTGAAGGCACAATTTTAAGATCTGACGCCAGGACGCCCCATTTTGCGGCCCGGACATAATAAAAATAGCAGTAGCAAAAATTTTCCTCTTGCCGCCGCAGTCCCTTCCGAGATTGTCAGCCTTTGAAGGGAATTGGCGACCATCAAACTCCTGCAGGAGCTTTCCAACAACAATGTTGTTGTGATCTCGGGGCTGCACTACACCCAGGAGAGCGTACTTCCCCTCCTGGCCTTCTCCGTGCTCTCAGCTCTCGACTGTCACTAGGATCGTAGGAAGACTTAATGCAACCACCAATATCTCGGTTGCCGACAGTAGACTATCACAAATTGCTGTAACTTTGTCTTCCCATGCCCTTGTTCGTTCCACCCTGACAACAAAAATAAAAAGAGGTACACTCCACACCTCCGAGCTCATTGCCAACTTATTGGAGGAAGCTAAGGTCCAAGACCAAGACCACTAGGGGCTCATCAACATCAACGAGCTGCTACCTCCAAAGGTAGACAAGCTGCGCGTCGGGGCCACGCAGGAGGCCAAGAGGAGGTCATTTCAATGCTAACTCCCTCACGCGACACATTGAGGCGGTGAGGTTCGTTTTGTCCACTCGTCCCTTCTTTCACGTGATAGCTGTAACTGAAACCTGGCTAGATGACAAGGTAAAAACTATTCCCCCACTTGATAACTATACACTTCTTAGACAAAACAGAAACAGAAACGTGGCCCTCTATATCCAGCACTCACATCTACAGTTTTAACATCGTCTGACGGCGTCTGGTCGGGCAAGCCAGGGAAGCCAGAGTATCTTTTCTGCGAGATCTCTGCAAAAGGAGTCGCGCCTACTTTTAATGGAGTTGATTATCGTCCACCTCATGCCCCTTTCACCCAAGGCAATGGTGTCATAGAAAAACTCCCCACGCATATGCACAACTACTCGACGAAGCTAATCATGGGTGACTTTAACGCAGACCAACTCTCCTTATCTAAAGATGCCAGATTCATCAAGCCCTTCGTTGAGGAGAACTCCCTTCAGTCAGTTCCATATGGTGCAACACATCATAAACCAAAATCCGATACCTGGTTCTGCTTAATAGATGAGCAGGGTCGCTTGCTCTCGCACTGGAAGACAGATACACCTTTCATAAACGGACATGACCTCATTACGGCCACTCTTGACGTACGGATACTACGAACCAAAAACATTTACTTACAGAAACTATAAAGGAATCTGTGCCGAGCGCATGTGACTGGTCGTTGCTCGATACCTCATCACTCGACGACTGCATCGCCATACGTCAACTCCAACTTGACTAACGCCATTAACCATCTTGCACCATTACGCACAATGTTTTCTGGACCAAAGCGTCAACCGTGGTTCACCACGTCTCTTCGTGACCTCTTGAATGAACGGAACAGACTCTACAGACAATTTCGCAGTTGACGTCTTATGCTAGATCTGTATTTTTATAGACTAGCAAAGGATGATGCTCATAGACAAGTCCAGGATGCCAGGCTGAATTACTATCATCCACGCCTGTCCTCCCTGACTGATGTCGGCGAGATATGGAGAGAGTTTAAAAGACTTGGAATTACCACCTTTACAGAAAAATCACCTTCTCGCGTCTCTATTGAATACATCACTACGCATTTCAGCCGTATTTCCAACGACCCGCTGGTTACTGCTGTGGAGGAATATCAGCACATTCTGGAGTCTGAATATCCCCGAATACAACATTTCAATTTCAGGGAGATAACGGAATCGGACGTTTTAGCTGCAATAACGCACTTTGACTCTTAGGCCAGGGCAGTGACGGCATCTCTCAGGTTGTTATTTACAAAGCACTGCCGGTACTCGCTCCTTCTCTATGTCGTATTGTCACCCTATCCTTGAGCGAGCCATGCTTCCCCTCGGACTGGAAAAAGTCACTGGCGCATGCACTGAATAGAGTCGGTTCACCTACAGCTTTAACTGAGTATCGTCCGATCTCCCTCTTATGCTTTTTGTCCAAGGCGCTAGAGTGGCTGGTGCACAGACAAATCTCTGAATATCTCGCATCAAGACTCTTCCTTGACGATTTAAAAACTGGTTTCCGCACTGGCCACAGCACACAGTCCGGCTGGGCATAAACAAATAGAAAGTAAAACTCCTACTCCTTTTTGATTTTAGCAATTAACACTTTAATAACACCTCATTAACACCTTCCGTACATTAACTGTGAATTACGTAATTGCCAATATCGTAAGGTAGGTGGCGCTCCCTTAGACTTAGTCACCTAGGTCTGCAACCTGGGCATATAGCTATCTCCAAGCCTCGACTGGAAGCTGCTTGCGAAGCACGTATTAAGGAAAGTCATTCACGCTCATTACTCTCTTAAATATCACCGTCACACTCTGACGATGGACCTCAGACGAAATCTTGTCGCGAGCTTGGTTTTCCCGCGTTTCGACTACGCGAGTTCAATTATTTTCGATGTCAACGCCGCGTGATTACTGAAGTTCTAGCGCGCAAAATGCGTGCGTGAGCTTTGTCTATGGCCTAGGCTGGCTTCCTACAACGCGCAGGCGCGAGTATCTTCTCGAATACCTAGCTTACTTTGTGATCGCACTAGGAAGGCCCTCCTACCTGAGAAATCGGTTTTCCCGTCTAGACGTCAATATCCTATCACGGCGATCGGAAAGAAATCGACCTCAAGCTCTCGTCTACCCCACATCCAGAACCGAGACCCTCTAACAGTAATTCTCGATCCAATCGGTGACCCTCCTTAACTTGCTCAACGTTACTGAGTCTTCATCGTCACTCTTGCAAAAGTCCCTTGCCGAGCGTGACAACATTAATGGGACCTAATGGTGCCAGCACATGCGTTCCATAAAACGATAAAAAAATGGAAGGGGCTAATACCGGAATGACGCTGTAGTGCAAGGCTGCAAGTGCAGCGGCAGTTCTCAGAAAGATTCGAGAATCTTCGTATAGGTTCTTACGTCTATAGTGCGCATGATGTACATCTTTTGTGTGAAGAGATTTTTTTGTTAAATAATCTTGGCGTAGATTGTAAAATAGTTAATTATTTTATTTGATGCTTAGAGCTAAATAAATCATGGAGACTGCAGTAAGTTTGTTTTTTCTCTCAATATGTAATAATAACCTCAAAATTTGTTTACAAACTCAAAAGTATAATCAGAAACATTTAATGCATCTAAATTAATTGTCAGCTATTAATTGTTTGCACATCATCAACTTTTAATTAATATGTTGCAGGCAAAAATGGTAAAATGCGGATACTGCCATTATGTTTTAAGTTCTTTTCTGAACAACATATTAGAGCACAGCTGTTTTCAAAGCTTTGATTCTAATATTCATGCTATTTACATAGATGATAATGGTATGTTTACTATGATTATTGAAAGCATGATATAACATGTAACGAAAATAACAGAATCATTTTTATATGTATCGTAAATATTATCTTGTTTTTTAACTCTGATAGATCAAACTGGAAATAAATCAACGAATGATTCTACTTTTGATGGTCTAAATGATGATACTAATGTACAAAAATCAGAAAATGAAAACGATTCAAATGACGTATCACAGACTAGGGAAGCAGATGGTTTTTCATCAGTCAATGATGAACAACTAATAAGCTTAGTTCAACGTTACCCAGCCTTATACGACCACAGGCTACCATCAGTTGAAAGATCAAAACTAAAAAAGATATATGGGAAGAAATTAGCAATAATTGTAAATTAGAAATATTGAATAACGTCAACATATATGCACATCGATTACCAATATTTTCTTTCAATTTATTTGCAGGAGAGTTGTTTACGCCAACTGTAACGGTTGCGCTCCCCTTGCCCCGGATTTTGTCAGTCGGGATTCAGGATTCGGAAAGGGGTGAGGTTAGAAATAACTCCGTTTGGTTAATTTTAATAACTATATATATTTACACCGTCTTCTACAGTGCGTCGTTATTCTCCATCTGTAACCAAACAAAGTGCGCTTTTAAGAAGACTTATCTCTTACAGCTATGTCTTATAAACTAAACGGTAATCGCGGTACTTATCAATTAACGGTACGGTTATTAATCCTACGCTACTTGTCGCTTACATTAATTTCGCTTAACATTGCTAACGCTAGTTCGGTCGCCGCTATGTTTCGCCTACTTATTGGCTAAGCTTCGAGCATGGTGGTTTGGTTGGGTGTGTACTTGACTCTTGCGGAGTCTTTGCGAGAACGTGTGCGCACGATCTCGTGTGGACTCGGCACTTGTTCCTATTTTCCCCCAACCGCTGTGCGCACACAGGGTAATCGGAACCCGAAACTGACTGCAGAGACTTACAGAGTCGTGCGCACACGTCTCTGTCAGGCTCTGCACGCTCGCACACAGTCACTCACCACTCTGCCGCTTCACTTGCCGCTGTGCGCACACAGGGCAAGGGAAGCCACGAGAGACAACCACCGTACCGGGTTGAGTCGTGCGCACACGTCTCAATCAGGTCCTGTGAGACTCTACACCAAAAACATCCCACCGACGTTCCTCCGTTCCACCTACCGCTGTGCGCACACAGGGTAGGGGGAAAATAGGAACAAGTGCCTAGTCCACACGAGATCGTGCGCACACGTTCTCGCGAGGACTCCGCAAGAGTCAAGTACACACCCAACCAAACCACCGTGCTCGAAGCTTAGCTAATAAGTAGGCGAAACATAGCGGCGACCGAACTAGCGTTAGCAATGTTAAGCGAAATTAATGTAAGCGACAACTAGCGTAGGATTAATAACCGTACCGTTAATTGATAAGTACCGCGATTACCGTTTAGTTTATAAGACATAGCTGTAAGAGATAAGTCTTCTTAAAAGCGCACTTTGTTTGGTTACAGATGGAGAATAACGACGCACTGTAGAAGACGGTGTAAATATATATAGTTATTAAAATTAACCAAACGGAGTTATTTCTAACCTCACCCCTTTCCGAATCCTGAATCCCGACTGACAAAATCCGGGGCAAGGGGAGCGCAACCGTTACACAACTAATGTAGAGAAGAGGTGGAGTTACCTCAGAGAAAATGATCTAAATGCACGTAAAAAATATCGTGCAGCTTATTAAACAGCTTAAAATGTGAAAACGCTGTAAAGGAAGCTTTAGCGAAAAAGACAAGACTTACATTAAAAACGATACCAAAATGCACAACTGGTCAGATACAACCTCTTGATGTATATAGTTTTCGATTATGGAAAAACTTCATAAGAAAATTATAAGACATAAGACTTCTTATGAATTACGATGCCAACTTACACGTGAGAAATAATATAATCAAACTACAATCTCTAACTCATAATCAATTTTCTTCATCAAGCTTTAAAAATGTTTTTAAATACGTCTGGTATAAAAGTGGAGTCCTAAGGGAAACACCTCCAAGACATCAAAATCCAGTAGATTTCTGTTATCATGCTGAAGAGGAACCAATTTGCGACATGACGAGGAATTGCAGTCATAGGTTGTGCATGATGTAAAAAACTTTCATGCTTTAAACATTGTTTCACAGATTATCATTATTGTAACACGTATATTGAATAAAATTTGCAATTTCATTAATTTATGTAATATTTATATATATTACAAATTATCACACTGTAATTCTATTAACTTTTAATGGTAAACATGGGTCACAATAAGCGTTTCACAAAATAAAAACAAAAAAAATATTGTGATTATTTCTTCCTAATCACTAAAAGATAAATAATTAAAGTGGGGATAGCTCACCCCTTATATCTAACCTGGAAACAGGTAAAATATAATTTATAATTTTCTTTATAAAATGGCATTTCACAAAGTTATTTTAAAAACATATGCGAAAAAAATTATATTTACCCCTATACAAATATAGAGTGTAACCCCTTATCATTAAAACTATGCCCAAATAATCATCTTTTTATAATTAACAAAAAGACGTTGGTTTTATTAACAAATTTTGATTCTATCTCGAGATATTAAAAAAAAAATATTTTTGGGTGGTGAACTTTAACGGCGTTTTTCACCCCCTAGATATGTTTTTCCGCAGATAAAAAAAAAACACGGGTCGAAAATTTTTGATACTCTACTCACCTCCGAAGTTTGAAAATGAAAATCGGAGACAGACACCAAGTATTCTCTCCTTATTAGTGATTATCCCACCACCAGAACTAACAGCGGTACGTTACATAATCGAAGTTTTATGCTCTCACGTAATTCCAATGCGTCGGCAAACGGGCCATAATTCCATCTTGATGCAGGTTAATGCACGCCCCCATACTGCGAAGATAATAGCTCAAACCTCAATCCTATAGAGCAAGTGTGGAACATGATAGCTAGGCGATCGCGTAACTTAGAGAGACAATAGAAAATTTTATTTTAAAGTTATAAGCTAAATACTGAACCTATCTTTTTAACGTTTTGTCGGAAAATCATGTATTTTTAATTTTTCCTTAATAAACGAATAAATAAACAAATCAAAATTATGACTTGCAATATATTATTATTAATAAGCGTAATATATGTTATATATATTTGTGACGTGTATTTTAATACAAAATTACACGTGTATACGTATAAATTAATTAATTTAAGCATATATGATTACAATCTTGAAAAGATCGCGCCTTTAATGTTAGATTAGCCGATAAATGTTAGAGCGTATGCGCGACAGTATTGTTAGAAACTTAGTTTTTCTCTGCATTAAAGTGTAGTGAAAAAAGTATGGTGAAAAAAGTGTAGTAAAAAAAGCAGAGCAGTGAAATTTGTGTAAAATTATTAAATAAAAAAAGTGTTCAATGTTAATGTGAGTTTATTGTGTAATTGATAATGGCTTCAAATAAGGATGCAAAGAGAAGATTTGCATCTACTCATCTGGATGCCAAGTACTCGTTTGGCAAGACAACGTGCTGGCTTCCTGAAGATTATGAATATAATAGCCTGCTTTTTTTATATTATTTTTATACTTCTCTGTATTTGTATATCGTTATTGCAAGTTATAAATCAAATATTCATTAAAATATCGTATTTTTGTTGTAAAACTTCAGTATTCAAATTAAAATCACATCATTCATATGAGAATGACAGGTATGTAGAACTTGTAAAAAAAATTTGAGCCCATTTCATCTATCGGTTCACTTGGAATTTTACGGTCAGTGACAAAATACTTTAATGGATGTCCGTAGTGTCACCACTGTGCATGTAGCATTATCTCGCAGCTACTAGGCATAATTTTTTCCTGAAAGTACTCATAATTCCCTACATAACTAAAAAAAATTATCTCATTATGATGAAAATTAAGAGAGTTACAAGCATTTGAAAAATGGCAATTTTTTGATGAAAAATTTTGTTCTGTAGTGTATATAAAAATAAGTGTTTTCCTACAAAGACTACCTTAAATTGGGAAATTTAGTAGAAGTCATTATCTTCGAGGATTATACAGAATGGACCCTACGAAGATATTAAAATTGATGAGATTCGTGCCAGCATTACAGCCCACTGGTGGTGTATATTGATGAAAAGTACCTTAACTCTAGAGATTAATGTATTGTACTTTTCTGTCAATATAACGATTGCTACTTGTAAATATATCATATGAGAAGTGATTTATATCGGTATTAGGACCGATTGATTGAAACATTCTTTTTTCAAAAAGAGCAAAACTCCATGTAATTGTTATGGGAAATGTCGGTGCTTATGGATACCTGCTAAATTCATTTTTATGAATTCTATCTAGGATTAAAGTTAATTTTTTCACATAAAGAATCAATCCAGAGGAGGGCTGCAACATGAAATGATCAAATTCGGGAAACAAGGGAGAAACTATTACGTAGGTTTTCTTACTAACGGGGTGCTAAGCTATCGATGTACGTTGCTAGATGGCGGGATACCGTCTACTTCATCATGATATGTCGGCCAGGAACCTACATACTTCTTATTTCGGCGATTCTTTTCTTAAAATATGAAAAGACTATTGTAAATGAAACGTTGCTCAAACATCTTACGTGATTGCAAACAAGGCTAGGATATACTGCTTTTTACAATGACTAAAACGGGTGTGCCCTTCACAGAATATATCTTTGAGCTAGATAATTGTCTATAAAAAACTAGATTTCCGCTCAGTAATAAAAAAATAATAATCAATATATCTTATTAGAAAGTGATATAAATAATATTATGTGACTATTTAATCAACTTTGAATACATTATTTAATTCGCTTGTGCATATTTTGATATGCATATGAAATGACAAATTAATGTGTACACAGATATTTGGAATCAAGTTAAGTTGTTATAATGAATATTATTAACACGCGTATTATATTACACATTTAATATATAAATAATTAAATATATATATATATATATGTGTGTGTGTGTGTGTGTGTGTGTTTGTGTGTGTGTGTGTGTGTGTGTGTGTGTGTGTTTGTGTTTGTGTGTGTGTGTGGTTGTGTGCGTGCGTGCGTACGTGTGTGTGTGTGTGTGGTTGTGTGCGTACGTGTGTGTGTGTGTGTATGAAATTTGCGGATAATTATACATCTGACTTTAACTAGAATCCAGGATTATAGCAATAAATGCATATCAACGTAGATCGGGATTATCATTAATTTGCTTTTTGATGCGTAGTAGCATTGTAGTGTACCATTGATCTAATCGTGAAATAGAATCATATTCTTTCACTGCTTCGGTGAAACCTTCCATGTTTTGTTCTTCTAAATGTTCAATAAGCGTCTAAAAAAGAAACGATAAATTGTTCTCCTCGATATAATAAATGATTTGATTAACTAGGAATAATGATTATTGGTTACCTTGATTAGTTTATATTCGCGAGCATCTTGAAATGCTGGACATTGTTCTTGATATCGTTCAATAGCATGTTGGGCATTTAAAACATCAACACATAAATGACAAAGTGCGGCACGCAAAAAATATTCTTTAGCGCTATATTTTAATAAAGAGCTTTCTAAAGATGATACTGCAACCTATATTACATAATTACGTCGATAAATATTTGAAATTATATTTAAAATTAACGACATTAATATTATTACCTGCTCATAAATTTGTATGGCTTTCTCATATTTTTCTAACAAAGCGGCATATTGTGCTACTTTCAATAAACATTTATTTGCTGATGAATTATTTTCTTCGCCACGGAAATAATCAGCAGCTTGTTCATAGTGTTGTACTGCTCTTTCTAAATCTAAATCATCATTTTCGTATATTTCTGCTATACTCTGATGATGTTTAGCTGCCATAGTAAAACGACCCATATCCGTATATATTTCAATAGCTTTTAATAAACAGTTTACCGCCTCTAAAATAATATAAATGCAACAATAAGAAGAAACCATCGCAATAAGAAAATAATAATTTCCTTTCATACACACACACGCACACACACCGGATATGTATATTAGGGTAGACTAAACATTTATTTTACAGAAAAAATTCATGGATCCCTTTCAAAAGTTCGCATTAAGTGTCGGCATAAACCTGTCAAAATTTCAGAAAGATCGGTTAAGGTTTTGCGGTTACACCAGACCGAAAAATTCTGGAATTGTGCAATTTCCATTCACAGCTCTACATGATATTGAAAAATATCCGTCCAGCAACCATACTACCTTTACTATACGTTTTTGGGGTCGCTAAATCCGAATCCAAGGTCTGTTTGACCCCATCACGCCAGGATTTTTAATCGATTCACACTTCAAGTCCAGAAACCCTATAACCTTGTATGCTCGTAAGTCCCAAAATTTTACGGGACTAAGGGGATGCTTATACCTTCATCTTCATAACCCCATAACCCTATGACCTGCTATACAGAACAAAAGAGTCGAAAAATTGTGCTGATTGGTCTGTTCAGCAGTGTTTCAAAACTTTTCATTGAATTTCTAAAATCACCCTTTATTGTAATATAAATATATTCAAGGAGAGAATTCACTAAAGTTCTGAGTGGATATTAAAAAATGTAAACAAACAACAAGGGGGGATGACTCTCGATGATCGAGTTAGTTGGGCATTACAAGCCGAAGGATCGGATCGATTAAAACAGCCTAAGGGCTCGAGTACGTTAAAGAATTCGGTATAGGCGTGGACTGTTAGTGTTATTTTGTGAATTTAGACTTGCATAATACGTCACAGGAATAAAGTCTCTTTGAATAAACTGAACTACTTTTAAGATTTTCCTGTTGTTTAGTAGAGTCAAAATCATGTCTATTATTTATTGGATAAAACCCATCCTTTCCCGTGAAACAGTGACTGTTCAGTAATGCATTTGCAAAATTAAATTAATAACATCCATTTTTTCAAACACAATGATCTCAAGAAGAACAGTTTATTTTTGCCTTACGTTTGAAATTAAAATGTACATTTTTAAAATGCAGGACAAAAAATTGTTGTAAATATCGTAAGTGGCTCAGCATTAGATATATACGAGTCAAAAGTCGAGTGTTATATTTGATTGCCACATTGTGGAGCATAAAATTAAACCAAACATATAATAATATATTATAAGTAATTAGATTTTAAGTTTACAGATTATTTAAACAGATTCAATAGTATAAATCTTATGTAAAATTGTCTCATCTTTCGATCTACGCTATTAGCTTTTTGAAAAAATGTGTATTAACAAAGTTATAGTCGTTTATTTATTAAAAACGTATATTTCGAAATGAGACAAATTTTTCCATAAAAATTTTCGAGCTGAAAATGCTCATAAAGGGAACTTTATTTATAGACTAAGAGTGTCCACGGACCCTACACTTCAAAGTATAGTGGTAGGTTTATCCAAATTCAACATGGCGGCACCCAATATGGCGGCATTAAGTAAAATTTTTTTTTATAATACCGCTAATTTTTTTGGTAAGTAACATTTTTTTCCTATCATTATGAACATTAGTATATAAGGGTTTTTTCAGTCGCTGATTACGATTTTTCTTTCAGATTTAAAAAATTCGAGGTGGCGGGTCCAAGATGGCTACCACAAATTTTGAAAATTCTCCAATTTTGATGAAAATTGGTATACGGGTGTTTTCAGGGTCGCTAATTAAGAATTTGCAATCAATTTTTCAACATTCAAGTTGGCGGATCTGAAATGGCTGTCACAAATTTGCAAAAGTGCTCTAATTTCAGATCCTGTATTAGTAATAATACATTGATACGATTACAATACGTAATAATAGATTATCTTTATAAGAAAATAATTAAATAATTGGCTAAATATTACTTACAAATAAAAATTCTAAAAAATATAAAAAATACAAAAAAAATGTTGGCTAAGAAACGTAATAAAATTTACATCATAATTGGAGAATTTTCAAAATTTGTGGTAGCCATCTTGGATCCACCACCTTGAATTGTTAAAATCTGAAAGCAAATAAGTAATCAGCGAACGCAAAAACCCTTATATACCAATGTTCATAAAGATAGGAAAAAAATGTTAGTTACCAAAAAAATTAGCGGTATTATAAAAAAAAGTTACTTAAAGCCATCATATTGGGTGCCATTATGTTGAATTTGGAAAAACCTACCACCATACTTTGAAGTTTAGGGTCCGTGGACACTTTTAGTCTATAACTAAAGGTCTCATTTCGAAATATACGTTTTTTGTTAAATAAACAACTATAACTTTGTTAATACACATTTTTTCAAAAAGCTAATATCGTACTTGAAAGCAAAAATTTACTCCACTTTGGGAATGTCGTGTGGCCAATAAAATAAGGGTTTCTATTACAAAAGATCGTTTTGATCTCATATTGACCCTGAAGGTCAAGGTCAGGGTTGAGATCAAGATCATAGTCGGACGTAGAATTTTCCGCTCTTTTCATTTCCGGTATAAAAAATGTGGGTTTCCATTTAAAAAAAATCAATTTGACCTTAAAATAACGATGAAGGTCAAGGTCGAAGTCAAGGTCAAGGTCATCGTTGTGTGTCCCCCTTGAAACTTGACAACTTTTGTTTAAAAAATTTTTCTCTAAAATGCTTTGGTTGGGAGATTTTCGGTTGGTGGTTTTAAAATGGGACACCCTGTATATCTATTTTTGGATTCTAAATTCGGGAAAAGCAGTAATTTTTTATTTTGCCAACTAGTTTTCGTTTTATGGCCATTTCTTGATTTTTGCCATATCGATGGTGCACATTGTAAAGCATCCAAATATCCCAGGGCACTATTACAATCTGACTATTTACCTTTGGAAATCATCGTACAAAACTCAACAGTTGTAAATTATTTAGGAATGCATGAATCGATTGAAGCTTTACCTTCACCTGTAGCGTCAAGGGAAGTTGACTCCGTAAATATCGTCGATATCAATGAAAAGATATGTAAGGATTATATCTTAAATTTTATATTTATTAGAGAGGATTTGATTGTTAAAAATTGGTCTTTAGGGTTACATTTACCGTACAAAATAATTTTAAAATTAAGTTACGACTTCATTCTAGAAAGATTTTAATTTTAATTATAAAATCGCACACTATCTCTTCTTAAAACTTAATATGACTATAATATGACTAATTTGGAAAGATAACTTAATTTTTATTTCACATTTATAGCTATCAATGGATACATTAAGACACCATTTGTAGGTGTTCAGAGTCAATTTGATGATGCAAGCTATGGATGTGGATCGATAACTGGCGGAATTTTTAAAATTACAGTTAACATTGCCAATTTCTAGCCACTAAACTTAAGAAAAGGAACAGCTGTTTGTGTTATTGGAGAAACTAAAGACACGAGTAAATTATCTCTTCATGCTTTGTTAATATTATCATTAACATAATTCTCTGTTTTATTAATTTGTATTTTTTGAAATTTTAGCTGGACTACTGACTATTAGATGCGAGACTTCAAACAACATTACTTCACGGGAAGGTATTGAACCCTTAACAAATGAACAATTAATGCGAGGAAGAAGAGTCCTGATGAGACGTAGAAATGTTGACTAAATCTCTAAGATTTTTATCTTTTGTGTTTTACTTGTAATTTTAGTTTTTTGCATTTTTATAGTTTGTTTCATATATATATGCATGAATAGAATGTTGAAAAGTATCCAAAAAATGTTGACTTATAAAATTATATAAGTATACTTATAAATTAAATACTATGTCTATAACATTGCAAAAAGAAAATTTTCGGATCGATTCTCGGTCTCGGCGTTTCCTTTTGTATTTTCCTCCTATCGAAGACAGTCTCACCCCTTTACATGGCGCCCAACTGAATAACCCGCATGAGTGGATAAAGCAGATTCTTCTTTTGGTCACACCTTCCAGAAGAACGTCTACGTCGTTGCGCCGGTACACGTTAAGAAGTAGGAGAAGAATGAAGAAACCCCCACCTAAGATTCAGAGACTCTCCCTGTGGCGCAGAGAAGGAATGGAATGGATCAACAAAGTACGACATACGAGGTTGGAAACATTAATACATTAACATAAGCAATTTCATATTTAAAAAGTATTTTTATTTTGTCAGAATTACAATTGCTTCATTTATTCAGAAATCCTTTTTAAAGATAATTGTTTTTCAAATAACCACAAAACCAATGTACAATTATTATTATATTAAATTCATAAAGCGTTTTTATACTATATTTATATATACTTAATACTCAGTATGTTCAGAGTAATATGAATTGTAACGTTACAGTTTTGAATTTTTTTATATTTCATTCCATGTGTACCTTAATAAGATTAACTATTTATTACCTTGATTTTAATAATATTAATATAATGCTTACCAGAAAATAGTTGTGTCACATCTTTTTTAATGTAATAAGTATCAAAATTATACGTAAACAATACATAATTTGAGAAATTATGTGTTGTCTCCTTTATTCTATGCATTTCATATTAATTATTATGAAATTTATAACTATTTTTAACGCTATTTTCATTTTTGTTTTGTTTCAGGTCAATTTAAAAGCAATTTTGATTGAGAAAATGTGATCATATCGTAGCAGTTCTTTCTTCGTATCATACTATTATAATTATTATTCTATATTTTATGTATATTTATATATAATAAACTATTAATATTTAATTTATTGAAAATCATTAATTTTTGTCCTTTAACTGAAACTTAACTCATCAATCAAAATTAAAATCAATTATTCGTAGTAAGGAAGAGGAGGAAATATATCAACGAAATAGATGGGAAGAATAGCTCAAAATCAAAGGAATAGACGACAAGCTATGCGTAATGCTGTTGATGAATCAAGAAACCAACCGGTAGATCATAATTCTTTAGGTTCACTGAACATTCATACAATAACAACAATACCCCCACAACTTAGAGATCACGATTATTTTGGTGCAATCAATATAACAACAATGCCTATACAGCGTATAGATCATGATTATATAGGTGCAATGAACATAACAACAATGTCTCCACAACAAATTATTAGTACAGCGGAAGAAGAAATATATCAACAAAATAGACGAGAATGAATAGCTGAAAATCAAAGGAATAGGCGACAAGCTAAGCCTAATGTTACCATTGACGAATCAAGAAATCAGCCTATATATGAAGATTATTTAGGTCCAATGGATATTTTGTATGCATAATTATAATGCAAAACATTTTGTTGCAGAAAAAGTTTCGAATAAAGGCTTTTTTTTCAAGACTGCTGTAGTCATGGAGCAGTCTCTTTACAATCTACGTCTACTTTTTTCAAAACATACGCGTTTACAATAATTTATTGTCATTTGCTTCTTTCAATGATAACTAAGATGAATTTCAATTTAGACTTCAAGGACCATATTGTTTTAAAATTCAGGGACATCTATATTATCAGATTAACACTGCCTTATACCCGCAGGGTAACGATAATCCATCGTACGGACAACTTTTCATTATTGATCCACTAGAAGCTATAAATTTACGAATCGAACAAAATTCTCAGCTTTAGTATGAAACATTAGAAATCTTAGAAAAAATAATAAGAGAAAATAATATATTTGCTAAAACCTATGAAATGATGAAACAAGAAATAAATAATCAACAATCATTAATAGATAATGGTGATTCAGAACCAGAATTACAATTGTTATTTACATTAAAGCCAGGCACTGATAGACGAATGTACTACTTCCAGCGGACCAATGAAGTAGCTGCTATTTTTTCTACAACAGCAGAAGGTAAAATTCCTGAGTCCTATGTAACTATTCGAAACAAAAATACAAAAACCTTACAATATGTAAGTTCTATGGATCCTTATGTTGAGCCATGGTTTTATCCATTATTCTATCCGTACAGTAATAATCGACGTGTCACACGTTTAGCTTACACAAGATATAAAATAGCAATTCGGCCAAATGAATTTAATCCTTTTATTTTAGGACGTAGATTATTTCAACAATATATTGTAGATGCTTATGTGAAAATTGAAAAAGGCAGAATAATGTATTGTAAAAATCACCAAAAAGAAATTAAGGCAGATACATACCAAGGGTTGCATGCTTACATGCAAAACACGGCTAATGATATTAGTGGACAAGTTTGTAAAACAATAATTCTACCTTCAACTTTCATTGGTTCGCCTCGCCACATGTAACAATGTTATCAAGATTTTAGGGCTTTAATCGTAAAGGGAACCGTGATGTTTTTCTTACAATGACATGTAATCCCAAATGGAAAGAAATAACAGAAAATCTTTTACCTCATCAACAGGCTTCTGATAGACCCGCCATTGTAGCCAGAGTATTTCATTTAAAAAAAGAAAGCTTATTGGAATCTGTTTTAAAATTCCCGCAAAAGTTAAGTAACAGTATAATATGAGAATTCTCTTTAACTATATAATATAATTTTCTCTTATAAATCTTTTCAGTCTCTCCTTGATCGAGACTTTGCTAATCACTAGAGTTTTCAGATCATCTGTTAAAGTATCAAAAATATTTATAGCTACAAAATAGCTGGTTTTTTTACTTATGGTTTTATCAATAATTGGAAGCTGGATACTTTTGTTTCTAGTATTCCTTATGCTATTCATGTATTTATCTCTTAACGTAGCATAATGATAGGTTATGGCCTCTAAATGGAATAATTGCTTTACGGTAAGTGGAGGGGATTGTTGGTGAAATTGATTTTTATTTATAATCTTTAATAATTTTCCTTGTATACCCTGTATTAAGTACAGACAATTACTGTACGCTCCACCCCAAGCAATTATACCATAATTAATTAGACTTTGGAAGAAAGTATAATATATCATATTTAGAGTCTTGTTGTCCATTCTATACATAATTTTTGCAAAAATAAAAATTAAATATTTCGTTTTCTTAACTATGTAATTTACATGCTTATCCCATTTCATGTTATAATCAAAGATTAGGCCTAGATACTTATAATTTTCTACTCTCTTTAGTGTATTATTCCCTATCTCGATATTTAGCTAGTCGGGAACGCTATCACAGTAGCTACCATACGTAACGTAAACCAATTTATTAACATTTAACCATAGTTTATTTACAGTAAGCCACATTGCAACTTCACTATGATATGTGTTCATTTTATCCTGTGCCGACGACGAGTCATCACTTGCAATGATGACAGTGTCGTCTGCGTAGGAAACAATAGTACCATCTTGCATACCTCTCAGTGGATCATTTACGTATAAAATAAAAAAAAAAGGGTCCTAATATAGTCCTTTGCGGGACACCAATTTATATTGGTGCCAAGAAGGCAGTTATGATTGGCTTGGATTTATCAATTTTTTATACATAATATCTGTAATATAATTCAACGCATCTGCTGTTCATTTGTTTTCAAGAAAACCAAATTGTTTTTCCGATATAACATTACATTCAGTCAGAAACAAATACGACCTATTATACATGATTTTCTCAAATATCTTCGCAATGTTCGATATTAGTGATATCGGTCTATAGTTCGATATACGGGACTTGTCACCAGCTTTATAGATGGAAACAATGTCAGCCTGTTTAAGCGCAGTTGGCCACGTAGCCTATTGTATACAAATATTAAAAATATATTCCAAAGGTTCAGCTATGTAGTTTACTAATAATTTGATTGTTTTTGCATTGACATTATCAACGCCTCCAGATTTGTTTTTTAATAATTCTATAGTTTTTCGAATTTCAATACAGTATGTAGGGTATATAAAAATTGATTTGCTATTTCTTTCTGGGAGCTTTTGTTGATCTATATCTAAATCTCGAATTTGATTACTCAAGTCCATACCTATTTTGCAAAAATAATCAATCATGGAGTTTGCTATGGCAGATTTGTCTTTAATTTTTTGGTTACTTACAACTAAATAGTCAGGGGACTTGTTTTGTTGCGCGTTTTTACCAAGCTTAGCATTAATAATGTTCCATAGCTGTCTTGGATTGCTACTAAATTCTTTTATTTCATTATTATCAAATTTGTATTCAGTATCTTTGATGGCTCTATGTAAGGTTTTTTCGTAGTTTTTATATTCTTCTTTCAACTCCAAATTAGTTGGGTTCATTTTTTATGTTTTATACAAATTTTCTTTAGTTTTGCAAGAGATTTGGATTGCTTTAATTATCCAATTTCTTCTTGGCATTGATTTGTTATTTTTTTTCTTTAATTTTATGGAACATGAGGCCATCTCAAGACAGTCATGTATCAATTGTATCAGTTTGTTTAAAGCATCATTCGGATCCTGTATTGCAAAAACTATCTGCCAATCAATATTTCCAGCTATATTTTGTAATTTCCTATAATTAATGCATTTGTTATCTGTTTCGCTTGGCATCTGTAACTTAATCTGATCTATACTTATTAATAACGGATAATGATCATTGAACGGAATATTTAGCTTAATAGATTCAACTTTAATACTTGTCGTTTTAGCGAAACAGTTATTAATGCACGTTCCCTTCTTATTATCTAAGGAGGGCCGAGTAATTCCTCTGAAATACGGTACATATTCACGCTAAAGATAGTTAATTACAAGTTCTTGACTAATTGTGTTGTCACTAGCCTACAAACTTACTACATTATTATCTAATATATCAATATTAAAATCACCAACAATACAATGATTTTTAACATTTCTATGTTTTATCTAAAATTTTTTAACGCTATTAACAAATTCATACTTTGATATGTGATGGCACCTTTACATAGCAGATATTACAACTGATTCCCCTATCATAAGTTTTATGTCAGTACTCACAACGCTCAATCTGTCAACTACATCAATTTTATTATTGCTATATATATATATTGTTTTTTATATATATTAAGACGCCATCCGCCTTATTAATTTTACTCTCATTGTAACCAATTTTGAAGCCTTGTAGTTGATAGTACTGAGCAAATTATAAATTTCAAGTTTGCGTGCATACAATTATACACGCTTTTCTTTTTAAAGACTCTACAAATACTTCCAGTTTTTCAAAATTAGCATTTAAGCTTCTATAGTTTACACATAAAATAATGTTTTGTTTTCTACTTAGTGTCGTATGTATTGAGTTTTTTTACATCATCAACTTCAAATTCAAACTTGCTTATATCTTCAACGCTGATGTCTTGATCCATTGCTATTTCTTATTTCTCCGAAGTCTTCCTGCTATATTTGAATTTATCGATTGAAGCGACGTTGACGAAATTCCTGAAGCTTTAGCTACCATTCCTCTTTCAGACGTTTCTACTGTGCCGATATATCTTGGTATTGTAGGTTTAATTGTATAGTCCGTATAATCAATATACTTCCTTATCTTAGATTTCAAGATTTCGCATTTGTGGCTATCTATTGCCACATGTTCTACGTTGAAATTTATTTTATAAATATCATTACTGAAAACACAGTTTGCACACTTAAACTTATTTGTTTGGTAGTCTCTTGTTTTATACTCACCAGCACACTTTAGGCAAATATTACTATTTTTACACTTGGTGCCATTGTGACCAAATCTGCCACAATTAAAACATGGTTTAACATAAATATAATCATAAACTTTGCAGTTTCGATATCCCACAAAGAGTTTATTCTTATTTTCGCTCATGTTTTGGTATATCCCAGCAGTCACTTCCAATATCACAGACTGAAATCCAGTTTTACTGTTCTTATAGGAATAAAGAATCATATTATTTTTTTACAAGCACTAAAATTACTTTCATTGATATCATGTTCAATTGTATTGTTGTCCATATTTTCAAAATTATTAATTCCTACTACCTTGACTTTAAGATTTTCAACTTCTTCTCTCTTTACATCGCATACGTCTACAAGTTTACCTTTTAATAGTTTATGTGCTTTGTTGACACTTTCCTCGTTTAGTAGGTTTATGACTATCTCGTTTCGTTTTTTGATAACCTTTTTGTTTAAACTATCAATACTTTCGTCTTCATCTGTTGTTTTTAATATTATATTAAGAACACGTTTAGGCTTTTGAATATTTTTAATACTTGACACTGCTTCAGCAAAAGTTTTGCTTCTGACCGACACTGCTTCATTCCTATTTTTGTCTAATAATTGCTTTAATAATTCGTTTTTTTCCTTTAATTCTGAATTCGGTTTTTTTAAAAGAGCATTTTCACGCTTCAAGTTGACATCTATTAATTCACTATTATCTTCTGCTAGATCATTTTGAAAATCTTCCAGTAACTGCTTTCTCGTTTCGTTTTTTTCAAAATGCTTGACTTGAGCGATTACAATTCTCGCATCGTTACTGAGCGATTTACTGAGTAATTTTGAGGTTAGGTCTAGATCCTCATATTTATGACAGATTCCCAGAACTGAACTCAATAGTATTGCTTTCTCGTTTTTTACAAAATCACTCGTATGATACACTTTTTCACAAATAATGCACACTACTAACTTAACTTTTTGTTTAGGATGACATTTATAAGCTTTTATTGTGTCATGAAGGAGCGAGCCTCCGCTCACCGCAGCCATTTGTATGTTATTGATTAGTCTCATTATTAGGTCTCGTTATTAGTCTCGTTATTAGGTCCGTTAAATATGTGTACAAATATATTTATAAAGGTCATGATGCCGCAACTGTAACGATCGGTAAATCGAATGAACGATCAATTCATCATGATGAAATTCAAAATTTTATTGAAACACGATATGTGGGACCCGTTGATGCATATTACCGTATACTTGATGTGGTAAATGTACAGGCATTCTTATAATAGCATGACTTTTATCCTGTAACGTTTTACTAACTTGTTACTTACTAAGTAAGTAACATCCTATTACAATAAATGTCAATAATATTACAGAAGAAAATTTAAGCTCTGCAAGTAGCATGTTACTAGATTATTTCAAATTAAATTTAGAAAATATTGAAGCAAGACAGTATTTATATGTAGATATTGCAAGCAAATTTGTGTACAAAAAAAGTAAAGTTAGCGGTTTATCAGTTACAAGTTGGCAAATTCGTATTTATTCTGTTGGTCCAACGCAATTAGAATTATTTCATTTACGACTATTGCTATTGCATGTTCAAGGTGGTACAAGTTTTGAAAACTGTTGATGGCATTGTACATCATACATTTACAGCGGCATGTTTAGCTATGGGTCTTATAGAACACGATAAAAAAATGGATTCGAGCTATGGAGGAAGCAACAGTGTAGATGATGCCGGTTCAACTTCGCCGATTATTTGTTCGTATTTTGATCCATTGCCAACCTGTTAGTCCTGAAAAATTTCTCGAACTAACGAATTAATTGTAAGTCATCAAAAAGCTTATGCGCATATTAATAATTTATTAAATAAGTGATTTTCATACTATGGATCAAACAGTTGAGATAAATAGGTCACATAATGAAACTGTGTCACAACTGATGGTGCAAATGTAGCACAAATGCAGAACTTGGGCAGCAGCAGTATATCAAATTAAATAATGAACAAAAAGAAATCGTAGATACAGTTCTTCGTGCAATTGATATTAAGGACCAAGGTAGAAATAATTGCATGTACACTGATGGTCCTGGGGGATCGGGAAAGACTTTTATCTACACTATTTTATACAAATTATTATCATCAAAAAATATTGAAGTATATACAGGGGGACTTTGGAGAGGCGCTAGTGGGTGAACGCGCGCTTGGGAGAGCTCCAGAGAAAAATAAGTTTACACAAACGAGAAAAAGAATTCTATAACGGAAAAGTAAAGGAAAAGAAAATAGAAGGAGAAAGGAAGGAGAGCAATTAAAGGCAAGAAGAAAGGTAGTGGAAAAAAGCGAGAGAAGAGAAAGAAAATCGGGGCGTCGGAAAGAGGTTAGAAAGAGGGAAGATGGCGGACAGCCAACGGAAGGAGGATGGGACAAAGGAAGCAAACACCAAGAGAGGCAGAGTAAGACCGAGAAAAGAGGAAAAAGATAAGGCTAGCGAGCAGGCAGCTCTGATGAATGACTACCTAGAGAAGGGAAGTTATGATGTCGGAGCGATGTTCGGGAAGAGTAGGAAGGTGATAAGATCTCCGGTAAGGGGAAAGGAGACGGGCGATCAGGAGAGAGATAGGCAGAAAATAGAAGTCAACGACGAGGATCTGGGATCAAAAACAAGGGCAAACGAGGAGAGCAAGAGAGAAAAAGAGCGAAAACTAGAGGGAGAAGAAGCCGGTGAAACGTCAATCGAAAAGCGGAGGGAAAGTGGAAAGTTAGGGGAGGAATCTTCAGTACCGACGGAAGAAGTGCTGCAGAAAGGCGACGAGGGCAACAACGGCATAGACGATGACATGACCGACGGGGGGGGGGGGGGGGACGAAGAAGAAGGAGAGGAGGAGTCGACAGAGGGCGACAGCGGTCTGGCAAGAAGAAAGTAGAAGCGGTCAACAAGTATAGATGTAAGGTTTGTCATAGCGTTAGAAAGTAAGATAGGAGAGTTAGAGAGGGTTGTAGGAAAGTTAAACGAGCGACTTACCGACGTGATATATAAATATAGGGGCGTGGAAAAGAAATTGGAAAAATTGAGAAAAGATAGGGAAAAGGATGAGAATAGATGGAATAAGCAAAGAGAACTCTATGAGGAGGAGAGAGGGAGGGAGGAAATTAGGTTGATTGAGAGTGAAAAAGAAATAAGAAAGCTGAGGATAGAGAACATCGAATTGGAAAAAAAGATAATAGAAGGGAGGAGGGAAACGGAGATGAAGGAGAAAGAGCAGGTTTTGGATTTGGAAGAGCTAAAATCTAAATTACAGATGCTGATGCTGAGGGATGAGGAGGGTGAAAGGAGCAAGTTTATTTTTATGACACGCTTACGTGTCATAAAAATAAACTTGCTCCATACTTACAAAACTAAAATGCACCATAATAAACCATCTTTGACTGGACACTTTTCTCGGCATTACCGCGTCGCACGCTTTGGTGAGCTGGCCCGTCATTTGTGCAGCCTTGTCGTCTGCTGATCCTGTCAATTGAATATTGTCAAACATCGTCCAGAATAACTCTTTGTCATACTCTTTGGTTTTCCATTCAGTTCTTGTACTGCTGGGATTTGTACAAAATTTCCTATTTGGTCCGCCTAGCTCCATTATTATAGCTAGGTGATCACTGTTTGTGTAGTGATCACTCACGATCCATTTATCTACCTGCCTTACGAGGCAGTTACTGCCAATGGTATGTCTATGAATGACTCTACATCGCTTTTTTTGAACGTGGGAGTGTCGCTTTGATTCAGCAACACCACGTCTAGTAGCTGCTCACTGACGAGAGCGACATCGAACTTGTGTTCTCGTACAAATTGACAGAGAAGGTTTTGCGCAGTCTCACAATGGTTGAGATTTAGCTGGACTATTCTCATTACCCTTTCCTGATTTTTTTAACCGCTGCTTGGTAGGCTGGGCACAAGTAGCTACCAGTGACATGGTTCGGTATATTGTCGCCTTTTTTTCGGCACAGTAAACAACACGGTTCATTACGGCAGCTATTTGCTTTATGCCCCGTCTTACCGCATTTGTAGCAGCATTTGCTTCTATCCTGCGGATCAGTACACTTGATAGCGACGTGGCCAAAACCAACGCATTTATAACACCTAAGCGGCCCCTTACTGCGGTTTGATGAGCGGATCCTACAGTTGACCCATCCAATTTTAATTTTTTCTAGCTTTGTGAACTTTGTCGCTATTTCTTTCGACAATTGCACAACAGCTATTTGCGTGTCTCCGTACGCTTTTCTCAGCGAGTTTACGGCAGTGGTCTCAATCGCATCTCTTTCTCCTATTTCCCTTTGCAAGGCCTCCAGTACCTCCTCTTTTGACGTAAGTATGTCGAGATCCCTTATTTCAAAGGTCTCCTCTTGCTGCAGTGTTTTTATTGTGGTTCCTTCCACTAATACTGCTTTAACCGCAGTATGTGTGTGTGTGGACGTGTGTGTATGTATGAGTGTGTGTATATGCGTGTGTGTATATGAGTAAGTGTTGGTGATTGGGAGAGTGTGGGTTGTGCGTTTGATAGGCTGACGTCGAACGCAGCCGCGAAACATTGCTTGACGGTTGTTATGTAGGGCTAAGAGGACACAGAAGATGGAATCAGATTCGCCTTTACTAAAGGTCGTTGAAGGCAAAGAGGGGCGTTTCGGGTTTAGGCTAGGTGTAGTCTAGGCTGACATTGAGGATGGGGCCGTTTCAACGACTCCATAAACAAAGTCATGCTATGGTCTTTATAAGATTTTCCCTAATACCTCCTTCAAACGTATACAGCTGCTAGCTGTATACATACATACTTACATACATATTGTATCGTAAAAGAGCGACCGTCTGTCGCGGCGGAACGAGCCAGCTCGCGAGTGCGCATGAGAGGGGAGTAGTTCGCTCGGCAGGCGCGCGCAGCGCTGAATCGCGGGCCTCGCGTGCCGACCGGCGCGCAGACGATTCCGTCTCTTCCTCTTTGATCTCGTCGAAGCAGGTTTTCGTCAGGCAGGTCGGGATCGTTGGAGGCAAACTCGAGCTTCGCCAAAGACAGCATCTGGGTCGCCGACGTAGAATCACGATTAAGTAAGATCAACGCAGTGAGATATTATAGGTTTGCGGACAATATAGCGAGTTCTTAAGTGCGCGATGTCCCACGGCCACGTGCCAGCTGCCGTGCCTTTGTTTCTAGTTACTATTTGCGGCCGCGTCATAGTTTTCGTTCCTTGCTCGCGCTTGTGTTCGCTCTCATCTAGTGATAAGCTGTCGTCTCCTTAAATAAGCTATCGTCTCCTTAAAAAAGCTATCGTCTCCTTAAATAAGCTATCGTTTTCCCTCAACTCTCGTGGCAACCCGTAAGCAATCTCCTCATAAGTTATCGCTTCCTCTCCCAAGCTACCGCCTCATCACAAGCTATCGTTTCCTTTAAATAACTATCGTCTCCTCTCGCCAGCTAACGCTTTCTTTCCTCAGCTACACGGAAAGAAATTTTGGATTACCACAGTACCGAAATCCTCGGAGATAAAAAAATACACCTAATAGTATTTATTTATTGCGGATTTGGAATTTATACAGCGCATTATTTGAGGTAAATAAACTCCGAGAAAATTGTAGTATTAGAGTTCGAAATTGGTAATAATATAGTTCCAACTGGAAATGGACGAATTCCAATATTCTCGGAGTTATTACAATTCAACCCATTGCATGTTTCAATCCCATGTTGGAACTCGTAGACTTCCAACACCGAATTCTCCCACTCCGCCCATTCCCGATGTTTCTCCAGTTCCGAAATTCGCTTCCAGCATTACCGCTCTCTCATAACATGTGCTTCTATATATAAATATATTAATCGACTCGCGGCATATTTTTGTTTAATCCTCCATAGATATCGAAAATATTGAAACATTTTATTAACGCAATTTTGTATGAATTATCTTACGAATTAAGTGCTTCTTTCAAATATTGAAGAATTAGGTAAGTTATTTTTAATATTTTATATTTAACCTATAAAAATTATTTGCTGTTGTATAAGTCGTTCAATTATATTGTTGTTGCATCTAAAATAAGACAATGATTTATATAGCAATTAATCAATTTATTAGGACAGTAAGTAATATTATATAATTTATAAAATTTAGCCTTCAGTGTTTATGTGTGTATATGCATGAGATACTTATGTTAAAAACATATCCCTTTGGTTTCGGATATACTGGTGTCAATGGAAACCAAATAAGCTATCTGAATAGTGGTGTAAAAATTACTTTTATAATAACATTTGTAACTTCTGTATCAAATTTCAGGTCTGTAGCTACGATAGAAAAACAATGGAATGAAATTTAATACACTAGTGGAAAAGATTAAAGGATCAAAAAAAAATTCTGAATTTTTAGGGGTTTTTTAAATGGCTGTATTTCCCTTAAAAATGGTCGTATCATGATTTTAAAATAAGCATTTTAAAGCTTGATGTATCTAGTTTTAAGATCTTACAATGATATAATTTTTCAAGCATCACGTACCGCGCAATCCTAAGAAATACTAAAAAAAATTTTTTCTCAAAATTTTTTCGATTCTTTTTTATGGTCCACCAACTTGGGAAAAATTTTTCGAATTTAACCACCATATGTGTCGAATAACTTGTTTATTCAGCTTCAATTTGTTTTTTTTAAAACTTCGATTCGACCACTTCTTGCTGAGATATCGAGCTTTGAATGGAAAGATCTTTTTTCTCTTTAATCATCAATATCTCAGCAACCGCTTATTGTACAAGAAAATGAAGGAGGGTTTTGAAATCTTGAATAAATTTACCACAAAAATCAGCGACAGATTTTACAAAAAAAAGTTTTCATTAGTCTTTACATTAATTTGAAAAAGCAAGAAAAAAATGGCCTTTGGTGGCTTTTCGGATAATCAGGCGTTTAGTTGGAAATATCGCGTAAACCTGTAATGTTAAGTGTGCCTTTTACAGTTCAATATGCCCACAAAAATCTCACAAAGTTTCAATTTGATCCATCAAACCGTTTTTTTGTTTCTTTCGATCGAATTTCAAAAAAAATTAAAGGATCACGAGTTTGATGGTAAATGATCATAATCTTTACCAAAATGAAAAAAAAATGTTTCTTTCGGTCTTTGACTGCAGTTTTATGGATAGAAGTGTTCAAATTTATTGGAAAAAAAACATTAAAAAAAATTTTTTTTTCAAAAATAAAATAAATTTTTTTTTTTTTCAACTTTACAAAATTTAAAAGAACAATATTTTATCATTCTCAACATGATTCTGTTGTTGAATTGACTCAAACATTTAATTCAATTTAAAATGAAGTTTATATACCCAATCGTATTTCGAACTCGATCTACACGTTTTTCAGATATTGCTTATTGTTTATTTTCGTTAGTTCTTACAACGCTAAAAAAAACAGTTTTTTTCAAAACTATTCCTTTTGCATCAAAAAAAAATTTAATATATTTCTGTAAATCAAAACTTTATTTTGATTTCTTATCATGGTAAGACGGCATTTAACAGAGCCGGAGGTTGCTCGCTTAATCACTCTGCTTGAAGAGGGTTACAGTCAACGTGATGTTGCCAATCGGATGGGTGTTAGTCAATCTGTCGTATCCTGAATGAATGCTCGATACCAGGAGATGAACCAATACACTCGTCGTCCTGGACAAGGTCGTCATCGTGTCACGACTGTTTGTGATGATCGGGCAATTGTCCGACAAGTTCGACGTGTGCCTTTCATCAATGCGAACATCGAGGCAAGAAATTTCCCAAATCGGGTACAACAGCAGCAACAGCGACAGCGACAAAGACAGCGACAGCGACAGCGACACCAATTCCGTATTATTTCTTCCCAGACAGTCATTAACCGTCTTCGTGAAACTGGGTTAAATGCACGCCATCCTAATCGTGTACCACTGTTGACAGCAAGACATCGCCGAGCTCGTTTAGCGTATGCAAACGCACATCGAGCCTGGACATTAAGACAATGGGGAAACGTTTTATTCACCGACGAATCCCGGTTCAACCTTCACGGGAGCGACCGACGTCCCCTTGTTTGGCGTCGCCGTGGAGAACGTTTTCGCCAGAACTTTGTCCGTCCGATTGTTGCCTACGGCGGTGGATCAGTCATGGTCTGGGGCGGAGTTTCGCGAAATTGGAGAACACCTCTGCTGATTGTGCGTGAAAACTTAACAGCTAGACGCTATATCGGCCAAATTTTGAGGCCAGTTGTACTGCGCAGACGGCAAAGACAGAGGGCATTTATTCTAATGCAAGATAACGCACGTCCACATACGGCCAACATCACCAGACGCTTTTTTGAACGGCATGACATCTCTCTGCTTCGGCACCCACCAATGAGCCCAGATCTTAACCCCATCGAGCATGTTTGGGACATAATGGGTCGTCGTTTGCGCAGAGAGTATCCAAATTTGCAGAACTTGGCCACATTAGAGCGTGCACTTCTGTGCATTTGGAACACTATCCCGCAACCTCAGATTGCCCGCTGCATCAATATGGCTGAACGCTTGGCAGTCGTAATTGAGAACAGGGGTGCTAATACCCGTTATTAACAATACGGACGATATTGTTATCTTTTATTATTGTAATTTCTTCAAAAAATGAGTTTAATCTCATATTTTTAAGCTGAACTAATTTAAGTTTGACTAAAATAAAGTTGCAGTGTATGCATGATAAAGAATTGTACTTAATATTTTAAATTGTCTGCACATTATTGTAGTCTGTAAGCGTTATGTTATCATGCTTAGTATTATATATATCATTATCAATTAACATTTCTTTTGAACATTTTTTTAACTTTCTGTTTTTATTTTTATGTAATGTATTTTATTTTACTAATTATTTGTTTAGTATCAAGCGAGAAACGGTTTTTATTTTTGAGAACTAAAATCTGTGACCTCATTCCAAATCAAATACCTGAAGAATGGTACTCTGCAAGCAATGAACAAGTTTCTGCTAGAGGACTTTTGTATATGGCTTATCGAAAATTGTGTAACGCTGCAATTGAATTGGGTATATTTAGTAAAGTTAACAAGTGTATGACAGTAACAAGTTATTTAAAACAATCATTTACTTGAATTAGATTCTAATTTTATATTTTTATTGTTTAGCATATGAAGAATCATCAAATGCTATCTGTAATACAAATCTGATCGATGAACAGTTAATAAAATATTGGAATGCTCAATTAGATGTTCGCAAAAGATTTTTAAAAACTATTTTCATATCACACCTATTAGTATTATATCCTTGTTTAGGGTGTCCATCCGAATTTAACTTGGTAATTAGTTACTAATGTTAATTTTCAGAATAACAATTATTTGAAATCCAAGCCAAGTGTTATAGTGATATATTTTTAACTTTATTGGTTTTAGCTGACTTTTGCCAGCTTTTCAAAGAAAAAGCTTCGAAGCTTTTCGACTTGTGCCCTAAAGTATCGAAACAAACTATAGAAGTGGCAAAAGTAGAGAAGAAAACCACAGATGTACGTAAATTTCTATGTGACAATGCTTCGACAAATTGTAATTGTAATTTTTATTTATTAATTGCATTATACATTCATTTATGTAAACAACGTTATATAAGAGCAGTAAATATTGATATTTATTTTTTTCAATTATTATAATTTGCGAAATTAAGCTCGTATTAATATCATGTACACGTGTATTATCATTCTGATTTAATTAATTTATTAATTTGTTATTAATACTTATTTCATTGTTTAATTGGGCTAATAAAGCACATTAGCATTTATTCTGAAAAGTTTTTTTTGTTAACATTGAAATACAAAATTGGTTTTCTTTTTATTAGTTTAACCTCAAAACGTAAAATGGCGAACAATAAAGCACTAATGCCTTATTCACTGGATGAGGATTTCGATGAGTTGCAGGACTCAGACAAAACTGTGTACGTTTTTAGTATAGTTATAAATTATCTTTTTATTTGTTTCAATAGTCACACATTATTACGATACGTTATTTTTTTCAAGAATTAATTGGCTACGTTTGCTTTCTCGAAGCCCCAACTACAGCTAAGGGCTATGATTTGTTCAAGTTTGGTTTAACGGAGGTTACAAGAAAGTTATGTGTCTTGGGTGGAATCAACCTTTGATCAACATGATTCAACCAAACATCGTATTAAACAAGGTATTCATTCTTTCGCTTTTAATTCATTTTTATATTTATAAATTATAAATTGAAATATTTATTAATATATAATTATCATTATTACACAGATTGTTCACATAGATGGAGCTCATTGTAAACAAGCGAAGTTCCCTCATTTACTTGAACAAATAGGTTGCTTGTCATTCGAGATCGCCATACAAATATCGACAAAAACAAACTACTTGGGGATGCATCAAACAAACGAGGTTCCTGAACCTGCGGTACTCGCAGAAGTTGACTTTAACACTATCGTGGACAATACAAGAACAATATGTAAGATACTACAGAATTTCTATATATTTATTATTATTAAAATCTCAACCTTTTTTAACGTATATTATATTAAACTTTGATAATCCTATTCAACAAGCATGCAACTTAAATTAAATCATTATATTATTATTATTAATCGTAAACTTTCTTTTAATGAGACAATAAACTATAACTATTTCATCATTTTTTATATAGTAACAAGACTTTAATTCTTTGTCACAGCAATTGATGGATTCATCAAGACAGAATTTACATCAATTTCCACTCGAGGCATAGAATCAAGCTATGGACGTGGATGGATAACTGATGGCATCTACAAGATTACAGTCAGCATAGCAAACTTCCAGAATTTTGATTTTCCAAAAGGAACACCGGTTAATGTCATTGGCGACATTAATCTTTCGAGTAAAAATATCATCATCCTTTACTAATGCTATCATTATATACATTGCTATTTTATTCATTTTTGTCTTTTTTTTTAATTTTAGGTGGACTACTTCATATAAGGTGCACTTATTCAAGCAAGGTTACAAGACGAGAAGGTATCAACCCCTTAACAGAACTACAACTTCACTACAACAAGCGAAGAGTTTCTTCATAAATATGAGATTTTAATTTTCTGTGTTTTAAAATAACTTAAATTTTAGTATTTTTATTATTGATTATATATTTGCATTTTTGAAGTTTGTTTTGTAATTTCAAGTATTACGGATTTTAGGGCTGAAGTAGGGTACTAATTTTATATGATTTTTATACAAAAACATTAATTATTCAAGTCAATTTTTAATACAATGACAAGAAAAGCTGTATATTGGTTATACAGCTTACATTATAAAAATTAGCTACATTATAAAAAGTGTAAAGTTTAGAAATCGTTATTCTTTATATAGACTCAATTAATGTACTAACTTTTTTTATAACAAATAACTATTGTACATTGATTATCATTTTACTTCAAAAGTAAAGTTATAAATATCGTAATTAACTACATAATATGTGTAATACAAAATAACGTTGGTGAAGTGTACGTATATTTTCTTTTAAAAGTATATACTGTCAATTTAGTTTATTAATATTGTTATACAGGGTGTCCCATTTTAATTTACCACCCCCTAAAACTGGTTAATAATTTGCTCTGAGAAAAAAATGTTTCAAATAAAATTTGTTGGGTTCGAAGGGGCGCATTTTTTGGCTATTTTAGCTGCAACCTTGAACATGACCTTCAAGGTCATTTGAAAGTCAAGACCAAATTTTCATATGAAATGTGCATATTTTTATGGCGGATTCGGATTCTACTAAAAAAGAGAAACACTTTTTGTCCGAATCATTTTTTGAAAAAACCCTAAATTTTTGTTGTAAACGGCTTTAAAAAAGTTGAAAAAATTACTAATATCTCTTATTGCCCCACCCTTTAAAAGAAGTTAAAAATTTGCTCTGAGAAAAAAATGTTTCAAATAAAATTTGTTGGGTTAGAAGGGGGGCATCTTTTGGCTATTCCAGCTGTGACCTTGAACATGACCTTCAAGGTCATTTGAATAAGATTTATCACAGATTCGGGTTCTACTAAAAAAGTAACACTTTTTGTCTTAACCATTTTTTGATCATCAATAGGTAGCTCTCCCTTTAACTGAAAAAAGAATTTGTCCTAGAAATAAGCTGTTTTAGATGAATGAATGTTACTAGCTTCAAACAAAGACAGAGGTATCCTTTGGATCACTTAAAGCAAGACCTTCACGTCCAGCCACTTAAGGCAAGACCCCGTCCAGCCACTTAAGGCAAGACCCCGTCCAACCACTTAAGGCAGGACCCTATCCAGCCACTTAAGGCAAGACCTTCACGTCCAGCCACTTAAGGCAAGACCCCGTCCAACCACTTAAGGCAAGACCCTATCCAGCCACTTAAGGCAAGACCTTTACGTCCAGCCAAGGCAAGACCCCTTCGTTCAGCTAGTCACGGAAATTTCAACGTCTCAAGTGCTCTATCAATTGCCCATTTTGTTGAATGCACATTTGTATTCTCTGCCGAAAACTTCTTTGGACATCTATTAATGTTTGTGGGGTGAACGCCCGGAATGCTGCAACAATTCTCTTCATCATATTTTGTGCCGTCGTCGGGGCTTCCTCGTAAACTCTCTGCTTCACGGCCCCCCACAGAAAGAAGTCCAATGTGGTCAAATCTGGCGATCGCGCAGGGAATTCACAGATTGGACTACCAATTCCAATCCAACTATTTGGGTATGTCGCGTTCAGAAATCTCCTGACAAGTAGTCTACGATGAGCGGGAGCACCATTTTGCTGGAACCACATGTCTCGCCTTATTTCTAGCGGAATGTTTTCTAGAAGAGGTGGATTTGGTTCTCGAGAATATCTAAATAAAGCTCGCCGTTTAAATTACGGTCATAAAAAATTGGACCCACAACGTATTCCCCAACTATGCCCGCCCAAATATTAATTGACGACCGTCTTTGTGTACGGTGATCTCGCTGCCAATGTGGATTTTCTTCTGCATAATAATGCGCGTTATGAAGATTAACTCCTCCCATATTGTCGAACTTTGCCTCGTCTGTAAAGAGAGTCCGATCAAAGAAAAATGGATCTATGTGCATTCGTGTTTCCGCCCATTGACGGAATCTAAGTCGCCTGGCAGGATCACCAGGCTTAATGGCATGTGTAAGGTGCAAGTGATATGGATGAAATCTAAAATGATGCAATACACGGGAAACTGTTGATCTGGGTACTCCATGCATTCGCTGAATTTGTCGAATATATGAGGATCCTCGGCAATTACAGCACGAACCCCAAGCGCAATATGCTCACTTGGGCCTGTCCGTCGCCTCTTCCTTCTTAAGTTACCTCCTTGAGCTCTTATCGTTAGAAGTTTAATATTCCTCCTACTAGGATGACGAGCGTCCGGATACCTTTGCAGCCTCGCTGCAGCCTTGTAATTGTCGTGACATTCTCCCAGAATCTTGATCATGTTGACTAGCTCTACTGGCGTGTAGTCAGCCATTATCTGTTGTAGGTAGATTTTTTAGGGAATATTTAATCTTACTAGAAATAATTTATTATAAGTATTTTTCTGCTCTGAAATTCAGAAAGTCAATGAAAACCTAATGATGAGAAGCTTTGAGGAGCTGTAAGAATTTACAAGCTTTACCAATAGAACGATAACGAAGCAAAAAAATGTCTTTTAGCGAGAAATAAAGCATTTACGAGAAAAATATTTCTTAAAAAGATGCGTACTTTATCAGAGAATCTGAATATGATTTAAAATATGTACAATTTTCATTAAAAAAACTAAGCTTGATTTTGATTCTCAGTTGAAAACATGCCCCTTACTGCTCAAACTTGCCCCAGATGATGTCAAACTTGTCCCAATTGTAACCGTAAACTTGCCCCAGATGATGTCAAATTTTCCGCAGATGACGTAAAACTTGCCCCAGAGAATGTCAAACATACCCCGAAGATTGCAAACTTGCCCCAGAGAATGTCAAACATACCCCGAAGATTGCAAACTTCCCCCATGTGATAAAAAATGAATCAGATTAGCGTTCTAATGAACTTTGGTTCTGTTGATAAATTTTTTGGTAATTTCATTTCTTTGAAAATGAGAGTATTTTCCATTATAGTGATGGTTCTTTCTTAAAATGAATTTAAGGTTCGAGGTCAAGGTCATAGCCAAGCTTCAATTGCCGGAATAAAAATCGAGGATTACCGTTAAATAAATTGATTGACCTTCGAATGACCTTGTTGGTTAAGGACAAGTTCATGGCTAAGGTCATACTTAGACTTAAATTTGTAAAATTGTGTAAGTTTCTAAATCCTCGGATAAAATGTAAAATTTTTAACTTCTTTTAAAAGGTGGGGCAATAAGGGATATCTAGTGATTTTTTCAACTTTTTTAAAGCCGTTTACAACAAAAATTTGGGATTTTTTCAAAAAATGATTCGAACAAAAAGTGTTTCTCTTTTTTAGTAGAATCCGAATCCGCCATAAAAATATGCACATTTCATATGAAAATTTGGTCTTGACTTTCAAATGACCTTGAAGGTCATGTTCAAGGTCGCAGCTAAAATAGCCAAAAGATGCCCCCCTTCGAACCCAACAAATTTTATTTGAAACATTTTTTTCTCAGAGCAAATTATTAAGCAGTTTTAGGGGGTGGTAAATTAAAATGGGACACCCTGTATAAAATAAGTAGCGTTTCTCTGTAAGTTTTATTTAAAACATTAGTCAATTGTAGTACGAATAAACGGGACAGCTTTACGTAAAAATAAGTTATTTTTAAATTAAAAAAAAATAGAAAAGTCATAGAACTACTTTAATGTGAAGTATTTAAACTGTAATACGATTAGGTATAAAATAAGTAGCTTTTACTAAAATGCGATGCAACAAAAATACTACAGTATACGTAGTTTTAAAAATAATATGGTTAGAAAAAAAGTTTGTTTTTAAGATAACATGACTGCACAGTATTGATTGTGATGTATTATTCATATTGTAGAAAAGAATACTCGCGTATTAAGATCAAAAAGAGTTATACTGTAATATACGCTTTAGGTTAATAATGTGCAGTTTTCTGTTTGTGATTCTTCTATTGTATACATCATGCAAAATAGTACAAGAAATGTTTTTGTAAAAAAAAATGTTGTTATATCAAGAATCGACTGACGGACAAATAATTAAAGCTAGATAGCTAGAAAAATAACTAGACTACAGCTATTATAAGAGATATAAGCTAACAAGAGATTATTATTAGTAATACTCTTGTATTGAGGTCAAAAATAGTTATAAAATAATAATTATACTATAATATGCGTTTTGGATCAAGATGATCAATATGTAGTACTCTGTGTTATTAGTTTTACTGTATTTGTGATAAAAAATACTTTGTTCAAAAAATAGGCGTATACCAAATATCGAGTTACGAATATATTTTTGTACGATAAAAGCTAGTTGCTACACAAATAAACAGACTATAACAAGATTTAAACAAAAAAAATGATATTATACGCAATTTATTACATTGTAAAAGCATGAATATGAGTGTGTAGTTTATTATACATAAAACACTTCATTTACTTTTTCTAATTACAAATTTTTAATTTTTCATTAGAAATATTTTACAATAAGCATAATTAACTTTTTTAATTATCAGCAGCTGTTTCTTACTAATCTCATATTCATGTTTTACCAACAAATGATTTTTATTGTACGCAGTTTGTATTTGTAATCCATGATTGTCAATGGTGTTTTATAAATACAGGTTTGAAATTTACAAATTTTATTATATATATATATATATATATATTGTGACGGCAGATTTCAGTTCACCAAGTCCGCGTTGTTGGAGTAATTTTTGAATCCTCGCGCGGTTTTCCTCATCCACAAGTGTGATTACGGCTCGCTAGCAAATAAACGCCCTCGACGGAAAGTAAAAATACGGTGAGGAGTATTGTCTCCGAAACTGTCCACTCAGTTTGACTACGCCCGACTAGAGTGGTTTTTCTAGAGCGCAACGCGTTACTTGAACACGAGTTCAAGTATTAAACTCTTTGTCACTACGCTTTAACATTTAAACAATTTATCAGACTAGTGTTCGCAATTAATTTTATTCTTGAATTACTTAATGCGTGGTTGTGAGTTTCGTATAAACAGTGCCGTGTTGATAGCGACTCGCCTGCGGAGTATGACCTCAGCACGTGCGTAGAGGTCTTTTCTCACGGGCACGAGCTGCACACACGAGATACAGTGCGCGACGTCCTTCGCAATTCACATATAAAGTCACCGCGAGTGTTATTTTGAAATCCTACGAACAACAAATATCTTGTGAACGGGCTTACTGCTTCTCTTTTCTTTATGTTCTGTAATTTGCCAATAACTTTAAGATCATTGACTTTATGCAGACGAAAGTAAGATCGTCTAAATATTGCATATAGTTATTATTTCCCATTCAAATAAATAAATGCATAATTTTGTTGTATACCCTAAAATAATTAATAACTGTGTACCATTATTTTATCACACTTTCGTTACCTCAAGTCCTGTTTTCTCTAATAACTATCCATTGAATAGACTAGTAAATTATATGCTTGTTCTGTGTAACTTAAACACACAAAATATATTGAAGTAGTCTATGTAAGTTTTCTATACAATTTTGAGAGGACATTAAAGAACTCGCAATATATATATATATATATATATATATATAACTGGCGCCCAACTTACTGGTAGTACGAGTGGATGAATGTATTGACGCGAATTAGGCCGAATGAATTATTTTCTAGTTAGGAATTAGGTAATTTAAAATCGAGTAATAGATAAAAATATAGATAAATTAAATAAGTTATAAGTTAGTATTAAGTAAACTAGAACGACACAACGACCCTATCAGCAACAGACAGAAAATTACAAAATACGAAAAGTCGAAAAACAGATACACTTTCTGGAAATTTTACTGACTAAGAACGTATACACAAACAAGGCGTACAAGGTTTCACAGACTACCGAGACTTACCGAATAACACGAAATACACAACCGACAACACGGACCGGCTAGAACATAACATCCCAGCAGTCAACTTGACCGACCATTCGACCTATCGAAACCAATAACAAGGTCACAAGCGTGGGAAACACATAGTGCGACGATTTTTTTTTCTCTTTCTCCGTCCTCGTGTCCTCGTACTTACTCTCCCTACTATTATCGGGGAACAATACGACCAAATCGCACATTTTGGTCGGTCGTAAGCGAGCAGTCAAGCAAGCAGCACACCGTATAGCATCTCGAATACTCCGCAACACACTAGTCAAAATTGTATATCAGCGAATCTACGTGCGATTAGACTTATAAGTGACTAATTGTAGTGCGACATTATTTGATTTATACTAAAACGACAGTAATATAATTATATACATTTATTGTAAAGTTAGTGCAACGGCTTAGGTGGGTAACACCGACAAGGTAAATCGAATATATTTTGACGACGCTAATAGCTGATTAAAATCTTCAAATCCGGTGGTAGTGTGTGCAGTGACTCGGTTACCTATTAATTCTAGTGACAAATGATATTAGTCAGAAGAACGACGGGAATTTCATAGTGCAATCCGACCAAAATCTAGACGGACAACAACACTACAACGTGCCCCACGACAAAGCTACCGTTGTACTAAACTCATTCACGATATACATCTCATCAGCTATCGATTTACTACCGACGTTTACACAACATACACTTGACCAGCTATCGATTTACTACCGTTAACACATAATATACAACTAACCAGCTATCGATTTACTATCGATTCCTACACAACACACATTTGACCAGCTATCGATTTACTACCGACGTTTACACAACATACACTTGACCAACTACCGATTTACTATCGCTCAGACACATTATACAGGTAATCAAGTATCGACCTACACACAATATAGATGCACTATCGCCACCATCGCCACCCCCCCCACCCCCCCACGGAGGAGGGGGAGTCAATGAACTGGGACACCCCATCCATGGACGAGGACCACGATAGCGAATCTCAGAAAATATATATCTGAGTTAATAAATTAAGTTATATTACCGACAACACCCAAAATCCGATTTGCCACCATAAATTTCAATATAGCCTAACCAGACTCGAGGAGGAAGAAAAGGACCCGCATCACCACCACGAGGTCAGCAGGACAACGATCAACGTTAACAGGAGCCCGACCACCTGCAGGACGACCTAGTGACGCAGTATCTGAACCACCTCACGCCACCATCAGTCCAGGGTATCGTTAGTGCCACACCCCCCCCCCCCCCCCCCCGGGGAGAAGAGAGTTGTAACATGGCAGTTCACTGCCAGTTACAAGCGGCCGCGCAGAGCACGGCAGCGCCGCGGCACGAGTCGGCGAGCGCGCGTTCGGCCGTATTCGCGGAGCCTCGGCCGGCATCGGCTAGGTCCGAGCGTGCGAGAGCGAGAGTAGGTAGGGGAGCGACCCAACCTAACGTCGACGGCGAGAGGGGTTGACGCGAGCGCTGTTCATCATCTCTTCCCTTTTTCGTTCTGACTGCCGTAGCAACAGGTACTTGACCACTGACTCTCCACTACTTCTTCCTTGTCGAGCACCGGAACACGTGGACGACGTTTGTTATAATAAAGGAGTGTTGTGCGACGGACTGCTGCGTAACCGTGAGTAGAGTGCATATTGTACTAAGTGATGCTTGCGGGAATTAGTGTGCCGATTGCGGAGTAGCGCGGACTCGCGATAATTAACTCGCCACGTGGCCAACATGGCGGCAGGAGTGCGGCGAAGCATGAGTGCGGCTATAGCATGCTTCGTCGACTTAACAGCGCTGAGTCATTCGGCGTATTAAGCGAACATTACGCCTTTAATGATTTACCGCAAACTATAACTACCGTACACCTGACTAACATGACGATTGTTGTACTGACGCTATGGTTTACACTATGACGACAATTATCGCACTGACGCTATCGTTTACACTATGACTACAATTATTGTACTGACGCTATCGTTTACACTATGACTACAATTATTGTACTGACGCTATCGTTACACTAATTATCGTTATTACACTGACGCTACCATTTATAACACGACTATCGTTATTACACTGATGTTTTCACGATAAAGACAACGACCACAGCTACACTGATACGCTATCGTCCACGCTCTCGTATGCAACACAACCATGGCCTACACGACGACACAAGGACACAACTTTCGCTAGTTCTAGCCCGCGCGTTAACTCGCATTAGATTAAGATTTAGTATTAGGTAAAATTAATAACCGATTGTAATATAAGTAGATAGTAGTTGGGACAGCGGTCCCGTTAAGTTAAATATAGTGGTATGAAGTGAGTGGATGTTCGCGTCGAAGTTCGGGCGAAATCACCGGCGCGGCAACGGCGAGTACGCCTGATGACTTGCGTACGTCGGGAGAGAATGGTTATCCTCGGGGCGTGGATTCATGGTCTCGTGGGGGCAGGCTGCGACGGACGCTACGATCGTCGGCACCGGTAGACGATCGGAAGGGCGAGGCAGCTGCACCGTCCGCGTCGGGTAAGCCGTCCGGCGGCGTGTTGACATGCGAGTCACAGATTGAGTATGTGTGCGATCGACGGGAATGTCGTAGTTAGTAAGGCGCGATTGGAGATCGCCGGAAGGTAAAGGAATTACGGAAAAAGATTGTTAAGTAAAATACAGAAATAGTCAAAGTTAACATTGCTCATTCATTCCTTACTGATACCCACGACCTTGTGTAATTGTCTCATTTCCTCTGTGCATAAATTCGTATACTGGCTAGCCGAGCAGGTGGACGAAGTGATGTTTCGACACGAGGCGGCGTCTCAAGGTAAGGGGATCGCGGGATCCCTGGCACTCCGGAGCCTGGCGCCCAGGGCCGAGGCGGACCGCCGCCTTGTATGTATTGAAGCGGTAGTAGGAGACGGAGAATTTCATCGGTAACGTAGTGGACAAAAAAAACCCAGTGTTACCATACGCTGGGTCCACCATTACAATATATATATATATATATATATATATATGTATATATAGGTTATGAGCGCATGCGCACCAAAAAAAATCAATACTACAACTGTCATGGCGATTATATGTGTATATATATATATATATATATTTATTTAATTTTGGTGCAAGACGTCCAGGGCCATATTGTTTTAAAATTCAAGGACAAATATATTATCAGATTAACACTGCCTTATATCCAGAGAATAATGACAATCCATCTTATGGACAACTTTTCATTATTGATCCATTAGAAGCTATAAATTTAAGAATAGAACAAAATTCTCAACTTCAGTATGAAACGTTAGAAATCTTAGATAAAATAATAAGAGTAAATAATATATTTACTAAATCACCCGAAATGATGAAACAAGAAATAAAGAATCAATCTTCAATAAACGCTGGGGAACGGGAGCCAGAATTGCAATTGTTATTTACATTAAAGCCAGGCATTGATAGAAGAAGATACAATTTTCAACGAAAGAATGAAGTAGCTGCAATTTTTTCCACAACAGCAGATGGTAAAATTCCTGAATCCTATGTAACTATTCGAAACAAAAATACAAAAAAATTACAAAATGTCAGTTCAATGGACCCTAATGTTGAGCCATGGGTCACTTACTGTCCCACTTTATTACAGATATTCGATTGTCATATTAACGTTGAAGTAGTTACAAGTATTAGGTCTGTCAAATATTTGTATAAATATATTTATAAAGGTCATGATGCCGCCACTGTGACGATTGGCGAATCTAATGAAGGGAGAGTAATTAATCACAATGAAATTGAAGATTTTGTAGAGGCTCTATATGTTGGACCGGTTGAAGCATGTTACCATATATTTAGTAAAATATTACAAGATAAAAGTCATGCTATTATAAAATTGCCAGTACATTTACCATATCAATATTCTGTTACAGTAAATGTCAATAATATTACAGAAGAAACTTTAAGATCATTAAGTAGCATGTTATTAGATTACTTTAAATTAAATTTAGAAAACGTTGAAGCGAGACAGTATTTATATGTAGATATTCCACCGAAATTTGTATAAAAAAAGAATAATGTTGATGGTTTATCGGTTACAAGAATCCGTAAACAAAGTTTTAATTGTATTGATCGTATGTATTCTGTTAGTTCAACACAAATAGAATTATTTCATTTCCGATTGTTATTATTGCATGTTAAAGGTGCTACCAGTTTTGATTCCTTGAAAACTGTTAAAGGTATTGTTCATACTACATTTACAGCAGCATGTTTGGCTATGGGTCTTATAGTAGACGACGAAGAATGGATTCGAGCTATGGAGGAAAGAACAGTATGGATGATGCCAGTACAACTTCGTCGGTTGTTTGTTAGTATTTTGATACATTGCCAACCTGTTAATCCTGAAAAATTATGGGATACATTTAAAAATGCAATGTCTGAAGATTTTTCTTGAACAAACGAATTAAGTATAAGCCATCAGAAAGCTTATGCACATATTAATAATTTATTAAATATGGAAGGTAAGTCTTCAACAGATTTTCCTACTATGGATCCAATAGTCGAGATAATCGAGTCACATAATGAATCAGATGATTTAACTATAGCACAAATGACGGAAATTGGTGAGCAGCAATATTTGAAACTAAATAATGAACAAAAAGAAATCGTAGACACAGTTTGTCATGTAATTGATGTTAATGAACAAGATAGAAATAATTGCATATACATTGATGGACCAGGAGGATCAGGAAAAACTTCATCATCGAAAACTGTTAAAGTATGTTCAATGGGATTTACTGGTATTGCTGCAACATTACTTCCGTTTGGAAAAACAGTTTACAAAACGTTTGGCTTGCCAGTCCCTATGTATCATGATTCATCATCAAATATTAAAGCACAATCTAAAGAAAGCCTCTTTTTAAAAAATTGTGATGTAGTTACTTGGGATAAAGCTCCGATGGCTCCAAGATATGCTATAGAAACCGCTAATCGAACATTGCAACATATTATGAATAACAATTTACCATTTATTGGAAAAATCTTTATACTAGGAGGAGATTTTCGACAACTTCTTCCGATTAAAATTGATGGAACAAGAGGCGAAACTTTAAATCTTTGAATCAAAAACAGTGAATTATGGGAACATTTTAAAAAGTTTACTCTTGCCACAAATATGAGAGTTAGGCCTAATGAAATTGATTTTGCAAAATATTTATTAGAAGTTGGTAACGGAACAATTAATAATATACATGACAATATTGATTTACCTGAACATTGTATTCTTGATGGAAATAATAACATCGCTTAATACTCATTTAGTCAATTGATTCAGGATAAACATTTTAAAGAGATGAGCAAATGTGCTATTCTGCCAGCTTGAAATGTTGATGTTGAGGAACCCAATAAACAAGTTACAAACGTATTAGATATATCGACTGAGCATATATACATTCGTATAGATAATACTGAAAATTGCAATAACGGTGAACTTGACGAAGTACTTTTACCAGAATACTTAAACTCATTAAATCCATCCAGTCTTCCTCCTTATAAATAAATATTACGAAAAAATTGTATTGTAATGCTTATTAGAAATATACGTATTAATGAAGGTTTATGCAATGGTACAACATTAAGAATAATAGACTTTTCTAATCATTTATTAATTTATTTTAACTGGCGACAAAGCAGGAGGCATTGTTTTTATATATACCGCATTACATTATACTGTGAAAACGAATATCCTTTCACATTTAAAAGAAGACAATTTCCTACCAAATTAGCTTTTGCAATGACTATCAATAAATCACAAGGACAAACATTTAATAATATTATTATAGATCTGAGATTTAATCACGGTCAACTGTATGTGGCTATGTCTAGAGTTATATCTTGGGATTCCCTTAAAATATATCTTGGAAATCAAAGACAAGGAGTACAAGTAAAAAATTACGTTTATAAAGAATTATATTTATAACATGTACGTTTTAACATAAATTGTTTTCTTAACCTTCAGTTACAAACGTAAATTTTATTCAATTTTTAAAGTTTAATGTTGAATATTCTAACGAACATAACACAGGGCAACATGATTTTGGACCCAGAAACCAGACTATACTTTTCCGAAGGTTTTCGGTGCGCTGAACACAAATCTAGCCACAGAATTGCGCCATCAGCTCTGGTTTTCGAGATATCCTAACCTAAAAATGCGAAAATCGCGATTTCGGCCTATATTTGAGGTTATGTAGCGCCGCCAATTTTTATTAAATCAAAAAATTATATAGACAATCTAAAAGAACTAGCATAGCCCTTCAAAATGCACTTGAGTTTGTTCCGATAGCTATTTTCTTCTTCGAGATATTGAAATTTGAAAGTTAATTTTGATTTTATAACAGATTTCATGAAAGACTATGAGATATCCGCTTGGTACCATATGGGTAAATAACCTCGAAATTCACGAGATGCTCTGTCTATGTCGGTATTGGTGTATAATTATTGACGATCTCGTGCCAGAAAATAATAAATATTGGAAATTATACCTAATACTCAGACAAATTATTGCGATTACGACTGCCCCTACGTTTGTTTTAGCCGATATAGCTGAACTTCGATTACTGATAATGAAGCACAATGAAATGTACATTCAATTGTTTGGACTTCTGAAACCAAAAATGCATTTTATGGTTCACATGCCTCAAGTTATGCGAGAGAATGGCCCGTTAGTAAATTTTTGGTCAATGATTAATGAGAGAAAAAATAAACAAGTTAAGGATTTTGCAACTAACACACAATCGCATAAAAACTTACCATTAACGATAAGTATTCGTTGCCAGTTGCGATTATGTTATATTAAAGAATTTTCGCCAAATATTAATAGCATCATTTTAGGAAATATTTTTAATGAATCTGACATAGAAATTCAAAATTTTGTTTCAACAATTTCACATGCACTTGGGAGTAAAATGCCATACTTGGGAAAAAATTCTCTAATGGTTCAGTAGTGATAACTAATATTACTGATGATGGTCCTATTTTTGGAAAAATAAAAAAAATTATTATTGTTATAATATCATTTACTTTTCAATTAATAAAATTAGTATTATTTATTTTAAATATCATTTTTATGCTTATAATATTAAATTGGAATAAAAGATACATATTTTTGATGCAAAACTCCTGCCACCAATTGAACCGTGCTTATTATATTATATTATACGATGTATAATATTTCACAAGTTTGTACACGAATTCTTCAATATAAATAAAATATTTTTATATTAATGAAATTTTTGATTGATATTTCCTAGTACCTCTATTAATTGTTTATCCTAAATTATTAATAATTTTTATCAATTTTATATTATTATATTGCACGCATATGCGTGAATGTCCACACGTAAATCGCGCACAGCTAAAATAACTCAACCATTCGCACTCACGCACCTCCGATATACTCGAACGTCAACAACCTCGACTTGGGAAATCAGGGAGTTCCATCGTCGAGTTCAGTGATTACCGTAATAGTCGGATGTTCTTCACGTCCAAAGAAGAGTTAAAAATACTCCAAATTCGACTTCGCTAACTTCCAAAATCTTTCAACATTATACAATTCCAGTTGGAACTAAAATAAGTCAAATTTTTGGTTTCTACAAATACCAACATTTTTTGTAATCAAACATTTCCAACCGTAGAGGTGTGGTAATCCAAAATTTCTTTCCGTGTATCTACCCTTCTCACAAGCTAACGCTTCTTTTCTCCAGCTATCGTCTCCCAGCTATCGAATGTTACCAGCTCTCGCTAATAAACCCTAGCTCTCGTCTACGCTCTGGTTAATATTAGACCGCCAACATAAATTCGTTCTCGACTTTTGGTTCGCTATCGAATAGGTTAGTACTTTAAGTAACTTAGTATTAGAGCATAATTCAATTATTAAAAGATTAATGCGCGGAAGCATTGTGTGCAATTAGTGTAGTGAGATGCGCAGGGACAGCGAGTCCCAGTGTCGTGTGTGTGTGTGTGTGTGTGTGTCTGTGCGCGCGTCACGGTCACGGCAAGGTTGTCAGCAAGCGGAAGATTACAGAGTCGGCGCGCGAGTAGTCGATGGAGTGGTATTAGGATGTAGTTCTGGCGATTTGCGAGCATGTCAGAGTACGCCGTGACGGCGGGCGTTTTTGGAAAGGCGAGGCGGGTGTTCGACCGCATCGACAAGTCGACGGGCATCCACGCTGATGAGCGTGAATGCGGCGGCGATTGATTGATGGGCGCGGGTGAATCAACCAGCGAAAGAGTTTTTTTACGGGTTACTTTTGGGGTCCACTCGCGCAGTGCATGTGAAAATCGTGGCGACCTTGTGCGCCGGCGACGTGAGCGGGCGAGCAGTATGCGAGTCTCTCCATTTTTAACTCCTCTTTGTCTTATGGGATCTTTCCTAAGGCCTGAAAAAGAGCACATTTGATGCCTCTCAAAAAACGGCAATTCTATTTTTCTAAAAAATTTCTTCTAAAAATTTCTTCTAAAAAACTACACGCAGACAGCACTGCTGAGTCTGTCAAAAGACGTTAGGGCTGGTATCAACAGCAGCAAGAACCTGCTCACCATCCTCCTGACGTTTGATTTCAGCAAGGCGTTCGACACGATTTCACCCTCGAAACTTCTTCGTAAACTAATCAAATTGGGGTTTTCTAGATCAGTTCTTCTGTGGATTGGTTCGTATATCACAGGTCGTAATCAAAGTGTGGTTACGAATCCCAATGGCAATTCAAATTGGCTCACTACCAATCTTGATGTTCCGCAGGGCTCAGTCCTCGGGCCTCTTCTGTTTAGCCTTTACATTAATGATATTCGTGATCATCTGGCTAACTTCAAAGGCCCCGAGGGAAAATTATCAGTCAGACTCGAACATTTGCTGTATGCTGATGACCTGCAAACCTATACCCAGGTGACAAGGGACAATCTGAGTGAGGATGTGGACCGCTTGATTTGTCGGCAGGGTCATCTGGGATGCACTCCGCTTCAATGTTAGGAAAACTAAAGCTATTATTTTCGGTTCAGATTATAAAATTAATAAAGTGCAATGTCTACAGCTGCCTGGCATTGAGGTCGCGGATGGTGTTTTCGTCCCATTTGTTGACGCTATAACTAATCTCGGTGTTATAATGGATTCAAGATTAACGTGGGAACCGCAGGTGTATGCGATTAGCCGAAAGGCGCTGAGGTGAGGGGTGATGCGTTCGCCCCGTCCAACACCTTTAATATACCTCCCCCATGAATTTTGCAACCTCTGTAGTCTTGTCTGAAGCTCCTCCGACACATCCAGATAAACCACCGAGCAATAGTGCAGGTGAAAAACGACAAGAGCGCCGGCCAGCTGCTTGCGCAAAACCTCAGTGGTACAGGACCTAAAAGATCTCAGCCCATAAAGGGCTCTGTTAACCTTGCGGCTAACAGCATCATCCTGTGGTTTCCATGTAAGTTTAGAGTCCATGATCACACCAACGTTCTGTACTACATCGATAAAGGGCACGATAATACCATCCTGAACCTCAATACCCTGCAGGTTCAACCTCTGAAGCTGATTTATATTGTGCTTGGAACCGAAAATGATTGCCTGCGTTTTCTTTGTGTTGAAGTGCAGCGCATTCTCAGATGTCCAAGCCGATACAGAGCGCGCCACAGCTGACATGCGACCCACCCCAATCGCAACCAACCTGAGTATATACCTGCAGGTCATCCGCGTATAGCAGGTGCGTGGCACCCTCATCCAAACATTCCCGTGGGCTTTTAAATCATTGATGTACCAGCTGAAGAGAAGAGGCCCCAGAGGGGAATCTGATTGGTTGTTAACCAATCAGATTCCCCGTCTGTTTTGGTAACCACTCTCTAATTACGTCACATGACAGTCAACCTAGAGAAACCCATTCCAATCCGCTTGCGCAGAAGTTTAGATAATGAAATAATGTCGAAGGCTTTACTGAAATCAAACAGTAGCAACATTGTCAGGAGGTGCTATCACTGTCAATACCCGTCCTAATTTCTTCTGTGAGTTTAGGCAGTGTTGTTTGCGTTGAATTATTGCGTCAAAAACCAGTCGGGTGAGGGTCAAGAACCTTCTGCGCTTCCAAGAACTCAATTAGCTGGACGGGTACCAACTTTTCCAGGACCTTGGAGAGAAAGCACAAGAGGCCTATTGGACGAAAGTCCGAGACTGCTGATGGAGTTGGTGTCTTTTTAAGCAGTACAAGCTGTGCTCTCTTCCACTCTGTCGGAAAAGTGCCCGTTGATAGCGATAGATTAAACAGTGTCACTAGATGTTGGCATATAATACGTAATGATTTCGCATGATACTCTGCGGAATTCCATCCTCGCCATTTGCTTGAGACGAGAAATGAGCGACAGCAAGCACGCGTCAGCAAGGGTGACGTCACGAAAAGTGAATCCTCCCTCGCCAGCCATCGACACAGTCATCCAGGTGTGCCTCACCCTCAGAATTCGATATGGACATTCCAGCCAAATGACTATTTAATTCGTTTGGTGTGAAGCCGTGAGGGTCGTTCTTAGCTTTAGAGACCAAACCTAGATTACGTAGTTTATTCCACACACTTTTATTGTTATTAATAAAAGAATAAAAGCTTCACGCGCGAGCACAATACGATCTTCAACCTCCTGTGCTAGCGTCTGATATACCGTCTAACAGCGTCTACCGCTTCGACTTTCGAGCTCTGAGACTCCCAACTTCGAATAACGCGAAGGACTAGAAAGAGGAGAGAGGTTCGCTTGTGTAGTGTAAACACGAAACACGGCCGCGTAGAACAGCCGACAGTCGACACGCTAGCATTCCAAATTTCGAGGTCTGAGACGGCTAAGCGTCGAGTCCCTGCGGTGCGGAGAGCTTTGGAGTTCCTACTCTCCCATTTTTGTGACCATACATGCACAAAAACCGTTCAGTATCTACACTTTGAATTCGAAGCCTGATCATTCGTAATTAGATCGGACAGAGTACAATATTATTCGTGTACTTTCGAAAGTATCGAATGCTGACCCTTCGAAATTTGTCTCCGTGTACGTTTGTACCATCTATGTGTTCCGTCTCGTCGATTGTATAAGTCTCGTAAGTTTGAGTCTATCCAAGGAGGAAGGATTTTTCCTCTTGGACTAAGTTGTTTGAGTGGAGCAAGTTGGTCAATGGCATCCATGATAATGTGACTAAGATTTTCTAGTCGTGTGTCAACTCCACTTCCAGTGCAAAAATATGGGGAATAATCACAAGCGGCTAATAGGGACAGAAGTTCCTCCGTTCTAATACCGTTGAAATCCCTGTATTCGAACCCGTTGAGAGATAGAGGTTTAACAGTGTGATAGTCAATCTCAACATCAATTACATTATGCCTACTTGGAAAGGTCACCAGTACTGTATTGTCTTCAACGGTTAGGATCACATCAATCCAGGTGTAAGAATTTCCTACATGATGCGTCGCGCCATGATCTACAAATTTGAGATTTAACTAACGCACGATTTCTCGAAAAAACCTGCATCGTGAGAGCTCGACAACATGTTTAGGTTGATGTCGTCCATTACAATTCTGCATTTGTAGTCCACCGAGTGTCTGCGTAGATCATTGATAAGATCAGAGTCATCCGAGACTGGGATATCCAGTGGACAGTAAACTAGCGCAACAAATACAGGTGGCATGGTACCTTGTCGCACATTGCAGAATAAGTACTCCGGAGTTCCCGGCTTTCCTTCCGCCTCCGTTGGCGAGGTAGTCGTTACGGATGTAAAGGGCAACTCCACCCCCACGCTTATTCCTATCTTGTCTCATAACGGAGTACCCATCAACCTGGACAAACATGTCGTCAACCTCAGAACCAAATCGCGTCTCCGCCACGCCAAACAAGTGATATGAGGGGCGAGCACCCTCCAGAAACTGCCGAAACATGCCCATATGCGCATACAGCGAGGTTGCATTGAGGAACGCATGCAGGTCGGCAGCCGAAGTAAACTCGTGCGTTTTTCCACCGTCTCGTCTCTTAGTAAGGAATCACCCACCTCTATGCCAAACGTATTTGAATTCGAAACCGCGCGCAATCTGTTTTAGATTGTTAAAACGACTAAAATTCTCTTTACTTAAATACTCATTAATAAAAATTCTACTCTGATTAAGGCTTTCACGCGTTTCTTCACTAAGACAGGTTACATTGATGTGCTTCGTGTTCATTGGTGTGAATCTCCTCTTCGAACGCATGATTTTATCCTACCCATGGTAAACGACGATGCGTCGACTCCGGCGCCCCCGCACCATCATTCAGCCTCGCTCAAGGTCTGAGCAGATGCGAGGATACAAGATCTCCTCTCACTATTGAAGGGACGAACGTAGTAAGGACAGCAAACACTATGTCGGCACACATTGCATCGGAACCATCACTAATATTTGTCATTACTATTTCCGCTGAATCCCCACCACAAGCCAGTGCCCCTCTGCGGAGACGCCTCCGCTCAGCTCCGGAGCCGACGCCACTTGTGTTGTATTCGAGACCCATCGAGGTCAGAAACGATATCGCAGATTTGTTCAGCATCTGTATTGTTGTCACCGTCAATCAAACAAACACTACTATTTTTATTAAGAATAATATCTGCCGTGATTGGGCATACGGGTTTATCATGATCTCTGAGAGAAACAAAGATTTGCGAGTCTTTCGCAACACTTGTACATAAAGCTTTTAATGTCCTATTTAAGGATTGAATTTTCCTGTAGAAGCAACAGATGGTCACCGCGCAGTCCCTCCAGCATGGACGACTTCTCAGCAATCGTTTCCTCCAGCGAGAAAACCCTGGCGACCAGACAATTGATCGACTCCTCCAATGCTGTGAAGAGTGCCGAATTTACACTAGCGGCCCTCAGTTTCCCCATGAGAATATTCGGCGCGGATACATTGAAGCTCGCAGTATCCATGCAGGGCATACTACCGGGAGTATTTACAACCATAACATCCGGGTCAACAGTACCAATGTTACTAACGCCAGCAGTATTATTTGTAGTATTATTACTACTATTACACCCTCAGTATTAATTAGTGTACTATTTATAGTACCTCTTATTAGCGGAGTGCGTACATTGATCGTACTTGTAGACTTATATCGCGACTTGGCAGCTATGTTGGTAGTAACTGTATCGCTTTTGCCACTTGTCAGAGTTACCCAGTCATGACAAATATCGTAATAGGGCAAGACGCAATCCTTACATCTACGTATCTTGGCATTTAGCCGAAGAATTTTATTGCACTTTTTGCATAACGAGAGCGATATCTTTGGTAAAAAAAAGTAATATAAAAAACAAGTGTATATAATACTGTAGGTTAGACTAGAATAATATACGCGCAATTAAATCACTAATAAAAGTGTGACTAGATTAAAATTTAAAATTCGCGTCTTAGAACCAATTAATCAGTTTAAATTTCGCGCGCTCCAATATTCAAAACTCGCGCGCAGTGCGTATTGTGCGGACCCAGCACATGCGCGTATGTTGGAGCAATACAGCCAACTATTGCACTATGATTTTTGGACGATAGTGTTGCCGCCTTGCAATGAAACATGAAACGTTGACTTCAGCGGTACGAGAATTTTGCGCGGTTATCGGCAAAGTATATATATATATATATTGTAACGTGACGGCTGTGCCGCACGATACAAGCCTCGGGACGGCAACGTCGCCGATCGTGTGGCGCTGTCGGAGAGCGCGCGTGCCGATAGACACGCTTGAGCTGTTGAAGAGGCAACAGGTTTCGAAAAAGGGCTAGGAAGGAAGGAAGACTTTCGGCCACGCTACCTTTTGATTCCCGGGTCGGACTTCACCACCACAAAGGAGATCTTCTTCAACGGGTCCAAGTCAAGGAGGTCGACAACCGAGCACGACGAACCACGCCAGGAGGTGCTAAAGCGGCGTATTATTAAGGTTGGTCAGTGCGTGCGCCGGAGAGTCGCGAGTTTCGTTATCGCGTTTTTCCTGTGTTCAAACTCGACTCGTATCGCCGCGCTAGGACAGAGGCACGAGGCCGGGCCTCGTGCTCGTGAGAGAGCCGCTACCGCGGGGAAGGCGATGCTCGCTTTTCCCCGACTTATTCACTACCGGCAGTAACTGAGCGAGATGTGGATTCGCGCGCGCCGAGAACTGGGGTTTACAAGAGTGTATCGGGATTCACTCTCGTGGACGATCGCGCGCTCCCGTCGTTCTCGCTTCAGGGATTAGCTACCGTCTCGGGAGGACAGCGACGGTGACGATGCTTCGCTGTCTTTCCCTGGAGAGATACCGCTACCGAGGTTGGCTACCGTGTCCCGAAGCCAGCTCCCGTGTCCGTATGCTACCGTAACGTTTAGGATAAGTGCTTAGGTTAATTTTAGGATAGGTTCTCCCGTTTTTCTGACGTCGGTTAAATAAGGAATTAGGATTTAGCTAGATTGGTAGGTCTAGGAAGTGGTGACCCGGCGATCAAATGGGGAGCCAAGCACGCGCAGAATCGGGCGACATGGTGACGATTGGGAGGTCGGAGCGTCCATGCCTCGTGGAGGCGCGCGGCAGCAGGCGCACCGGAGTGCCAGAGTCGACAGGCATCGGAGAGGCGGGATCGGCGTCGATCCGCACTGGGTGGACGATGGTTGGCAGAATGGAGGATAACCTCTCGAGTAGGAGCCGACTGCGCTGCTCCCCGTTCACGTCGCCGAGGTCGCGCGCGAAAAACGGCAGGCGCGCCGTTGCGTAGTTCTAAGTCGCAAATGTAATATCGGGGTAATGACTGTGTTTTGCGATGGCAGAGCGTTGTCATGGTTAATGTTGTATTTGATAAAATAAAGGCTAGTAGGAATAGAATAGAATAGAATAGAATAAAAATTTATTTTGCACAAGTCAAAAACATTTTGTACATATCATAGTCATATCGTAGTCAATATACATTTCGTCGATATGACTTTACAATGCGCAACCTTTATTCATCGTCAACTCGGTAAAAGAAAAGATAAACGCACTCATGTGTTTGGCTCAGTGTGGCCCCCTCCCGAACCCACGATCCTGTACTATTCCTCCGCAACCTTCACAGCTAGCCGGGAAGGAAGCGGTCGGATCGACGCGCGGCATGGCAGTTTTCAGGAAGGAGATCGAGGGATCTCCGGCACCTCGGTGCCTGGCGCCCCGGGCTTTGGCAGCCCTGAGCTCATGCCGCGTGCACGAAAAACCCACCGTTTCAATATATATATATATATACAGACACGGGCTTTACCTCAATTGCAATGCAAAAAAAATACCATGAACGCAGAAAAAATCAGTTGCGTTGACGGCGATGTGTCACTGACCAGATGTCCCCTCTAAAAGATGAGTGTTGATCTTCCCCGATGTGCTGGACTCTCCGAACCTGAACTCCCGATGGATGCGGCGAAAATTATAGGTTATGTCGTCGGTACTTCGCGAAAAATTCTCCCCAGGCTCATAAAAAAAAACACCAACAGTGTGATTTATTAACGTCAGCGTGAGAGTCAATTGGGGGGTCCTTTCCGCTGTGAGAAAACACTCCGATGAGTGAACAGAATATTAGTAATGCGCAAAGAAAGTAGAGCAATAGATTAATGCTTCCTCTTTTACCAGTACCAGGTGACTAGAGAGTAGTGAACGCCTTAGCAATCTAAATTTTTTAACTGGCTCCCAATGTGTGAAACCTCTCGAAAATATCGCGAGAGGTTTCAATATATGTAAATATATATATGTGTGTTTGTATGGGTGTGAGCGCGGGTGTGTACGCGCGTGTGTGTCGGCGCTTGTGTGTGCGCGTGTGTGAGGGCGCATGTGTATGTGTGTGTTTACATCAGAATATTTTGTTTAAATAAATAAATATTCCGATACTTTCCTAAAGAGGGCGACCGTGCTCGCCGAAACGTTATAAATTAGTCAAGAATTGATAAATCTCTTTCTTTTCTCTTATCCATCATACCATTTGCCTCAGGCAAATCGACAGTTTCCAAAAAAAAATTTAGATTTTACCATAAAGGTGTTTATAACAACCTTTGCCATTTTTGGGCCAGAATGAAACGCTTTTCATCCACTTATCAGCCAATTCTTGGGATAAAAATAGCTACAATATTTCTAAGCACAAACTTCTAATTAAGCGTATCTCATCGAGAGTTGAGGTTTTATAATTGGAAATTATTATTAGCGGACTTGGATTCGAGATTTTTTTAAAGAATATTTCAAATAATAATTTGCGTAGGAAAAATCTATACCAAAAAATTTGATCTGACCTAGGACTTCAACCCACGCCCCTTCCAGGAGGCGGAAAGTGTACAACCGAGCGTCTTAACCGATTGAGCCACGTTGTTATACGGCATGCACAATTTGCGCCATGTGTTTAAATTAATAATATTAGTTGCTCGACGCCTAAATACTGACAATTATTTATTATATACTAGCTAAACTTGTCGAGTCATTGTTACCTTTATCAAACATATTTTTATCCCATTAAAAATGGAAAGCTTATGGCAATTTTTAGCCATTAGAAATCTGAAAATTTGTTTCCAATTGACGTGCCTTTTTTTAGCTTTTTGATCATTTTTACTGAGATTATTTCTGCGAGGGTGTTGGTTTTAATAAGTTGTAACGGGGTGAGACTGTCTTCGAGAGGAGGAAAATACAAAAGGAGACGCCGGGACCAAGAATCGATCCAGCGCTCCCGAGATTTGTAGGCGCACGCTCTATCCATTGAGCCAATGCCGCCTTGCCGTTACATGGCGTCCAACTGAATAACCCACAGGAGTGGATAAAGCAGATTCTTGACCTGGTCGCACCTTCCAGAAGAACGTCTACGTCGCTGCGCCGGTACACGTTAGTACGTAGGAGAAGAATGAAGAAATCCCCACCTAAGATCCAGAGACTCTCCCTGTGGCTCGCCTGCTGCGTGACGTAATACACAGAGAAGGGATGGAGTGGATCCGCAAAGTACGACATGCGTCTGAAAAGCGTGCAGAGGTGCGAGGATGTACGAGGTTGGAGACATCGTCAAAGAGCTAGTCGGCGAAGAAGAGTTCCTGCATTACCAGACTTTCTAAGGTGTAGAGTCGAAATCGGGACGATAATCCGACTCTAGCAGGGGGTTGTAACGAGGTTCAAGTCCTCGCTATGCCGGTAATCAGAGCAGAAATCAGTGATGGAATAAGGCGGAATTGGATCAATGGATAGTGCGTGCGCCTAGAGATCTCGGGAGCGCCGGATCGATTGTCGGTCCCGGGGTCTCCTTTTGTATTTTACTCCTCTCGAAGATAGTCCCACCCCGTTACAAAGTTAAAAATACAATACAGTTTTTGATTGCTTTGTTAGAACGCACTGTTTATAGTGAAAAACTAGAGTATTTATATACATTAGATACACGAACAACCACTTTAAAGTTTTTGACATTAAATATGTATTTTTATTTACTATTGATATTTTAATAAATCAAGAATTCGATGTAACTTTAGTTTAAAACGGTGTCATAACAGTATTTTATTATTTGATAAAAGTTATTTAAAAATGAAAAATAGAACTGCATTGTTATTAAATATTTATGACCGATAATAAATAATAGTAAATACATATATAAAAGTGAGCCATAAAATATCCCAAATTAAAAGACTTTCAGTAAACCTAAACCATTAAATTTAAACATTTGTTTTTTGTAGTTTTTATAATACTTTTTATCAATACCTTATATTATACAGCTTTATATAAATATTATTGAACTTAAAATAGACAAAAATTATGCTTTTACCTGTAGCATCCGATTTTTTATAACAATTAGCTGCATCAACATAATTAGTTGCAGCATCATGTTTATTTCCAGCTTTTGCATTGAGTGTAGCAGCTTGACAAAAAGCATTACCCGCTCCACCCCATTTTTTTGACATCTTTAACAAATTCGCAGCACGTTGGTAGAATTCAACAGCTTCTTCAACTTTTGAAGAACTACTGAAAAATGATAAACCATAATAAAAATAAGTGTCTATATAGAATTGAATAAAATTAATTAATTTACTTACAAGGGAACACCCTCAGATGATAAGCGCCAATAGGTACTTTAATAGGTGGAAAATGTTGGCTATGGACCCCATAACAAAGATTGACCCATCCTAACCCCTACCTTTTCGATATTTTTGGATGCCGCTCCATTAAAGTTATCCAATTTTATAATTTTCAAGGGATATTTTTAAGAGTTGTACGTAGGTTTTTTTAGTTCTCCAAATTAATTAAAAAATTAAAAATTAAAAATTGAAGTGCTTACATTATCATTTGATGAATTCAAAAATTTATTGCTAGTCAATTGTATAGAGTAAATAAATTGAACAAGTGAGAATACTTCCCGCAGTGATGCTGAACCATATATAAATAACGCTGATCAGTACTTTAAAAATAATTACACACTATTATTATGTAGTAGACAATATAGAGCCAGAAAATAATGGAAAAAGAAAAATCCGCTCAGCCCTTTTTTAATCGGGTATATATATATATATATATATATATATATATATATATATATATACCGTGCCGGTCATAAATTCCCGAAAATTTGGTGGGAGGAAAACCTTTCATTAAACAAGCATTTCTCCAATTCTATTGATCGTAGAATAAAATTAAAACAGGCATAATTAAGTAGAGGCAAAATACTAACTTTCTATGGCACGTAAACATTTTTTAAATCATTTTTTCAATTTTTTATACAACTTTAAAAAGTGTGAATTTTCTGAGTATTTTTTTAATTTCTTGAATCACTTTTATTTTTAAAAATATCAGTGGTAGGTGAATAATTCTAACAGAGATCGAAAGATCTTGAAAAAACCTAAAATTTATCACTCGCGAACATTTTTGCTACGATGCTTTTTTAAAAAGTTACAAGCGATTGAATGTTACCATTGACGAAAAGTGAAATATGGGCTTACTCATTTTATATGCACACACTCTTACTTGAATAACTCCTCTCGAAAGGCAGAAATCGAAAAAATAGTAGTAATGGATAATCTAAGCTCACCACATGACACTCCCCTCTAAACCCTACAACTTTAGTAATGACTATTTTTTCGATTTCTGCCTTTCGAGAGGAGTTATTCAAGTAAGAGTGTGTGCATATAAAATGAGTAAGCCCATATTTCACTTTTCGTCAATGGTAACATTCAATCGCTTGTAACTTTTTAAAAAAGCATCGTAGCAAAAATGTTTGCGAGTGATAAATTTTAGGTTTTTTCAAGATTTTTCGATCTCTGTTAGAATTATTCACCTACCACTGATATTTTTAAAAATACAAGTGATTGAAGAAATTAAAAAAATACTCAGAAAATTCACACTTTTTAAAGTTGTATAAAAAATTGAAAAAATGATTTAAAAAATGTTTACGTGCCATAGCAAGTTAGTATTTTGCCTCTACTTAATTATGCCTGTTTTAATTTTATTCTACGATCAATACATCGAAAACGTATCTTGTATATTGGAAATCGTCGTTTGACTGTCCTTCAATGCTAAAGCATTAAAAACGTAGGAGCGAAAAAATCATGTTTTTTGAAAAGTTTATTGCTGAATTCATTGTTTTTGGGTAAAAAAGCAAGTGATTCCCGACACGGGAGCCGGTATTGAAGCACTTTGGGAAATAAGTGCCACTTTAATATATATTTAACTGTATTTTCTGTAGAGGGAAATCCACCTCTAGCAAACATGCAAGGGAAACACCATGAATAACGCGAGCTCTGCACCCCCATCACTCTCTTCCTCGCGTAACCAATCGCCAGTGCATCAATTACAATCAAGACGCCTATGATAGAGGACACGCTTAAGGAAATCCTTGGCGCGCTAGCGGACATCCGGAACAAGCAGAATGCAGTCCTAAAAGCGCAGAAGACCATCAGTGCAACGATCTCAGAAATCGAGGAACGACTTGGTCTGTCTCAAAGTTCTAGATGAATCGCCCCAGCTCAAAACTCAAATGTCTAATGCAGAGTCCAACATTGCTAAGCTGAGGACACAACTTCAAGACCTGTCCTCGAGGAGTCCTACGACCGTTCCTAGCAGCAGCAATCACAACACAGCTTCCTCCGCTGAGAAATCTTCGGAGATTACCAAATTGCGCAATGAGCTGCGGAAATCAAAAGGATGAGGAGCAAAAATAGCACCTTAAACAAGACATTGTAATGATGGGATACCGCTAAAATCAGGAAACAACTGCATTTCGTTTCTACGCGCTCTGAGTCTGTTAATCGCAACGTTCTCGAACAGTCCGCCCCCACTCCGGCGGGAGCTCGGCCGCTCGAAGCTGTGTCGAACAAATCAGCGCTGGGATTCTCTATGATGTCTCTCGTCTTAAGAAAGCAAGCGCTCGCTTTCATGACAGTAGGCTTGGAATTCCAGTGCCGAATGGACCTCCGGGACTTCTCTCCCAGGAGCTATCCGACCCAACTGGCGGACTATACCCGGGCTTCATCTGCGGCCGAGAAGAATCTTCCAGGAGAATCCGTCTCGGCCTGGTTTATCAGATTCCGGGCTTCCCTAGGCTGAGGCTACAACGGTGCCCGGACTATCTTTCCTAACTTTACGCAAGTTTCCTAGTGTGTGGCGGCAACCTTTCCCGGACGAACCTCTTGCGTCTCTCAGTCTGCGGCCGCTTACGCATCGCCCGGACTAAGATCCCCCCCCCCCTCCCGTTCTTCACGAACTAACGCCTTCTGACAAAACAATCACAATATATCCTTTTCAGGGCAACAAACTATAACGTAGTCATAACTCACGTTGGTCCGCTATTATGTTCTGGGCTTAAACCATGTCGGTAACAATGTCCTTGGCTTGGCTGTGCTTTCAGCCAAGCCAAGTACATTGTTCATTAACTTTCATGATCGTATAACAGCCACACTCGCCGTACACATTTCACGCCACGTACCCTCTTTATACTCATACAGAAGCTGCAGAGGAATCTATGCTCATAGCTAAGGGACTTCCTTAGCACATGTAACTGATCACCTATCGCTACATCATCAGTAGACGAATACATCACCATCTTAAATGCTAATCTAACAAATGCCATCAATAATCTCTCTCCACTGCGCACTGTGACACCACCAGAACAGAAACGTCACCGGTGGTTTACCGCGGATCTTCGCGGCCTCGTTGCCGAATAAAACAGACTCTTTAGGCTATTTCGAAAAACACGTCTGCCTTGGGACCTCTAGATTTGCAAGCTGTGATGCTCATCATCAGGTTGAGGAAGCCTGGGTGAATCACTACCAAATAGTAGTAAATACATCTGTCAACCCTGGCCGATGTGGATAAGATTTGGAGGAAACTCGAAATCCTTGGTATTACCACCATTGAGGACAAAGTCCCCTCCCACTTCTCCACGAAGGCCCTCAACCTTTACTTCAGATTCAAACTCACCCTCCGTCGACGAATACTTCCAATCGCTGGAAAGTCTGGAATTCGCCGAGTATAGACAACGGAATAGGACATGTTAGCTGCGATAGTACATTTCAATTCTGCAGCCAGAGGCAGTGATGGTATCCCACAGGTTACTATTTCATTTCAATCTGTCCTTGAGCAAGTCATGCTTCCCCTCTGATTGTAAGAAATTGCTGATACGTGCACTTCACAAAGTCAACTCCCCGACAACTATAACTGAGTTCCGCCCGATCTCTCTACTCTGCTTCTTATTTAAGGAGCTAGAGTGGCTGGTCCGGCTTAATTAAGCTGTCCGATGATGCCAAGATTGGGATACATAAGAAGAAGGTAACACTATTACTTCTTTTTGGTTTTAGCAAGGAGTTTGACACGGAGTGTCCCGTCACGCTCCTTAAAAAGCTATCTTCTCTTAGCTTCTCTAACCAAGTCATCTACTGACTTGACTCTACCTCACTGGGGGGGAGGGAACAGGCCATCATTGGTGACAATAACGAACTTACTGATGTGTCTCATTCTATCTATGCAGATGACCTGCTACAGCCAATGCCACCTTAAGGAGCTCGTTTTCTGGTCCATCAAGATAAGTACTAACGCTGATAGGATTGTGCTGGGCTGAACAAAACAATCTGAACCTTGCGCGGCATGCCTAGTTAAACCTAAGAAATAGCCTAGAAAGAGAATGTTTTTTTTTGAGGATGCGTTCCTCGCTTCTCTCGGGCAGTAAGCACTCGAGGCAAAAATCTTCTCGTGAGGGTAGTAAACACCAACGGGAAAAAGCTACTTCCATCTCGTGTTGTTATCATCTAATCACACCAACTCTTACTCATACACTATCACAAACACTATAAATACTGTAAATATACTGATAAAAAATTGTTAAAGGTACAACATGTTATAAAGCACTAAAGAAAATCTAAATCTCTCATTCTTCGCTGAGACGTGCTGCCATCTACCGCTTGGGGCATCCACATGTTCACGGCCGTTCTGCTCTTGATTCAGTTTTTAAATATGAATATGTTCACGCCTTTTTGCATGCGATCGTTGACATCATTAGGCATCAGCGCATACGCTAATTAAAAGAGTAAGCCGAGCACCAGAGACGCAAGCCCGAAACGAAAGACTGAGTTTGACCACTGCCTAAAGTTGATCAATCATTTGTCCGGCAATTGATTACACCGGCACAAAAAATAAAAAAAGATATCTGTGCAACAAATCAGACTCATCTATCCTTATATTTTCCGATTCACTAAATTCGAATATGAGGTCAGTTTGGTCCCATCACGACAGATCAAGGTCAGTTCAAGGTCAAAATGAGAAGAAAAGGTTTAAAAAAATTTAAATGCCATATATTAATATTTTTTTGGTCGCTGAATCCAAATCCGGAATCAGTTTAACCCCATCACGTCAGGTTCAAGGCCAGCTAAAGGTCAAACTGAGAAGAAAATGTTCAAAAAAAAAAGTTTTTTTGGTTGCTGAACCCTTTTACATATTTTTTGTACTTGAAATAGCTTCAGCAGAAGTTTTGTTTTTAACCGTTGATATTTCATTCCTACTCTTATCTAATAACTACTTTAATAATACATTTTTTTCTTTTAATTCTACATTTAGTTATCTTAAAAAAGCATTTTCGCGTTTCCAGTTGTCTTCTATTAATTTACTATCATCTATTGGATTATTTTGAAATTTTTCTAGTATCTATTTTCTAGTTTCTTGTTTTTTAAAATGCATTACTTGAGCAATAACAAGCCTCATAGCATTACTCAGGAGATCTAGATTTCTCTAGATTTTCAAGAGCCATATAAAGACGTGAACGCACACACAATAGAAGATGAGATTCTTTATCATAATCCTGACTACTCTCAACGACCAACACAATACTGTACAGATGACGATGAAGAATTATCTTTTGACTACAAGACTAGTAGATCAGTCAAGTCCTGGAGAGATACAAAATCGAAAAAAACCGTAGTATTGATACGGTACGACAAAAATTCAAGCTCGTAAGATCTGAAGAACAACTACACCGGTGGGCGAAACATTTAAATAAAGGAGATGCCGTGTAGGGAGAAAATCGGTAGAATATGTCAGTTTACTTTAGATAATTTTAAATCAGCAATTGAGTCTTCATGATAATTATCTACGAAAATACGCTATATAATCACAGAAAGAAATAAATGCAGATTTTAGGCTCGACGAGCTTCGACAAGATGGTTAAAAAGATTTAAGAAAGCGCACAGAATTGTGTCGAGAAAAATAAATAAACTAAAAAGACTTTAAAATATGCCGAAAAATTGAAGCAGAAAGCCCATGATTTTGTTCTTGATGTTAAGCAGGAAATACAAAATTTTGGATTTGAAAATATCTATAATGCAGATCAAAGCGGTTTCGAATATGAAATGCATTCAGGGTGAACATTGGCTATAGAAGGACAGAAATAAGTAAAATGTGTTGTTCAGTCAGTTTCATCAACAACGGATTCAAATACAGTATGTCCTTTAATATCCTCCAATGGAAAATTATTTTCACCTCTATTTTTAGTTTCAAAAGAACCAAGTGGAAAGTTTGAACCATTAGTAGAACAAAATCTATTTAAACCGAATAACATTTATTTAGTAGCATCTAAATTTGGAAAAATGACTTTAGGTATATATAATTATACATTACATTTTAATAAGAAATAAAAAAATAATTCAATTGAATTAATTTCTTTGTCAGATCATTTCAAAATTTGGTTACGAGAAGTATTTTTTCCAAATGTTGAAACGAAAAGCCTTTTATTAGTAGATTCATGGAGTGGTCATTGTCCTGCAGTGGTAACAGAATCTACACCAGAAGATGAATCTGTAAATGTAAAAAATATACCAACGGGGACAACAGGACTAATTCAACCTTTAGATGTATGTGGGTTTAGGCAATGGAAAAATTTCGTACGACACTTTTCTGATAAATTCATTTTGATAAATCACGATCTTAATTTACATCTACGAAATAACATTGTAAAACTACAATCGCTTGCCCACAATCAATTATCTTCACCTCGGTATATTAATCTGTCTAAATACTCCTGGGATGCAAGTGGATATATTGACGAAAAACCGAATCATTTGAAGATCCAATTTATTTTAGCTTCGGTGATTCATACGAAACACATTGCCAGATCGAAGGCTGTAAAAATGTTACTATTATTCGTTGTTCATGTAAAAAATCATTATGTTTAAAACATTTTTTTGATGACTATCACTATTGTTCCACGTACCAAAAATAATAAAATGCAAAATACGAATATAAAAAAGGATTTTCTGTCTGTGCAATAATAAATAATATAAAAATGATGTTCTCCAATTCGATTTTTAACATGCGTATTTGTTTTATTATTTCAAAACCAAGAAAAACAAGTTTAAAATTTGAATAGCGGGGCTATTCAATAAGGCACTCGCTTTTCGTTGAATAGTAATACTCCTCCGTACGGACGGACTCTGGGTCAAATCCATAAGGCATCGTCCTCATTATTTGATTACTTTTCATGTTTATTTCTGAATATATCAGTGGTTTATGGAAAGTAAAGAGCGATTATGGACTAAACATGTGTTCATAGACTTCAAATAAGGGGCGTTTCTTACACATCAAACTGCTGTGATTACTCATCTCGAGGTCGGTAATACTACTCCTCCGTTTACAAAATCCGGCTCGAGAGATTAAAATAACATTTCGCGATAAAAATACAGAAACGTAAAGTATTGCATTTTTATGTTGATTGGTATTTTTTTTAATTGCGCGACTGAAAGGTAACTCACCCCTAGCAATGAATTTTTTTCAATAACGCTGAAACATGTGAACTTTAATTTGTAATATTTCTAATAACAGTACAATAGTTAATTGAATTCAGCTGATTTAATAAGTTCTGTAAGAAAAAAATGTAAAAAAAAAACCCTTATAAAAAGTAGAGGATGCAACCCTTCAGTATGAAAATAGGGTAGTTACTTACAAGGATATCTTTATTAGTTTTCAAAATAATAATAAAAATCGATTTTCGGGGGTAAAGTGTATAGGTGGTTCCGCCGATAAAAAAAATACGTGTCACTTATTTTTTAATGTACTACAACATATTATAATATTATCGAAATCGGCGACAGACACCTGAGGATCTTCCCTTGTTAGTAGGAGACTACAAGCCACCTAATATATACTGGAAACACAACTCTTTTAGAACCAGCATATTCTACAATAAGGACACCATCACCAACTCCTTGACAATTAACTTAGCCGAGTTACTGTCAGATTCCTTTTCAGCTCTTGGCCTCTATCAAAATAATTTTAAGTTTAACAAGAAAGGTCATGCACTTGATTCATTACTTACAAACTTCGAAATTGCCATTTGTGATATTGTGCTTAATAATCTTAAAAAACTAGATAAACCTGATCTGGCAATAAGCTTTCTAATTCCATTTAATATACTCTCAGTGAACCCCCCTTTGCTAGACTATGATAATCGGTACTACCGTTTTATTCTTTAATAATATCCAATATCCTCAAGGTTTAGATAATTTGCTTGATAAGTTCTATGTTGTAAGCCTTTTAACAATTCGAAATTCCGCTTTGATATATCTAAGTAAAACTCGAGTAGTATAGACATATCATTTGAACTATAATGTAATATGCCTGCGAGCATATATCCTTTTACCACTACTGTACAAACGTGCCATTACTAGAGTAAAGAGAATCTACCATATTAAAGTCTGTCTCCAAAAGCGTTAATTCAAGTTAAAAATAGTTTACAGTCCGATTGAACTATTTGTACCAAAGAAAACTACCCAATCCTATACAAACCAAAACCCATGCTGGTTTAACCCTAAACTAATAAGATTAGTTCAAGAAAAAAACGTTTACATAGACTATATACAAAAGATGGCCTAGATTTGAACAAAAATCTATTTATATTGTTAAGAGCTAAGTGTAAATAAACTTGGAGAATTTGTTTTAGACAATACATGGATAAAACTGAATCATCTATGCAAAACAACATCAAGGGCTTTTGAAAATATATCAACCCTAATAGGAAAGAATTACGTATTCCATCTTACATACAATATGATAAATTGTCGAGCTACCGATGGGCCTAGTGTTGTCAATCTATTCGCCCACTTTTTTGAAACTGCATACTCTGCTTCCACATTATTCAACTAGAAACCTACTATTAGCCCCACTGATACAACGGCCGCAGACTTTATCATTACTTCTTGTAATATAAAAACAGCCCTCTTAGGTGTATACAAAGATAAAGGACCTGGTCCTAACACTATACTACCTATTATTCTTGCAAACTGCTCCAATGTCCTCTTTGAACCTCTATTATACTTATTCAACAAATCCATCGCCCTTGGCGATTTCTGACAACCCTAAAAACATAGCCTTACAACTCCTATCTTCAAAAATGGTAATAGAAACAAAATCAATAATTACAGACCTATTGCTATACCCCACTCTATTCCCAAAGTACTTGATAATATAATAGCAACAAACTTATCTCTTTTCATTTCCACATCAATAGTAGAAAAACAACATGGATTCAACATTTTTCATATCAGAACAGTACATTCTAGATGCTTTTTCTGTTGAAAAGTCAATCATATAAGACTCCTACAGAAATTAATAGTAATCAGGATTGAACCATCTATAGTTAAATGGTTTGAAGGCTATTTAACAGGGTCTACTCAATCAATTAGATATACAGTATCATTTTGTTCCTAATCTTTATTAAAGACCTACTTGCTAACTTTAAATTTGCGAAGGTACTACTATTTACAGATAAATTGAAATTATACTGTTGTCAAATCTCTACATGATATTATTTTGCTTCAATTGAATCTTGATAATTTAAATACATGGTGCATAGAGAATGACATGTACCTGAATATAGACAAATGTAAAATTCTGACATTTGCAAGAAGGAGACATTGCAAATATTAGTACTCCTCACGCCTAACCAATAGAAAAATTATAGAAAAAGTTTCATCAATGAGAGACTTGGAAATAATCTTGGATTCAAAACTAGACTTTCACTTACACTTAGATTATTTCTCAAACAGGGCTAGTAAACTAATTGCATTAATAAGTAGGAATTTAAAGGACTTTAAGAACAAAAATACTTTAAAAGCAATATACATAGCCCTTGTTTTTCCAACTCACCTATGTTTATACCACAAAATACTGTGAATATTATCCTAGGTATACCTTTTCAGCAAGTTAACCTCCCAAAATTTCATCATCAATTTAACATAATCTCAAATTTAGCACACATTTTTAAAAGATTAATTTTAATAGACTACATACATATCTAGAAAATTATAATATATCAGAAAAGTAATTTGGTTTTATCAGTAATAAAGGCACAACTGACTGTTTGCATTACATAATAAATTTAATTTACAATAATTTAGATAAAAGCAAACTTCTTATAAATGCTGTTTAGGATCTTTCTATAGTTTTAATATTATCATGGTTTTTATTATTTTAAAAAGTGATGGGACTCATGTGTGAATCTTGAATCTCCGACTTGCAAGTCTGACAGTCTACAGTTTGAGCCACGGCTGCCACCAACGATGCATAAAATATAGATAAACCATAAAATTATTAAAAATATTAAAAAGATATGGTGTAAGAGATTGTTATGGAAATTACTATAAAAGTGGGCCACTAATAGTCAATATGTGGTTCAGCAATAAATTGTTGAATAGAGTTGAATCTCTAAAGTACTTAGGATTAATTTTTTATTATAATATTATACTCGCATTCTTTAAGACCACAATTAATTACGGAATAATTACATGGGCTGGAGATTATGGTACTTTTATTAAACTAATACAAGGAGTACAAAATGAAAATATGAAATCATTTGTAAAACAAGTTCTTAAAGGTAAAATACCCATTAAATCTAAGATAATTATTCATTTATATTATATTTAAATTTAATGAAAAAATATATAAACTCGACAAGCAAAACAAGAAATAAAAACATTCAAATACCTAAAATATCCAAAACAATAGCTACAAAAATAGTTCCTATGCAGCGATAAAGATTTTTCATAATCTATAAAATGATTTAAATGTTATAAGATACTAAGTAGAAACTAAAAATAAAACTTAAAAATTGCATGGTAACGAATAACCTACTCATTGCTATTTAATTATTGTTGTTAAAGTATAAAGGCTTATTTTTATGATATGAAAGAAGTATTATAACAAGTATTGACTTATATTTTAATTTCAAGTTAGTTTCTAAGTTTTTATACTTATATCTTAATTTTCTTGTATACCATTCTGTATGTACAGATCATTTTATTTATCTCTTTACGATACCTACTTTGCTTTGAACTGAGTTCAAAAACTAACCCAAGAAATTACTCGGTTCTATTTTGGTTATTGTGAGTTGTACTTTTTTTAACTGAATCTTATAACGTAAGCTGTTTTCACCAGGACCCATTAATATAGTCATCTATGATTAATATACTTGTTCAAATATGAAGTCATTTTTACCTGTTTTTAACTTTGTCCAAATCAACATCTTTTATAGCACGCTAACCTCAAAATGACAACTTTGTGCTATAAAATATCGTATGAGACTGTTGTGGAAGGTGTTTTTCTACCTTTACAAGCTTCGCTTGTGCGAAAAACCTTGAGCAAGGTAGAAAACCATCTCCATCAACAGTGTCATAATATACTATATATTTATTACGTACGTAAGATAAATATACTCTTATGCATTGTACTAAAAAATTGCAGTAAAAAACAACAACAAATAAAAAACTTAAAATAAACAAATTCAACCATTAAATTAAACTAAAACAAATAAATGTTTGACATACCCAAATAATGAACTAAGAAACCCTTTGGATGTTAGCTTTTTTTCAGCTTCTGCTATGAGCTGCATAGCTTTTTGCTCATTATCAGCCATTTTGCTAATTTTTTTCTTTTATATTTACTGGTAATATAGATTTAATTATTGAATAAAAAACAACTGATATTTATGTACATAAAATATCACTTAAAGAGATGAATTATCAATTTTATCCAGCACATATCTAAGGTAAACAATATTATATCTTCTAATTATTCGTCAATGAATAATATTACTATATGTGTGTGTGTATAATAATATTTATATTTTATCGTTATAAAACTCATAGATAATAAACTTTGACATTTTATTACAAGAAAACCAAATTTTTTTTAACGAAACTGTATATTTGTATTTTTAGTTATCACCACTATAGCCATTCTATCTATTATTTATATATAATAAAAACTTATATATAAAAATTCTAGAATATTTTCACTGTATAAACATTATTTATCTTCTGTTATAAGCTGACTGGCGATCAGTGCAGGCAGGATTGACAGTGGTACTCATCGAGCAACTTCAGATTTAGGATACCTATAAAGGCAGGGGCCACATAAGGGCGTATGCGTGCGTATGCATGCGTACGCGTGCGGTGAAGTACTAGAAACGTATAGTGATTTTTTATAGAGCCAACTGTCGAAATTGATTTCCGGAATTAACTAAAACTAGTTATAGAAAACGAATGCACCACAGCAATCCTCAACCTTCTCCTTCTAGGTATTCCTCTAAGGGATTGTCCACATGGATACCGTACCCAGGGAGTAAGAGAGAAGGAGAACCCCCCTTACCCCAGCCCACAAATATGAAGTATATGCATTAAAGAAAATACTAATCAACGTATTTTTAATAGCCCTTTCCGAAAAAACTAGTTTTAATCATTGAACCGTAATAGTTAATTAATTAAAAGTAAAAAAAATGTACTTTCCAAAATTATTGATTTCTCGGTAAATATTGACTCTAGCGAATTTCTGCTTTCGTTAAAAAATTGAACCCTTGCCACTTTTAATTGAGTTACCGCCAAAAATCCGGAAAATCGAAAAAAACACCTTGGAGAAGGTGGCGCACGTGTTTTCCTACAGGCCGGGTTTCGAATCCAGGACTCGGCAGTTCTTTTTTTTACGAATCGTCTTTAGACATTTATGCGTAAATAATTAATTAAAATTTCAACTTAATCTTAAACTTAAATAACAATAAAACTCAAATCCCTAAAGGGAGCTGATGACCATATACGACTTCCATTCTGAAGAAACAAATGGTATTAGTGGCGGCGCGGATTAAGTCACGGCTTTCTATTATTTTGACCGGGGTTCGAATCCAGGATTCATTTTTTTTCGATTTTTTTTATGCGGTATACTATCCAATAAATGGTATTACTTTTATCGTAGACGAAAACATTGTTAGTATCGATTGACCTGTATCTTCAAGAACAACGTAAAGCCTATTGAAACTGTAGAGTTTAGAATAGTTAAGTTGATTGTAGTCGAACGGACCTACTCCGACCCACGCAGAGAGCAAACGCCTAGCGGGACGTCAGATTTTGTCGAACCGTCCAGTCGACTACTCGTGTATCTGAGACTTAAATAAATATCTTAGTTGTATATCAGACTGATCATTTCCCTTGCTATATTACACATGGCGACGAGGTAAAGTGGTGAAGTGGAAAGTTTAGAATGACAGAGGAAACTCGCATGGACATATCTGACATTATAGAGGCACCAGGAGATGTAAGTAAATCGACATCAGTAGCTGCTAAACTTTTGCTAGAGTTATCGAAGTACCAGACCGGATCGTCTATTGAAAGAGCTTCTACAGGAGAAGTGAGTGGTTCAAGGGGAACAAAGAGCGATCAAGAGTCAAAACAAACACCTGGTAAAATGATAAACGGACAGGCGCCGCAAGTTATAAACGTGGGAGCCAGTTTAGGCGCAATACGCGCATTCAAGCCTGGGGATGATTGGAATGTGTACGAAGAACGCTTGGAGCAATATTTCGTTGCAAATTTTGTACAAGAAGACAGAAAGGTTTCAGTGCTTTTAACATGTGTAGGTGAAGCCGTGTACGAAACATTGAGAGATCTATGTGATCCGAGTTTACCGAAGGATAAAAGTTATTCGGAGTTGCGAAAGAACGCAAGGATTTATACGATTTGAGGCAAAATAACTGTAAATTTGGCACGAGTTTGGAAGAAAGGTTGAAGGATAAATTTGTTACGGGACTGAAGCATGGAAAAATTCTTGATCGAGTGTGTGAAGAGGATCATTCGGTAACCCTGAGAGACGTTTTGGAAATCGCGTTGAAGAAGGAAGCGACATTGGAGACGGCAACAACGCAAGCAGCGGGAAGCGCGGTCAGCGTAAACAAGATTTCGGCGAAGCCGAAAGCCGCTCACGAGAAAGGGGGAGCGAAAGACGCAAGCAACGCGGCGAAATCACAAAAGTGGCCGAACCAAGAGATCAAATGTTTCCATTGCGGTGGTGTAAACCACAATTTTTTAGATGTAAGTATCGTACATATAGGTGTTCGCAATGCGGACAAATGGGCCATTTACAGGCGGTGTGTAAACATCAAAAGCCGAGAAATGCAAAGGTTAATACAAATAAAAACGGTACAAATTTTATAGGGAAGGACGACGAAAATGTGGAAAACGATTTTATTGACTTGTATTCAGTAGCGTCCGTAAGTAAAAAGAGAATTCCTGTGGAATTGGTTGAAGCTACAATTTTAGGAAATAAAATTCAAATGGAAATTGATAGCGGTGCTGTACTGTCGGTAATACCCGAAGTGTTGTATTGTAGTAAGTTAAGCGCTTGTAAATTAGAAACTAGCGATAGGATATTGAAGTTTTATGACGGAACACAAATTAAACCGGTGGGCGAAATACAAGTAGAGGTAGCATATACAAGTAAGAAAGCGAAGTGTTCATTAGTTGTAGTTAAAAGAAGTGATGAGACCGCTTTAATGGGCAGAGAGTTAATGAGTGCTTTTGGTTTTAAAATATGTGTAGTAAATTCGCTGTCAGTAAATAACATAATTGAGAAATTTTTTGAAGAGTTTCACAAAGTTTTTGACGGAACTCTAGGCGAGTTCAATGGTGAAATAATTGATTTAAAATATAATGAAAATGCCAAACCTAATTTTATGAAGCCACGCCCAGTTACATTTGCTTTTAAAAAGCAATTCGATGTAGAGTTAGAGAAGCTGAAGGAACAAAATGTCATAACAAAGATTGATAGCTACGAATGGGGAACGCCTTTGGTTCCACTGTTAAAGCCGAGTGGCGAGGTAAGAGTATGCGTGGATTATAAATATTCGAAGATCAATAAATGTCTGGAGGATGTAAAGCACCCGGTTCCAAGAATCGAGGAGCTGTTCGCGGCATTGCAAGGCGGCGTATTGTTCACAGTACTAGAATTGTATCAAGCTTACAACCAAATCGTAGTGTCTGAGAAAACACGATTGTTATTAGTGTGGAGTACTCATAGGGGAATTTACGCTATGACTAGGTTACCTTTTGGGACCAAGCCAGCTGTAGCTATTTTTCAGAGGTTATGAGAGAAAGTTTTATTAGGATGGTAAAAAACAATAAATTTTATAGATTTTATAGATCAATTTTTTATATTTTTTATATATGAATTTTATTATATAATATAATTGAAGGAAGATTTTTTAGTTTTAAGCGTTTATAAACATGCAAAATTTCTCTGAACTTTGATTAAACCATTTATAATTTGTAAATGTATTTAAAATTGCAATACTTTTCTTCAGAAAGTTCCTGTGGCTTGTGTACCAATTAATGTTTAACTATAATTATATCATAAATTAACATTAATGTTTAACATTTGCACCACAAAGCTCTTAAATTTGACATTGGCGGCTACTTTGAAGCAAATGGTCATGGTACTATTGTTTTCAAGGACTCAGCTGTTAAAAAAATTCGTACTTCTTCTAACAATGGTAGGTGATTATCCTAATTACTTTACCTACAAAAGGCTTGCAATAAAAATCGATGAAATAGTCGCTAAATATCCAAAAGGAAGATCTTTCGTCAGGTAGCTCATCACAATCATTTACACTTAACTTAATTACATTTGACATTCCCATTAATCATTTTGATTTCGTTTTAGACCATCTGGAACTCATGACGTTGAATGAGTCTACGCTGAGTGTGATAGAATTGAAGAGGTGGAAAAATTAGCTGCAGAAGTATCATTAGCTGTTTTCGAATTAGCAGGAGGAATTGGAACCAAACCTGTAGTGCCATAAAGAAATATGTAAATTATATTAATTTTAACGACTGCCTTAACAAACAATGAATTTCTATATAAATGTTGTCATCGATTTTTATTTCTTCAGATATTGGCAATAATTATAGTTTGTACGTTCCATTTTGTACAAACAAAAATGTTTCTACAATACGTCGCTATTGTTGCTATTGTTGTAACCTGTACACTTGCACTCACTCATCTGCAACAAAGGTAGGTCAAATCTATTTTCGCATTCTTCCATAGGTATTTCTTCTCATACTAAACTCATTATTCTTTTGGTTGTAGATGACCTCTCCAGGATTCTATAAAAATATTTGCTGCAGTCACCCGCTGGCTAAAATTGAAGGTAAAAGCAAGGCAACAGATGTGCTCAGGCTAGACAGGATCTTCATACTAGCACCAATGCGATCACCAAGCTAGCAGTTGGGGGAGACTCAGATCGGCAAGGATGTGGAATTCCTTAAAAATGATACTATTTGTACATTACAGGTTTGTGAGACTTGGAGAATTTTATAAATGGGCTACTTGTAAGTGGTTATTTTTATTTAAAAATCTAACAATAGTTTGACAGTTCGAGGCTCCTTGTGCATTAACAAACATAGCAAGTGGAACATCTCTACAAATTTTGTAGTGGTTGATGCAGATGTAGTGGCTATGCTTATAGCATTCCTCAGTTCTGATTCCTCTCTAGAGACCATGTTTTATCCAGGATTCTGACTCCTCCCTTCACGTAAGTTTTGCTCATACATTACAGTTATAGTCTTTATTCTTGAGTTTAACAATAATGTTTGTAATGTTTCTCCATTATTACCTAACCTAACCATATCGCATAATCCTTAGTAAAAAGAGTACCTTAAATAAGTAAAATACAGAAAATTATTGTTAGCACATAGGTAGACGTAATAAACAAAATGTTTCAATAGGCTTTACGTTGTTCTTGAAGATACAGGTCAATCGATTTTAACAATGTTTTCGTCTACTATAAAAGTAATATCATTTATTAGATAGTATACCGTATAAAAAAAAAAATCGAACAAAAAATATATCCTGGATTCGAACCCCGGACAAAATAATAGAAAGCCGTGACTTAATCTGCGCCGCCACTGATACCATTTGTTTCTTCAAAATGGAAGTCGCATATGGTCATCACTCCCCTTTAGGAGTTTGGATTGTGATTTGAGTTTTATTGTTATTTAAGTTTAAGATTAAGTTGGAATTTTAATTAATTATTTATGCATAAATGTCTAAAGACGATTCGTAAAAAAAAGAACTGCCGAGTCCTGGATTCGAAACCCGGCCTGTAGGAAAACACGTGCGCCACCTTTTCCAAGGTGTCTTTTTTAGATTTTCCGGATAAATAAACAATTTTTGGCGGTGACTCAATTAAAAGTGGCGAGGGTTCAATTTTTTAACAAAAGCAGAAAATCGCTAGAGTCAATATTTACCGAGAAATCAATGATTTTGTAAAGTACATTTTCTTTTATTTTTAATTAATGAACTATTAGGGTTAAATTAAAAATACTAGTTTTTTCGGAAAGTGCTATTAAAAATACGTTGATTAGTATTTTTTTTAATGCATATACTGCATATTTGTGGACTGGAGTAAGAGGGGTAGAAGGAGACCCAACTCCGAGAATTGAAAGTGTGCCCATTTCTCCGACAAAGATCGCTAATTTCAAGTAAAAAAAAGAAAACAAAAAAACGCTAATTTCAAATAAAAAAAAAAGAAAAAAAAGTTGTCCGAGCGAGTCTTGAACCCATAGCCAAAAGGTTTCAAGGTAGAGACTTACGCCACTAGACCACAAGTTCAAACGAGTATCTTATTAAAAGTCGCATATGCGTATAGCTAGGCGTAATTTAATTGATTATGGCTTAACCTTATTCAATATGCTGCTTATTATGAGGATTAATTCGGAGTATTAATTGTACATACGTTTATGATACAAAGAAAAATCTACTTACCTTCATTAATTCTCGTCTCTGATTTCAAATATACAGATAGCTGTATTTTTTATGTAACATTTTATGCACTTATTCATTTAATATTCATATCAGTATTAAAAAAAAATTCTCCGAGCATGATTCCATCCTCGGCTGCTTTTTTAAAAGCTCAGAACGCTTTTTAATTTGTTTGGTTTCCGCGAGAGGCTCTGTTACACGTTAAATGTCAGCAGTTCCACCGAATGTGCATGGCCATCTTTGTCGAAGAGATGGGAACACTTTTGGCCTCCCGAGGCTATAGCAGTTAGGTCTCCTTCTCTCTTACTCCCTGACCATTCCCACTACCCGTACCCCTTACCCCTACCCACTCCAATTTTACAAGTGAGTGTTCTACCTTCATTACTTTGTATTCCTTTGCAAATTCGATAGTCGACTGAGGTTATTTATCTAACAAATTGTTTTGGCTTGGTTAGCGTTTGCTTGAAAAATACAAAAACAAAATTACTAATTAAGTATTAATAACTAATTAATGATTAATAATTATATAAATTAATAATACATACTAATTAATAACCTTAGTCGACTCTCGAATTTGCAAAGGTATACAAAGTAATGAAGATGGAACACTCACTTGTAAAATTTGAGTGGGTGGGGATACGAGGGTACATGTGGACAATCCCTAACTCGATGAATACTTGAGTAACTCCACCAGCAGTTATTCAATTTCAGCATAATTTTCTTTATCCGTCTCGTGAGATAAATAAATCTTAAAAATTGGATCACACCTTCAGGTGATATCGGAGTCCTGCCCCCCTTTTGACTTTTGAATTTCACAACTTTCAGAAAATCTAAAAATGATTAATTGAACTTAAGAGTGCTCTACAATCCTAAACGACCAATGAGAACACGGAATTTTTCTCGACAAATTACGGCTTTATTTAATAAACAATCCAGAACTACACCGATACGTTGTCTGCTCGTGCAGCATGAGCACAAACATTTGACTCGCGAAAGATATGTAATGGGTTGGAAAACACTCCGACAAGTGAACGTTCCACACTCAAGTGTCCATAAATGATATTGTAATTGCTTTCCGGTATCTCAACAATAAATAATAAATTATTATGCCTTCTGTGTCGGAAAGAGTAGTAAGACTGAGAGAAGTTATGCGTTCGTGCGTGCCCGATAGAGGCTGTGTACGCTTGGTCTTCTCAAATAATACCGCGAAGCTTGAAATCGAAACATAAATGAATCTAATAAGGAGTATTTTTTGTGCGAATTTAATAGACTAGTATTCAATAAGAACCTACTGTAACATTGCGTAGTTCAGTAATTATTTAATAATTCTACAAAGAAGCGTCAAAATGAAAAAACCCTGTGGTCAGCTAAATATTTCTTTTAATGTTTTTATTCTATATCTAAATTTGTTATGAATTCACGGTTGATTATATATAATTCAGCTATATACAATAATAAATAATTTATTTTTCAATTTCTCTTATGCAGGACAATAATGGGATTTCGTACGTTGTTATAATTGTTTGCAGCTCATTACATTACATAAAAAGCAAATTTAATACATAAAATATGCCCAATTAACGAATTTCAACACAAAATATTCTCCGCCCCTCAATGAACATATGCGACCTACGATCCCAAAGTGTCAACGATATCCGTGGTCGAGTGGACTACGTATCTGCATGAGTGAAGATAGTTTTGCTTCCTCCTAGATCAAGCTTTGTAATAGTAAAATTTTCAGTTTCATCAATACTTGTATGAAATACGTTTTGGTGTGTTAGAAGTTCCAATCAAGTGTGTGATGTTGCACTTTTCACGAGTGAGAATCCATCCGAGCAACAAACACTGTACACTATATTACTCGACGAATGTATTCAGACTCTTCCGATATCAACAAAGGGGGAACAGGAATGTAGGTTTCGGACTGCCTGGCGCGGCACTTCGGGGGGAAATAAACAACGCTTTAGAATTCAATAATTGACACAATATTCATATATTATATATATATCTTATATCCCGATGGCCAATCTACAAACGGAGAATTGGCTACCAGGAGACGGTTACAATATGGCGACGGCGTCGCCCAAGATGGCGGCGAAACCCGTCTGGTTCGGCGCAGCGCTCCTCTGGTGATGATCGCGGTAGGTGGCACGACACGAACCTGAAAACGAGGACTTAGCCAGACTGGTAGCCAGTCAATGGCGGCGCTATCCGTTGAATCAGTGTCTGTTCCTTGCAAGACACCGACTACGCTGGATTAGTCCACAGCGGCGCAACCTCCTCTCCTAGACTCGACTCAGTTAAACAGACGCGACGCTCGTCCTCGACACGTCGCAACTGTGCTCCGGAGAGGAGAGCCACCAAAATACACCCGCGATACGCGACGACCAGCATCGTTTACTACAATCCGCACACGTGGTTAAGAGGATGGCGCGACACAGTAACTCGGCTCTCGGACGGTTAGACTCGAGCCAACACGGCGCAACACTTAGAGGGTTGTGCTTCCAGAAGGAGAGCCACCGAACCCCACTCGCGACTCACGACGAACACCACCGCTTTAACACTCATCCATATCCCCAATATGGAGGCGGCGCGACGCCAAGGCAAACTTCGTTCTGGCTGGACTTAATATCGACAGCGGCGCAACGATTAACTGGGTTATATCCCGGAGGGGAAACCCATTGGCAATCTGTTATGGCGCAAACCAACACCAAATTCGCGGAGAGAGGACAAGAGCTTACTCACACTGCTACGACTATTGTCCTCCTAATGGCTGCCTCTTAAATCGCCACGTGTGCTTCCTCACGGAGTATCGGTGCGGGGTCGCGTCTCGTTGCGGTGATGGCCACGAACAGAATGGACGAGGAGGAAGCCGCCCCTCTGCAGGAGGCTATGGCGTTCCGGAAGACTCGTCTAGCCGCGCCCCCTATACAAGCAAGACCACCCACGGAGTCAGGCCAGGGGGGGCATAGGCTGGCGCGAATTACGAATTATAGTACACGTGGCACAGTGGTTGCCGCGCCCGCGCGCCACCACGTGTCGCGTCGACGAACTCGCGCAGCGAGCTCGTAGTCGCGCCTGTATCTGGATAGAGGTGTATGCACGGACCTCATGGCGGCCGCACTAGTAGTCCTCTCTCGCCGCGCGCTTTTCCCGCTTACCCTTCTCTCGCGTCTTAGTTCGCGCGCTATCCCCCGTTGTGAGGCCTACGCGCGCGCTATCTCCCTCCCAGGAAGACTGTAGATAAGGAGTGTCAACGCAATGCTGAGAAAATACTGAAAACTTTCAGAAAACGATTCGCCGATAGGCGGCGTTGTAAACAGTAAGATCCAAGATGGCCGCCGTTTGTTTGAAATACGCGGCATTTTTAAACTGAATTTGACTGAGTTACTGGCGAAACAACTTTAGGTACTGCAAATAATTTAATATATAATAATAATGATAATATATAATCTATAACTTAATAGTTAATTAAAGATGTTGAAACTGAAATCAATGGAAATATGATTATTAAAAAAAAGAATTTCTTATTAATTAACAATAAATTATTCATATTAAAAAAATATGCTCACAAATGGGTATCGTCCAGTGAATATTGGGCTCGTAGCACCGCGATTTCACAAGGATTATCACCCACTCTGTTGACATATTCCATCAGCGGAATATATGCTATAGATGCTGAAAAAGTAATTTTTTTTCCTCAAAACTAAAGAAATTGAGTCCTTTAACATATATATATATATATATATATATATATATATATATATATATATATATATGTTAAAGGTTATTTAACATATATATATATATATATAATTACGTACCAGGGTCGCTGAATTTCTCAAAAATCCATAGCGGAAGGTTCAATACAATTTTGGAATCTTTATAAGTTATTTACAATCGCCTAAATACATTACACCTTTCCTGTGCTATATATTGCATGATGTCACGGAATTTTTCCTTCATTATTTCTTGTTGTACTAATGTTCTTTTCTTCTTTTAACAATTAAGTATCGGCTAAAAGCTGCGCGTATTCTGATTTCGTTTTTTACATATATATATATATATATATATATATATATATATATATATATATATATATATATATATATATATATACCGTAAAATTTGTAATGTTTGTGATGCGTTTGCGCATGCGCGAGAATGATGTCACGGATCTTACTGATATCAGCGCCGCCCTGCGGCAGAAAAAGTTTTCAGTGCAGTTTTGCTCTCCGGCCCTATCTCGTTGACACTCCTTATCTATAGTCTTCATGCTCCCTCCTCTCGCGGTCTCAGTTCCCGTGCTATCGCGTTACGAGGCCTACGCGCGCGCTATCTCCCTCCCATTCCCCTCTCGCGTCGATGCGCGGCTAAGGTGCGCGCGCGTTATTTCAACTTGGTGCTTCGTGCCCTTCGTATCGCCTTGTCTCTCTCCAGGAGTCGTCACCACGGCCCCTGGTGAGCCTCCTCGACAGAGCCATCATGGCCGTCGGTGTCGAGGAGAGCGGAGCTAATGGCGACACGCGGCAACAGTGCGCGGCGCGTGTGCTGTAACCACACCGGAGAGCCACCGCCATGACAGGCTCTCGGCAGGTGAGGTTACCTTGGTCGACGGACACGTGCGCGTGTGTCTATTCTTTGTGCATCGGAGCTGCATCGGAGGCGAGCTCTCACCCTCGACCTCGTTTGTGTCCGATGGCACGTCGCAAGTGTTTTTAGAAAATCTCCGTATATGAATGTGTGTGTGTGTCCGCACGCGCGCGCGTATGTGTGTATGTATACCGGGTATCTCCGAACCTATGCAGACGACGTTATTGAAATTTTGCATGAAGTTTTGTTTTTTGATTCTGAATTGGGGAGAAGTAACGTCATTTCTATCAATCAACGTGTTTTAGTTTTATGATGAATTTTCGAATTTCAAAAATTCTTCTTAAAATTTTTTTCTATTATAAAATAAAATTTTCCAACTGCGATCAAATGTAACTGATAGCATATATAAATTCTCTTTCCTTGTGAAATACCCCTCCCTCCTCTGTGATGAGCCTTCCCCTATTTTAATAATTTCCATCAGATCTTTCTAATTACTATAGTCTTTTGATAAGAATTTTTTTTTTTAATTCAGAAAAATAATTAAGATAGATAATATTTAAAAAATGCATTTACATATTGTATATTTTAACAATATTTTAATAATATTGGAACTATATATTTAGTTGGAGGAAGCTACGTGCCAATGAATTGGCAGCGGTTTTTCTTCTTTGAATCTCTTCAATCTAATTTAATGTTTGTCCTATAATAATAGGTAAGACGGCAATTTTAATACAAAATACTATTTTTCATAATTATTAAAATTTGCATACCTCATTTAATGTGATACTTGATTATTATTGGGTATGCAGATTATTAGACGAGAAAAAGCGTGAAAATAAGGATTCCAAAAATAAAAATTGTTTAACAATTGTTTAACAGTTATTTTTGTTACTTAAAATTTATTTAGAAAAGTTAAAAGTACTATTATAGAACAATACAATATTATTACATAATTAAAACAATGACAGAATTTCAATGAAGAAAATGTACCTGATATATAGTATATTATGACACTGTTGTGGGAGATGGTCTTCTACCTTGCTCGACGTTTTTCGCACGAGCGAAGCTTCTAAAGGTAGAAAAATACCTCCCACAACAGTCTCATACGATATTTTATAGCACGACAACCTCAAAACCGACAATAAAGTTGTCATTTTGAGGTTAGCGTGCTATAAAATATTAAAAGATCTTTCAACTAAAACATACATTTTTCAATTATTTGGCATGTATTAACATCAGAGCCTCGTTTAGTAACGGGTTCCACAACTTGACGGTGAGGTTGATGTTTGGATTAGAGAAGCTATTTATAATAAATAATTGTAATATTTCGACCTAATATTACAGATACGTGCTTAATAAGACGCTCTATATTTACAAAAAAATAATAAAACGATATAAATGTTGTCTTTACAACAGATATGCATTCAATTGTTAAAATGTTTTTTGTTGTAGTATTTGTTTTAATAAAAAAATATTTTTTATAATTTTAAGTATGTTATCGAGTGTTTATTCAAAATCTGAGTCATTTTAGGTATTGTTAAAGTGGTAGTATAATTTTGTTTTTAATTAAACGTTTTATTGTTATATTACTACACTAATAATACTTAAAATTACTTATATTTTGTATAACCTTCACGATCAAATACTTGGAATTTGCAATATATATTGAAGAAAATATTGCAATTGTTTCATTTTGATTACTTGTGATAATCGGAGACGCATCATAATCCATAGGAACCCTTTCTTTGCGCGATAATTCAACGTAAGAATAATTTAATCACTGCATTTGCGCGATGATTCAACGCAAGAATAAATTAATTACTGCCTTTGCGTGATAGTTCTACGGAAGAATAAATTGATCACTACCTTTGCGCGATAATTCTACGCAAGAATAAATTAATCACTGCCTTTGAGCGAGTGTTCTACGCAAGAATAAATTAATCACTTCATTTGCGCCATAGTTATACGCAAGAAATGTATGTAAATTATAGTACGTAATTTAATACATCACTTCATATTCAGTATCACCGATTTGTCATAGAGGTCAACATTTATGGATATTGTCACTTTGTTGGCCATTACTTTTCTTCAACTCCTTAGCGTTTCCTAATTGTTTCTGTTTGGAACTTAACTTTGCTTGTAAAATATATTCTGGTTCACGAAGAGGTATACGTCTTAATTTTCGACTGTCAACAATTTCGGGAAGTAGACAATCTTTGTAGAATTTTATTGTTCATTTTATTGTTCAGCATTTTCTCAATGAATTATCCCTCTCTACAGTTATAATGAATATATCTTACAAAGGGAATACCACAAAACAACAGTAACTTCTACCTATAACTCCCATTTGCCATTGTATTTGGTAGTAATAGTCATGCTTCGGATTGATCATTAACTGATTTTCCTGGTCGACGACAAAAGCTTTGCCTATGTAGAGTTATTTATTTCTAACAGCATCATTTGCGCACATATCTCGAGCTGTAAAAGGGCACTTTATTTCAACCGTTTTATCATGGCCCAACAAACCATCTGGTGAAGCAGCCATTCCTTGCACTTCTGCGTAGAGAACTAATCCACAATGTTGGACGTTATACCCTTCATCTTACCCTTCTTTAACGTTTCGCTACGATTTCCATAGCAATTCCGTAGTTTATTGCTTCATTACCTGTTATCAAACGAGAGTATATTGTCGCTCGTTGTCGCTCGTTTCTTGCATATTTTTCCAATCTTAGAAACTGTAATGCCATTTTCGCATACTTCTCCACTTAGTCGAGTCACTTTGCTCTCTAGTTTCTGCTTCAATGATAGCTCTTTCAAGTTTCCATTTGTTCAAGAGTCGATAGTGCTCATGAACTGCAGCTAAATATGATTCAGGATTAGCATCTGGTTGAGTAGCATTGGGTCCATAATTCGCGTTGGGAGGAGCGTACCTTGTTTTTTTCTTATTATTACCATATTCTGCTATTCGACCTCTTTCGAGGTCCGAATACGATTCTCCTGAATCGTACCTTCCGTTTGGATAAGATCTCTTCTTGTACGACGCGTCTGCATCAACCATGGTCCACGGAATGCCGTTGAAAACATGACCTCTTTTATATGCCATGCGACATGCGGCCTCCCAGCAGCGCGCACGCAACGCCTCTTATGCGCTCAATTTATTTTTATTGTCGAGGGATTCGACGTGATCACCTTCGTTTGGGAGGGCTGGGAAAGAGGAGGGAGAATAATAACAACTATTTTACAATAAATAATACTGTATTTCGCCCAATCCCTCCCTACAACGTGGTGGCTGCGCAAGCCTCCCACGCGTTGCACAGCCACGCAGGGCCTTCTCGTTCTGGCTACTACGTGCAGGCTCGGCGCTCTCCCGGTGCGTAAGCACCTAGTAAGCAGCCAGCCAACCTCTCTCGACACGCTCTCTCCGTCTGCCTCGCACGGCACGCGCCGATATAGCGCAGAGCCAGACCGTGCAGCTCGCTGCCGCCGGCCGCACTCACTCACTCTATCTCTCTCTGTCGCACACACGCACGCGCGCCCGACCCGCGTTGGCTCCTTCCTCAGCGCAACGATGCGCTGGGTCAAAGCACGACCTGCCGAAAACTCACGTGTACTCTCTCTCTCTCTCTCTCTCTCTCTCTCTCACACACATTTACATACGAGTCTCCGACGGCTTGCTCGCGCCGGAGATTTCGCGTAAAAACAAAGACAAGTATTCAATTCGCCAAAGTGATTCAATTCGCCTTTCCTATAAATGATCTCAAAGTCCCATTGCTGCAGCTCAATCGCCCACCTCGCTAGGCGGCCGCTTGGATCTTTCAAATTCCTCAGCCACTGCAGGCTCTTGTGTTCGGTTATTACACTGAAGCTGTACCCCTCAATGTACGGCCTCAGCTTTTTAATAGCCCAGATCACAGCCAAATACTCTTTCTCTGTCGTCGTATAATTTCTCTCCGCCGACGTCAGCACTCGGCTAATGTACACTATGGGGTGCTCGCCATCTTCCCCCTCTTGTGTCAAAACAGCCCCAATAGCCACGCCACTGGCGTCACATTGCACTTTTAACGGCTTCGAAAAATCGGGCTGTGCGAGCACAGGGGCCACAGTGAGCGCGTACCGTAGGGCTTCAAACGCCTCTTGCTGCTCTTTACCCCACTCCCACTTTTGGTCTTTCCACAGCAGACGAACTAGCGGGACTTTGAGATCGGACTCGCCCTTTATAAAACGCGAATATCAGCCCAACATGCCCATAAAACGTCTCAGCTGTTTCGCAGTTCTCGGCGCCGGAAAGTTTCGCACAGGCTCTACTCTGTCAGGATCGGGGCGTAAACCCTCGCTATCCCGTAGAAAACCTAGATACGAAATCCGAGAGCAACAAAACTCACATTTCTCTCGATTTACGACCAACCCCGCCTCGGTGAGTCGCTTTAGGACAAACTCGAGCCATTTTAAATGCTCTTTGAAAGTCTCCGTGGCGATCACCAGGTCGTCGAGGTAAGCGAATACCGTTGGCTCGCACGCAGGACCAAAAAGGGCATCGACTAGCCGCTGCTGAGTCCTAGGCGCGTTGCACAATCCGAATGGCATTCTTTGAAATTGCCAGAGGCCTGAGCTTGGAACAGAGAACGCCGTACACTTCCGACTCTCCTTCGAAAGCGGAATCTGGTAATACGCTTGTTTCAAATCAACTTTTGTGAGGTAACGAGCATTGCGCAGCCTGTCTGTAATTGAGTCCATACTCGGAATCGGATGTTCATCCTTTTTGGTTACTCGATTCAGATCTCTGTAATCGACACAGAACCTCGACGTTCCGTCCGATTTACGAATCATAACAGGTGCACTCGTGTAGTCACTGGCTGACCTCTCGATTATTCCCTTATTGAATAATCGTTCTACCTCCTCGACTGCAGCTCTCTGCTTCGCTGGGGACTCACTTCTTGGCTTATGCCGAATTGGCGTAAAATTAACCAACTCGATATGGTGCTCGGTGAGAGGCATCATCCCCAACGAGGAACCTTGGTCCTTCAACAGCCTCTCTAATACTTCTTCTACTCGCTTACGCTCCTCATCAGTGATCGTGGTTAGGCCTGCACATTCAGCGTAGACAGTGGCTTCCTCTTTGCCAGTTAAACCGGCAAATGGCTGCCACTTTCCCTCGCCTGTGCGCCACAAGCCTCTTCCCAGCCGCACGTCGCAATCGAACTTTTTGCAGAAATCCATACCCAGGATTATCGGCTGTTCGAGCGACGGTGCGGCCTTGAATGATATGGCTTGAGCTTCGCCTCCGACATCAAGCATTAGTTCTAATTCCCCAAGGATTTTGTTTAAATGTCACGTGGCGGTGCGTAACATGGTGCTACTCTTCTTTAATCGATCCCAAAACCTCTCCGCGATTTCTGGACCAATCAAAGAGAGCGTTGCCCCAGGATCAAGCACTGCTTGATACACCTGCCCACCAAGACTTATCCTCAGCAAATTCCTATTCTCTGTATTCACTCCCGCTATTACCTCCTCCTCACTCAAGTCGCCACCCACAACAGCCTCAGGCGTCTCGAGCTGGGTAGGGTTGTCTACCAGGCGGGAAGCCATGCTCTCCTTCCCAATAGCTTCCTCTCCCTTGCTCTCTGGTGACGCCCAAGACGGCATGGACAAGCGATACTCCCAATCAGCTGTTCGAGCTTCGCTTCTGTTCCACTTTCTCCTATCACCTAGCAGTTTTGTGAGTTTCTGCTCTAATTCCCCTAATTCAGCGAACCGGGAGGCCTCTTCGCTCTCCCACGTCGCGGTATCGATGAATTCATTCAGAGGATTCGCGAAAGTCACCTGCTTTTTCCACTTCTCACGCACCGCTTGGCTTCTCGGGGGTGCAGATCTATTTATTTCTGCGCCCCCAGTCTCAAGTTCCCCAAACTTGCAATAACCTTACTGCAATCGGGGCACGAGAGCACAGTACTCCTCTTTCGTCCGCAACCTTGACTCGAGACAGTCGTCCCCTGCTCACTCAACAGCTGAGTGCACTGTCTCGAGGTGTGTCCCTTAAGTCTGCATCGGAAAAAGATGATTTCAGGACACTCTGAAGCGCGGTGCCCCACTCTGTGGCACGTAAAACATGCCCCCAAAAACTCACCCTCTCTCACGTTAGTCGCCCTCATTGGCGACTGGGCCACCCCCGCACCTGGATTCCCAGCGCGAGGCTGAAACCCAGCGCCCCTCTGTCCACGTGCCGAGTTCTAACTTGGAGAGGCACTCTAACCCTGCGAGTTGCCTCTGCCAGTGTTCGCCTGCATGCTCGCACTCGCAGCCCTCTCTGACTCGGAGGTAGAGGGCGAGACCGTGGCTTTCTTCGCCTTGACCTTCTTCCGCTTTTTAGAAGCTCCCTCGAGCTCCTCTACCTCCTTCTCGTACGCCGCTGCTGCTGCGACTTCCGGTCGAGCTGCACCACCGTTGTATGCCGCGCCGGGAACGTGCATCTTCTCGGCTGGCGGGATGGTGTGTAGCGGCTATCCAGGTATCGCTGTTTCTCTCAGCGACGACCATAACGCTCCAAATCCTCCATACTATCGATGAGCTTATCACCGATAACTTTGCGGTATTCGGGGAGGATGTTGCGGTATGCTATCCGCAACACCTCTCGATCCGACGGAGGCCGATGAAAGCGCGACACAATGTATTCAAATTTGCTAATAAACTTAGCAATTTTCTCTCCCTTGTGCTGCGTCCTCCGCCTCAGATCCTCCGTCAGATCTTTCCGGTTATACTCCGGCACATAGCATCGACGGAAGGCCAGACAGAATTCTCTCCACGTTTGAATTTGGTCTCGTTTAGCCCGGAACCAACGTCCAGCATCACCCTTAAAAATACAGGGCAGAACACTGAGCCACTCCGCGTCAGTTCCCTTTGCCTCCCGTCGGCAATTGCTCAGCCGATCTATGAATTCCTCCGCATTTTCACTCCGGCCTTCCCCTCTGAACTTGAAGTCCCAATCCTTAAGCCTCTTGGCGATACGGGCCGTGTTATCATGGCAGTCGATAAACATCGCGGGTTAGGGACCCCCCCACCTCTCCACCCTCAGCACACTTGTGCAGGTGAGAATAGGCCCCGCCCACTTCGAATGTTCTGGAAGCTTCGAGCCATGACGTCATCAGTACACCTGTTAACTTGGTCGGTAAAGAAGGGCACTGCAAACAGGTGTGCATCTATGGCAGAGGCTAGCACCAGGAGTTGGCTGCTGCGCGGCGGGGAGGCGGCAGCGCTGGGGGTCGGGCAGCATATTCCGGGCGGTACACTCCGGGCAGCATACTCCGGACAGTATACTCCGGGCAGCATACTCCGGGCGGTATACTCCGGGCGGTATACTCCAGGAAGCTTACTCAAGGTCAGAGACGGCACTAGCATCTCGGCGGGCTGCAGCGCAGTGAAGTCAGCTACCGGTACAGCCGCGGTGAGTCGCGCGTTGAGATAGCGCGGATCGGGTTACACCTGCTTGTTGTTCTTCTCTTCGCTCCTCTTTATACCTTCATATTCGTACTTTTATCGAATACGATAGCATATACGCATCTTCTTAACGCAATATAGCTGCTGCGTATTATCGGGAACTCTCTCTTTTTCTCTTTCGTGCACGCTACAAGTATAATATGCTCGGCTATCGTGTAACGTTTAGCGATGACGTCAGCGGCATCACGTTACAATAGCCAGCATCTTTACGCGCCCGTGAAATGCATGTACTTTAATAATGCTAGCTGCGTATTTACATCAGCTGTCCTAGAACTTGTTTACAGCTAAAGTAATCTTTGTTGGTCGAATTTTTTAGAGCATGCGTGTATGCATTGATCACAGCGGCAAGTATGAAAGGGTCTCTAGTTTCACGCTTGTTTTTAAGTCGATTCACTTGCCTATATTAAATACAATTCGTATACGTACATTTCACATAGTATGAATCATTTATACATCCTCACTTATTATTATTATTATTTAGGACGATTCATTTTCTACGAATTATTTTTCTCAATAAGAAGTGCGTATATAGTGAAACTTATTTACTTGAAATAAGACACTACCTTCCAGAATATCGTATGAGTTTTGAGACATCAAAGGGGATTTGCACATGTTTTGCCGTCCTTATAAAAGGGAAGCGAATTCATTGTTTTTCATTCTAATTAGTGTATTCAAAGAGTGATCATCATGTCTGCGTACAATTGCAAGGAGCTTGTGAATATTATGCTAAAAGCCCATGGGCTTATAGCTCAAAGTTCCAGAAATGTCCCTGAAAAAGTGGATAAGTGGATCAAGATTAATAACAAAACTTTGAGACATTTGAGATTCTTGCTTCAAAGTGCTGAAACTGCTCCCGAAAAACAAAAGTTTCTATCAACAATCGCGTTTCTCCAAGTTTTCAAGGACAAATTAAAGTGTTTGCTGAAACGTGGTGAAGGTGTGCGGCGTGAACGACGAAGTGATAGAGTAAAATGGCAAGATTTAGAAGCAGCATTCAATAATCGTATGAGATCAGGAGTGATTACAAATTTGAAACAGTTAGATCTGGTAGGATTTATGAAAGATGCTCAAGTTTTATTTCAAAGCCGAATCAAGACTGCTCTTAAGAAAGAGACTGCTGTGAAAGTGTATGCTGTATTAGCAGCTGAATACGTCATCATCAAAGAAGACAAAGAAATTACGAAAATAAAATATTTCAACACGAAGGCTGAGATCAGTATCAGCTGTCTGAAAGCATACGGATTAGATCCAGCACACTATTACACAACTCCTGGCCTAACTTGGGACGCAATGCTCAAATATACAAAAATCGAACTAGAACTACTCACCGACATTGACAAAGTAATGTTTATTGAGCGTGGAATAAGAGGAGGAATAAGTCAGTGCTGTAACCGTTATTCTCGAGCAAATAATATTTATATGGGCACTGATTATGATAGTGATAAAGATACAAAATATTTAATGTATTACGATGTTAATAATTTGTATGGATGGGCAATGCAACAATCACTACCATATGGTGATTTTAAGTGGATGACAGAGAAAGCAATCACTCAAACTGATTTTTCCAGCATAGATGATGATTCACCAATTGGCTACATTCTTGAAGTGGACTTGGACTACCCAGAGCACCTTCACGACGATCATAAAGACTTGCCTCTATGTCCTCAGCATATGAAGCCACCAGGTTCAACATAGACGAAGCTTATGACGACTTTACACTCAAAAGAGAGATATATTCTGCATTATAGAAATTTAAAGCAAGCTTTGGCTAATGGGTTACAACTTCAACGAATACATAGAGTCTTACAGTTTAATCAAAAACCATGGCTAAAAACGTATATAGATTTGAATAGTAGCATGCGAAAGGAAGCAAAAAATGAATTTGAAAAAAATCTTTACAAGTTAATGAATAATGCAGTTTTTGGGAAAACAATGGAAAATGTGAAAAAGCGAGTTGACCTCAAAATTGTAACTAAATGGGACGGCAGATACAGTGCTGAAGCCCTTATTGCTCAACCTAATTTTCACAGTCGCACCATACTAGATGAAAATTTGGCAATTATAGAACTGACTAAAACTGAAGTCAATATGAATAAACCTATTTATGTTGGGCTCTGTGTACTTGATTTATCAAAAACGTTAGTATACAGCTTTCACCATGATTATATGAAAAAGCAGTTTGGTGATAGTTGTAAGCTGCTGTATACAGACACTGATAGTTTAATATACGAATTACGTAATATAAATATATATGAAGTTATGAAGCGAGATATTGAACATTTTGACACTTCGGACTATTCGGAGAACAATACCTTTGGAATGCCACTGGCAAACAAGAAGGCAGTTGGTTTAATGAAAGACGAGTGCAATGGACGCATAATGATTGAATTTGTTGGTTTGCGCAGTAAAATGTACAGTATTCGAGTGGAAGGTCAGGACAAGGTGAAAAAAGTGAAAGGTGTAAAAACTGCTGTAGTACAAAATTCAATAACTTTTGATGATTATATACAGTGTTTAGAGAACATGTCTACACAGTCTCGTGTACAATGTACTATTCGGTCTCACACGCATAATGTATTTAGTGAAAAGCAAGTTAAAGTAGCTTTAAGCCCACACGATGATAAAAGGTAATTACTACGAGGTGAAACTGATACTTTACCTTGGGGCCATTATAAGATTAAGCAGACAGATTAAGAATAAATTGTATAGAATATAAAGACAATTTGTAAATATTTATTTATAAATCTGATTTATTTATCCAACTATTGTGCGTATTATCAAACCCTAACCATTTTACATAAAGCTTATTTCCTTGTTTTTTCAATACTTTCTCTACAAGATAAACATCTGGATATTTGGCTTTAAGCAATTCCTGTTCATAAAAACCGCCAGCGATGGGTTGATCTTGATAGTCCTTCAGCTTGTATGTTGGCACTGGATACGTTGGCACAACTTGACTAATGGTAAAAATTTCTGTAGAGCAGTTGGGCATATAACCCTTTTCTCCAACTTTAAATTTAGCTTTCTTATTGCTTTCTTGATGAGAGAAATGTTTAAGGACTTTAGCTTCATTCTCTCTACTGACATCTTTCGGTTTCATACTGATGGTGCGATGTATGCTGTTATTGTACTTTACCATTAAATCAGGTAAGATATCGACCCATTTATAGTTGCCTTGTAAACTAAATTGCTTCCACATCTTGTTTTTGAGCGTGCGATTGAAGCGCTCACAGATGGAAGCTTTTAAATTGCTATATGTTGAGTAGAGATTGATGCCATAACGTTTCACGAGACCTTCAAACGAAGAGTTGTAAAATTCTTTTCCTCGATCGGTATGCAAGTTTTCTGGCACTCGACCTTGCTCTAAAATAGATTTCATTGCTGTTGAAACTTCGTTTCCCGTTTTCTGCTTTAAAGGAACGGCCCAGGCGTACTTTGAGAATACATCGATGACTGTCAGTAGGTATTTGTAACCTCTATTTTCTTGTGTGTAAGGTAGCATCTCTACCAAATCAGCTTGCCAGGTATCATCTAAACCACGCATTATAAACCTTCACCGCTGATAATTACGTCGAGCTGGTTTATGAAGCTCCTCTACTAGTCCAGCCTTTTGATGTGTCATTATTCTGAGCAGTTTTAAACAAAATTTCATATAGTTCACTAATAGCCAAATCTATTTTTCTCTGTTTCTCCGCATTCTCATCATTGATGATTTGTATAGCTAATTCTATAGCGTCAATTGCTTTTCTCAGATCACTCGTGATTGCGTGAACAGCGTGAATCTCTGATTGAATTAAACGTTGAAGCACTGCTAAATTCACCGCATCGTTTGGTTGCTCTGTTTCTGCTATATTACACAATTTTTTGCTTCCAATGTCGAAGTGACCGTCGGCAGTGAGTTTATAGCCAACACCAAGAGGACCACGACGACCTTTGGAGCGATTTAGCTGACGTCCAAACACATCAACGCTCATCTTGTTACTGACTTGAATTTGTTGTTTATAGCAATTAATATATGATTTTGACTTCACGCAATTCTTCGATAATGGAATGAATCTCATTTACGTGGCTATTATTACCAGCTAATCTTTCAGCCATGAGTAAACGTAGACGATCAACTAGTTCGTTAGGATCGTTCCAATAAACATAGTCCATGAGAATATGCTTTCTTGCAATTTTATAGCGAGGTAAGAGTCCACGACCATACTTTACAGGGCTTTGCAACTTAAATAGAGGGGCAATTATGGTATTATATTTATTGCTGTTTTGCTGACGTATAGGCTGATCGAAACTGTAACGTTTTCGATGTGCGTTTGTAGCTTCTAGAATTTTCTTATAATTTTGCAAATCATCAAGCTGAATCAATGACATATCTGGGTTTAATTTAAAAAGGCAGTTCTTGCAGACCTTCAGTTTTCGCATACTTTAACAAACTCCCTTTTCTATATAAAACGCTAACATATTTTTTGTGGATTTCTATGGGTGAATCGCCGATCTTTAGTATTTCACTATCTTTACGTATTCCAAAGATATGATCAAAGTATCGTTGTTGCTTATTTTGTTTGAGCAGCTGAATATACTTGTCGTTTGTATATATATTCTTCTCATCCTCTTCTTCGCTATCAGTTTTGGCACTTTTAAATGAAGCATCAAATGTTTCATTGAGTAGTGTATCATCGAAATCATCATGTTCCTCATCAAGTTTATAATTATTATCATCATCACGTTCCTCATCAACTTTATCATCAAAAAATTCTTCTTTTTGAGGTTCTAGCTTGATCTCTTGTTTTACTTTCACTAGCGTTTCCAACGGATCTACTATAGGTTTAAAAGTTTCACCAAGAGCTTTTTCCATGCTAGCTTTACCTTGCTTTAGCAATCTACGTTTGCGTCTGATTGCTTCGCGAGCTTTTGTAATTTGTTGAAGAATGCCTTTTTCACGTCGAATGTCTGCCATGTTGACTCATCGACTATTTACAGTCTACTGCAAATACTCAGCGTCTACTGCAGGTTATATATTTGTGGCAAAGCAATCAAAGCCTATTCTGTAACGTGTATCGTTGAGTGCTCGCTCCTTGTCGATAAAAAGAAATCCATGCTTACCATCATTCCAACATGCTGAGCATAAATCTTTGAAGTTTGTATATGTCATATCAGAATTCACATGATCATCGTATGTATGTTTAAGATTTACATCATCTTGGCGAAAAACTACCAGCACATTTACGTTATCACGCACCAAATGTTTTGGAATGTGAGCGTACGACTAACAGAGATAGAAACAGTCTACGTTTTTGTGTCTCCCCACGCAAAAGAAGGCTCTAACGTTGTCCTGTCTCTCACAGGCGACGTCGTCGAAAACCATGATTGAATCAGGGAGTACGTCGTCAGATGCCACAATTGCATCATGCTCACTGAAAGGGAAGTACTCTATGCCGGGCAAAGGTTGTAAAAGCTGCTCGAGAAACTTATACTTGGACTGTTTCAGTGACTTTGAATAGATGTACACGTTTTCAAACTTGAGACCATTGGGATGTGTTATGAGAGCGAGCAATGTATTAGTTTTGCTATAATTTGATGGTCCACAGAATATTGCTCGAATATTGTCAGGCAGTAGTTCTCCATGACGTTTTCGCATTTTCTGCTGCTCTACTAGAGTATCGAAATTCGACACTGGCAACTTGATTTTTTGTTGCTGGAAATCCATGTGAACGCTTTATCAGCCTAAGGGCAACTGTCACTTTAGCTATAAAAAGCGCGTTTATAATGCATCAAGATCAGTCGAGAGCTGTCTTCTCGTGCATCATGATCGTACATAAGCAGAAACGACGCAAAGGTCGTGGTGTATTGAATACACTTATCAACAAATTTCCAGTAGAGCTGCATCTTCCAGGATATCAGTACTGTGGACCGGTAGTAAACTAGCAAAACGACTAGCACGTGGAGATCCTGGAATCAATGCTCTTGATAGAGCCTGTAAAGAGCACGATATTGCCTACTGACAAAATCGAGAAAACGTCGAAGCAAGAAACGCTGCAGATAAGATTTTGGCTGCAAAAGCTTGGGAAGGAGTCCGGGCGTTAGACGCCGGTGTTGGAGAAAAAGCAGGTGCTCTCGCCATAGCAAGCACCATGAAGGCAAAATCCAAGTTTGGAATGGGTCTTAAAAGGCAAATAAAGAAGCAGAAGAAGAAAAAGAAGCCATCTTTATCATTGGCCAAAGTGATTAAAGCTGCTTCCACTTCTGCTATTCCAAGCAACAACTCTCACACAGTCATTCGTAGCGCTCTGAAGGCTGCTCGTCAAGCTGTAAACAAAGTTGGAGGCAAGAAGAATGTCCGCATTCCACGTGTGCTACCAGTCCCATCCAAAATTGGAGGATTCCTACCATTCCTCATTCCAATATTTGCTGGTTTGAGTGCAACAGGTGCATTAGCAGGTGGCGCTGCTGGTATCGCCAAAGCAGTGAACGATGCTAGTGCTGCTAAACGACAGCTTGAGGAGAGTTAAAGACATAACAAAACAATGGAAGCTATAGCGCTCGGCAGAGGTCTATATCTGCGACCTTACAAAGAGGGATATTGTATGTACTTGAAAAAATATGGACAAGGCTTGAGGAAAAAAAAAACTTCAAATTACCGCAACGTGCATTAACTGACGCTGATCAGATAAAATATGCACGCATCTTCAAAATTCCATATTTTCGAGGTGTTTACATGCGAAATGCATTACCAGCGAGTGGACCACATTATCGTGAATCAGCAATCGTCAATCTCGACGATGAAAGTGGACCTGGCACGCATTGGGTCGCATATCGAAAACGAGGCAACGATGTAGTGTATTTTGATAGTTTTGGAGATTTACAACCACCTCAGGATCTTATGGAATACTGGAATGTGAACAGAGTCAAGTACAATCAGAAACATTACCAAGACTACAACACCTACAACTGCGGCCATCTTTGTCTAAAATTTCTTTTGAATGTTATATAAGTATTGGTTGGGATTCCCGTTTACTCGTACTGTTCGAATAGTCATGGAAGGCTCACTAACACTGAGCCTGTCTGGAACCTCTTCTGTGCTGCAAGCTCAATATTTTCCACCGCTTGAACTGTCGCCAAGTAAAAATTACGTTCCTGGACTTGTGGAACTGCTCACATTTAATTCGATACCCAACATAGACAGAGGCAATAACAAGTTTTACGTGGGTGAGGAGGTCATTATTTTGCCTACAGGCAGCTACGAAATTGAAGACATTGAGAAGACTTTGAAAGAGGCTCTAGCATCAAAAAGCATAACAATTAAACTGAAACCGAACAATAACACCCTTCGTTGCATGGTCAAGTGTAGCCAATCAATTGATTTCTGTCCAGAAGATTCTATTAGAAAATTGTTGGGTTTCACAAGTAGCGTACTACCGCCAAATATTAATCACGAATCTGATTTGCCAGTAGCCATATTGAAAGTTAACGCATTACGCGTTGAATGTAATATTACTTCTGGGGCACACATCAATGAACATAAGGTGTACACCATACACAAATTCTTCCGAGCTGTTTCACCGGACTATAAGATCATCGAAGTCCCATCACCTATTATTTACCTGCCAGTCACTGTCAAGACTATAGATAACTTGCAGCTGCACCTCGTCGATCAAGACGGACATTTAGTTAATTTTCGCGGTGAAGTCATGACAATTAGATTACACATCAAATCAGTCTAAGCATAATGGGAATTGTGTACAATACCAAAGTTGGTAAAGGCTATAATAATAACTTGCAATGCCGTCGAGCAATCAGTCGTCAACGAGTACCGAAAGCGCTAACACGTCAAAACATACAGTTTCTAAAAAGTCTGGGTCTAAGAGTCGTAAAAAAAAATTAAGCTGTATACTATTTTGCTGTTTTCAACGAAATGGAGGAGGTGCTAAGCATACAGTCACCTGTCATGTTTGACGAATCTGTTGCGCATTACGAGATTCATGCGAATCAGCCTTATACTTTGTCAAATTTCAACAACAGCGATGAAATTCGTATAGGTATACAACATCAAGATCTATGTGTGCTGCCTTCGCGCAGTTCACTACATATATGTGGAAAATTGCAGAAAGCAGATGGCACTGCCATCGCAGGTACAACGTTCGTAAACAACGCCATATGTCATCTGTTTGAAGAAATTCGTTACGAACTCAACGCCATCGAGATTGATCGATGCAAGAATGTGGGCTTGACAAGTCTTATGAAAGGATTCGTATCGTTCAGCCCTAGTCAAAGCTCAGTGATTGAAAATGCTGGCTGGCTCGATATTGCAGAGACTCAACGGCAATTTGTAGACAACAATGGCAACTTTGACGTATCAATTCCACTTAGTATGATCCTAGGCTTTGCTGAGGATTATCGCAAAATCGTTGTGAATGCCAAACATGAGCTCATTCTCACAAGATCGAATTCTGATGTAAATTCAGTTATACAGACGCAAATAGCAGTTGCTGGTGCACAAGTTTACGAAGATTTCAAAATTGAAATCACCAAAATTGAATGGCTGATGCCGTAGGTAGTACTCTCGGATAAGCATAAAATTAAATTGCTCAACTATCTGGAAAAGGATAGACCTGTCACCATGAGTTTTCGAAGCTGGGAACTATATGAGTATCCATTGTTGCCCAGTACATCGAAACATGTGTGGACTGTAAAGACTGCTAGCCAACTGGATAAGCCTCGCTTCGTTATTCTCGGCTTCCAGACATATCGCAGAGGACGAAAAACGGTTAATGCCAGTCTCGGTTAGTGCGCACAGAAACGTATTATTGCTGAAAAAATTTTATCAGGACAATACGCCATCTCTCGAGAGATCAATCAAACAATTTTATCGCACAGAGCACCTGTCATTTATGACTCCCACGGATATTGCTTTCTTACCGAGAGAATTTCTCATAACATTTGCAGCAAATAGTATCGAGCAAGCTTGGAATAAACTGCCAGAACATTTGAAGCTGGACTCTGAAATTTCGGAGTGCCTACGTTGTTATGAGCACAGCAGCACCAAGAATGGAAGCCCACCTTTGAGAAGAAATGGCGTACAGTGTAAATTTAATGTGATTAATAAATAGCAGCATGGATAAGCGGGTTCGTTTCCAAGAAAAACCTACTGTTTATTCAATGTACACATGGACATATGCACATAAACGTGCACGATGTGGAGAGTGGGAGCAAGCAGCCCGAGATCGAGAGCGTTTTAGGTATAGAATTAAAAGAATAGGCAAAATTATTGTACCAGTACTTGAGAAAAAACTAAATGAGCTGTGTATAAAGTAATATTGAATAAATGTATTATTCATTTTAATTGTGACTACTGCATTTTAATCCTTTATTCTCACTCTGGACGTCAACGAAGATGGATCAAAATACGAGTAATATTAAATATAAGCCTCTTCCTCCGTGTAAGAACGAGGAGAAGAAAAAAGAAACATCGCACTGGAAATCGTTTACCGAGAAATATTCGACAAATGCAAAATCTTTTCCTGAACGCGATAAGTATACGAAATTTTAATATCTGAATTGAATTAGGAGTATACGGAGGCTACCCTCCACTTATACTCCCACCACGCCAAATTTTACAACTATAAAAGAGCAGCGAACGCCTTAAATTCAGTCAGTTTTCATAGATCATTCGTTGCTTGAATCATTTGTACAGAGCAAGAATATGGATTTAACTCAGATAAGCCATATTGGACGCATGGATTTTCTTCCGACGGAGAGCCTACGCAGTCTTGAACTAGAGAAAAAATATTAAGTTACTAGTATGAGAGAAGTCAAGACAAAGTATGGGAACAAAGTCTTCATTGTACTGGAGAATGTTTTTGGCGTCTTCTTACCCTCAAGAATGAGTAAAATAATAACGGATGATTGTTTTAAGCAATTATGCTCAGAATGTATAACAAAAAAATTGTATATGCAGTATTTTGGAACTAGAATGAATAAGATAGAATTTGGTTATTTCGATGAATAGTCAAATAAAAGATGTTTTTCTTTTTCTTATTATTGTACATGCGACTAATATTATTTAACCTTTTTTCCTAATTCCTATGCATGCAGTCATATACACTATACATTCGTAGAAGTTAACGAATAACAGCAAACACTGTATATTACGCGATGTAATAAGCTGCTCATCAGCCTGCATGCAGTAAGCAATGAAGATGTAACCTAATACATCATACGCTAGCTCGTAGGTATTGCAGCTGCACTTCTTATTGAGAAAAATAATTCGTAGAAAATCAATCGTCCTACGATATTCTGGAAGGTAGGGTCTTATTTCAAGTAAATAATTTTCACTATATACGCACTTCTTATTGAGAAATATAATTTGTAGAAAATGAATCGTCCTAAATAATAATAATAAGTGAGGATGTATAAATGATTCATACTATGTGAAACGTACGTATACGAATTGTATTTAATATACGCAAATGAATCGACTTAAAAAAAAACAAGCGTGAAACTAGAGACCCTTTGATACGTGCCGCTGTAATCAATGCATACACGCATGCTCTAGAAAATTCGACCAACAAAGATTACTTTAGCTGTAAACAAGTTCTAAGAAAGCTGATATAAATACGCAGCTAGCATTATTAAAGTACATGCATTTCACGGGCGCGTAAAGATGCTGGCTATTGTAACGTGATGCCGCTGACGTCACCGCTAAACGTTGCACGATAGCTGTGTATATTATACTTGTAGCGTGCACGAAAGAGAAAAAGAGAGAGAAAAAAAGATGCGTATATGCTATCGTATTCGATAAAAGTATGAATATGAAGGTATAAAGAGGAGCGAAGAGAAGAACAACAAGCAGGTCTAACCCGATCCGCGCTATCTCAACGCGCGACTCACCGCGGCTGTACCGGTAGCTGACTTCACTGCGCTGCAGCCCGCCGAGATGCTGGTGCCGTCTCTGACCTTGAGTAAGCTTTCTGGAGTATACCGCCCGGAGTATACCGCCCGGAGTATACCGCCCGGAGTATGCTGCCCGGAGTATACCGCCCGGAGTATGCTGCCCGGAGTATACCGCCCGGAGTATGCTGCCCGACCCCCCAGCGCTGCCGCCTCCCCGCCGCGCAGCAACCAACTCCTGGTGCTAGCCTCTGCCGCCTCCCCGCCGCGCAGCAGCTAACTCCTGGTGCTAGCCTCTGCCATAGATGCACACCTATTTGCAGTGCCCTTCTTTACGGACCGAGTTTACAGCTGCACACCTGTTTGCAGTGCCCTTCTTTACCGACCGAGTTAACAGGTGTGCTGATGACGTCATGGCTCGAAGCTTCCAGAACATTCGAAGTGGGCGGGGCCTATTCTCACCTGCACAAGTGTGCTGAGGGTGGAGTGGTGGGGGGGGGGGGGGGTCCTGAACCCGCGTTGTTTATCTACTCATGGCCATCACGGCGAGAGTGTGCAGAGCTCACCTTGCTGGACGCGCGGCTCGAGACACGCTCGAACTCGCTGTCACTGCTAAGGAAGCTCACGCTTTCTCTCGGGCTTCTACCACGCGAGACCTTCACGTCCACATCCCACTTTACTCTCTCACTCTCTTTTGCCCTCTTTGCGCGACGTTTACTCGCGTGAGGGACTTCCCACTCGCTCTCCGACTCCTCAGAGACCTGCCTCGCACGGCTGGGCCTGCGGCCTTTCGCCAGGTCCGCCGGAGCTGGCAGATCTCTCCTCTCTGTAGCGCTACCCCCAGAGGAATATAGTGGCAGTCCTACTCCTCTCGCAGAGGTAAGTCGTTGGCTTTTCAGCCTCAGCTCATCCTCTCCGCGAAGGATGAACTGTCCAACCTCTGTGCGCACTACGCGTTGAGCTTTTGCTGTAACAGCCTCTCGCACCTGCTGTAGGCGACGTTGCTGCTCTCCCTCTCAGCCTCTCGCTTTTTGCGCTCTACGCGAAGCTCTTCGAGCGTTTCATTAGACACGCGCTTGCCCTTGGCAGAGAGTTCTTCGTTGAAAACTCTCTCCCTGGCTTGCTCGTAGGTCATCCCGCTCGCACGGAATTCTCCTATCCGAGCAGCGCGAGCGACGAACAACTTGTTTGTCGCACTCTGACGCTCAGCCCCGTTTCTCGTGCTCTCAGCTGAGCTCTCGCCGCTTTGGCGGCTCCTGCGCCGAAGCCGCCGATCTACGCCTGTAACATTCGCTGCAGGCAAATAGTAGCGTTCATCTCTCTCGGCGAACGCATCCTCACTACCAGAGCTCTCAACTCTGGCATCGCGTCTGGCAGGACCCGCTGGTGGTTGCCTATAGCTTGCTGCCGCCGGCCGCACTCTCTCTCTCTCTCTCTCTCTCTCTCTCTCTCTCTCTCTCTCTCTCTCTCTCTCTCTCTCTCTCTCTCTCTCTCTCTCTCTCTCTCTCTCTCTCTCTCTCTCTCTCTCTCTCTCTCTCTCTCTCTCTCTCTCTCTCTCTCTCTCTCTCTCTCTCTCTCTCTCTCTCTCTCTCTCTCTCTCTCTCTCTCTCTCTCTCTCTCTCTCTCTCTCTCTCTCTCTCTCTCTCTCTCTCTCTCTCCTCTCTCTCTCTCTCTCTCTCTCTCTCTCTCTCTCTCTCTCTCTCTCTCTCTCTCTCTCTCTCTCTCTCTCTCTCTCTCTCTCTCTCTCTCTCTCTCTCTCTCTCTCCTCTCTCTCTCTCTCTCTCTCTCTCTCTCTCTCTCTCTCTCTCTCTCTCTCTCTCTCTCTCTCTCTCTCTCTCTCTCTCTCTCTCTCTCTCTCTCTCTCTCTCTCTCTCTCTCTCTCTCTCTCTCTCTCTCTCTCTCTCTCTCTCTCTCTCTCTCTCTCTCTCTCTCTCTCTCTCTCTCTCTCTCTCTCTCTCTCTCTCTCTCTCTCTCTCTCTCTCTCTCTCTCTCTCTCTCTCTCTCTCTCTCCTCTCTCTCTCTCTCTCTCTCTCTCTCTCTCTCTCTCTCTCTCTCTCTCTCTCTCTCTCTCTCTCTCTCTCTCTCTCTCTCTCTCTCTCTCTCTCTCTCTCTCTCTCTCTCTCTCTCTCTCTCTCTCTCTCTCTCTCTCTCTCTCTCTCTCCTCTCTCTCTCTCTCTCTCTCTCTCTCTCTCTCTCTCTCTCTCTCTCTCTCTCTCTCTCTCTCTCTCTCTCTCTCTCTCTCTCTCTCTCTCTCTCTCTCTCTCTCTCTCTCTCTCTCTCTCTCTCTCTCTCTCTCTCTCTCTCTCTCTCTCTCTCTCTCTCTCTCTCTCTCTCTCTCTCTCTCTCTCTCTCTCTCGTGAGTAGTACGCTTCGTTCTTTCTTGTGCTCTTAGTTCTGTGAAGTGTTTTCTGCCGACTTTGTGGCTTCAGGCCCTTGTTTTTATAGAACTGGCAAGCTCTCTTATGCCATCACCTTCTTGGCTAATTTTCTTGGAGGTGGACGGCTCTAGATTGCGATATCTTTCTTTTTCTATCTGGATCTTTCTAACCTCACTTTTGGATTTTGACAACCTCATCGATCCTCGATCTCGTTCGGGGGCCTGCGACATCTATCAGTCAAGGTGTTAGCGACAACAAGCAGCTATGAGACACTATTCCCAGCTGCCAAAAGGAAAAGAGGCTATGACAACAAAAGCGAAGACGAACAAATGAGTGATTACAGTGAAGACGGTGCTTCGAATGCTAACCAGGAGGTTGATACCAGCAACTGCAATTCCGGTTCTTCGAATACATCCGCGCTGTCTATTAGTCAAGTAAACGCGCTTATTGATAAGGTAAACCTCAATTGCGATGCTCTTCTAACGTTTGTCGGTAACAAAAAGTTACCTCCGGCGAAACTTAGACTGCAAAATGTTGTAAAATCCGTGAACGAAGCGATCATTAAAATCTCTTGTGCATATATTAGCAAATTGTCGGCCGATGCGCTCGCTGGATCTTGTATCAATACTCTGCCAAGCGCATGTAGCAATATCCAGCGTCTTACTAATGACCTTGTAGACAATACTCAAGGTTCTGGGCCTCTAAAGAATTGGTCTTTTGCTGCAGTAGTCTCTCGCCGTGTTCAAACTCCATCTGCTAAAGTTTCACTCACTCGTGGTAAAGCGTTCTCAATTAATACTTCGGAGCGTGTAATGATTGGGCCTATCGACAGAGATAACCCGGCTTTTCCCTCCTCCATGGAGACTAAAGCCGCTCTCCGTAAAATTATTGATCCGGCTAAACTAAAAATTAATGTTCAGCGCGTATCGAATGGCCCTCACAGCTCGGTGCGTGTCGAAGGTGATTCTTTGGATGCCTTGCGTAAATCAGCTGATCTCAGGAAAGTCGGTCTTGGGGTTAAACGGGAGATCAAAATGAACCAGCGCTTAATCGTCCATGGTATCCCTGTATTGTTAGTCAAAATTTGCCGGACGCCTCTAGAGAAGACGTAAAACCTGTTTTTCTATATCCAGCAGGGAAAAAGAAGCATAGGTCTTGTGTCATCGAAACGAATCCAGAATGTAGACATGCGTTACTTAAGCGTCAAAAAGTTCATATAAATTGGTCAGTTTGTCGTGTCGCTGACCACGTAGTAGCCAAGCAGTGTTTTAATTGTCAGCGTTATGGTCATATAGCGAAAGATTGTAAAAACGATACGTGCTGTGGGTTCTGTTCTGGCGGTCACGAAAGCAATTCATGTAAGTCTAAAGCGAATCTACGTTGTATAAACTGCGTAACCGCCAAATATACGAGCACGGCTCATGCGGCGTCCGATCAGGCTAATTGCCCCCTTTTGCGTCGACAGATTGAGCAGAAAATGAAGTTTATAGACTATGGCCAATTCTAACACAGTCAGTTACTTGTCGCTCGCTCACATTAATGCTCAATCTTTACAAGCGCATTTTATTGACATTCAGTCAGTCATCATCGATGGCAAGATCCACATAATGGCCATTAGCGAGTCCTGGCTTAAACCTGGGATTCTATCTCGGTCTGTTGAAATCCCGCATTACAATCTTCTTCGTGCGGATAGGTCGGATAAAAGAGGTGGCGGCGTCGCGTTGTATGCCCATGACTCTATTAGGGCCCGTGTTAGTGCTCGATCCCCCGAAGCATATTCTTGCAAACCAGAGTTTCTTTTAGCACAGCTTTTAATTCAATTACAATTGCTTGTCTAGTTGTTTATAGTCCTCCGAAGGCAGGCTACTGGAATGTTGTAGAAGAGGCTCTCCTCAACTGTAACTTTGCTTACGACTACCTTTGTCTTTTGGGAGATTTCAATATAAATTGGGTTCTGCCCTCTACTCCTCGTAGCATCCTTCGTTGCTCGCTTACAACTTGCGGACTGGAACCTCTTTCTTTTAATCCGACTTTCCATCGATCAAACGCTCATACCACTATCGACTACATCTGCGTCAGTGATGTTTCAAAGGTGTTTTCTTTTTCTCAATCTCATGCGTCGTCCATCTCTGTGCATGATATTCTGTATGCCACGCTTGTGTTTCGGGTGCCGCAAAGTCGTCCGTACGCCATTACTCGTCGCTCGTTCAAGTACTTTGATCCCTAACTTTTCGAGCAGGATCTTAGAGGGACGGACTGGCTCGAAATCATTAATGCACCTGACATTGACGACAAAGTTGAAATGTTTACTGCTCTGCTGCTGAGCTTATACAACAAGCACGCCCCTTACCATACTTTTGTTGTGAAGAAACGGCCCACGCCCTGGATGACTTCCGAGTTAAAGTCACTGATCAGAGAACGTAATCAGGAGCATAATCGCTTAAAGAAGTTTGATGGGCGCGATGAAGTATATCGACGCCTTCGTAACAGGGTAAAAACACTGATCGGAAATTCAAAAGCTACCTACTATCGTAGCAAACTGGGGAATTGCACGGACAAGCGTGAACTGTGGAATATAATTGACGAAATGGGCCTTAACAACAAAAAATCTAGGGATTCAGTTGCGCTGCCAGTTTCGGTAGACAAGCTGAATCAGCATTTCGTCCGTAACAATAATGAGGTTCCCTTGCGTGATCTTCGTCCCTCGGCCAGAATCTCACCGGAATCTCGTTTCTTCTTCAGGCTTGTTGACGCTATCCTGTCAGCCCGCTCTAATGCTAGGGGACCAGATGACATCCCGCTTAGTTTTTTTCTGCAAACGTTACACGTTATTTTACCATGTCTCGTTGATATCTTTGACTGTTCACTTCAGTCTGGTATTTTCCCTGCTAGCTGGAAGGGCGCTATTGTACGCCCTCTCCCGAAGTGTAGACAGCCAACGGTTGAGGGTGACTTTTGTCCGATTAGCGTTCTTTGCGCTCCCTCAAAAATACTCGAGGCGGTCGCCTACAAACAGTTGGACGAGTTTATTGTAGCGAGCGACCTGCTGGACCCATTACAATCTGGGTTCCGCAGCCATCACAGCGCTCACACAGCCCTTATTAATATCGTGGACGGGCTCAGAATGGGGGTTGATAAGGGTGTAGTTACTCTCCTGGTTGCTATAGATTTTCGCCGCGCCTTCGACTTGGTTAACATTTCTTTGTTGGTCGACAAATTAAAATATCTAGGCTTCTCCGATACGTCTTGCAGTTGGGTGCACTCTTTCTTAACCAATCGTTCACAGGTGGTTGATTCTGAGTCAGGCGAACTATCCTCCTCTCTGCAGCGTTGTTCGGGAGTACCACAGGGGAGTCTCTGTGGTCCACTCTTCTTCTCGCTTTTTGCCAACGATGCACCTGCAGCTTTACTCCACTGCAAGTATCACTTGTATGCGGACGATTTTACGATCTATTTTCAAGGTCCTATTAAAGATGCACAATATATTCTTCAAGCAGTGGACGATGACCTTGCACGGCTGGAGGCGTGGGCGTTGAGCAATGGGCTGCAGATTAATGCCTCCAAAACTAAGTCGGTATGGTTTGGCTCTCGTGGGTTCATGGGTGGACTCCAGAGATCGGGCCCGCCACGGCCTACAGTTGGCGGTCAACTCATCGAGGTTTGTGAATCGGTAAAAATCCTTGGTGTTTTTCTGTACAGTACGCTATCATGGCAGCCCCAGTGCACTGAGGTATCTAAGAGGTGCTTCTCTACTTTAGCCCGTCTTCGTCGTTGTGCCGATTGTATACCGCAGGATACCAAACTGATGCTTATTAAATCACTTGTTTTCCCGCTTCTTGATTATTGCTCGGGCCTCTTCCTCGATTTATCAGGCGAACTTACTCTTAAATTAAGCCGTTGTAAAAATGCTGCGTTGCGATTCATCACTTTCACCAGGAAATCCTAGCATATCACGCCGATTTATCGCAAATTTAGGATTATGCCGTACCAATCCCGCAAGGATTATGCTTGTCTTTGCCTTCTGGCGTCTGTGCTGGCTACTCAGCAACCCAAACACCTTGCGGACAATTTTGTTTTTTTTGACCCGGAAGAAATGGGCTCGAAGCGTCGCTCCTCTTTTGAGCTTAAAGTCCCGTGGGCTCGTACTAGCTGCTATCAGCTCTCGTTCGCAATCCAATTGGCTAATCTGTGGAATGCACTACCGGCAAACATTAAGGCCCTTTACAACCGGCCTTGTTTCAAGAATGTGTTAGCCAATTATATTCTGCATACAATATTTGCGACTGATGCTAACGATTGTTAACTTATCTATTTGACGGACACTTCGTTGGTATCTTGCCTTTACGATAATCGATGCGTTTTTTTTTGTTAATCGCGATTTTACTTTTACTTTTAGTCTTAGTTACTCCTTTGTTTTTATATACTTAGATTTGATCTGCTGCGCTCAATACCTTTTTTTTTATTTTTTATTTTTTTTATTATTTTTATTTTATTTATTTATTGATTCTACTTTGTACATATTTTTTATTCATTTATTTATTTATTTATTTTAATTTTATACTTTATTTAATGTTCATGGGTCGACATTAACGTCCTCCCATTATTATTGACGATTGTTGTACTGCGCATCTATTTTTCTGTATAGACCTTTTTTTTGTACATGTGGTGGCTACATGGACCTCAGAGTCCTCAGCCTTAATAAACTACTTCTACTTCTACTTCCCTCTCTCTCTCGCAAGCCCTGCACTGCTTGCGTACGTCCTCGTGCGCCCGGCACCGCACGCGAAAACTCACGTGTACTCCCTCTCTTTCTCTCTCTCGCTCTCTCTCTCTCTCGCTCTCTCTCTCTCTCTCTCTCTCTCTCTCTCTCACATGCACACACGAGTCTCCAACGGCACGCTTGCTCGCGCCGGAGATTTCGCGTAAAAACAAAGACAACTCTTACCTCTCGAGGGGGGGGCGAGCCCCAGGTTCCCTCCTCTCCCACGAAACTCAGGAAGCCCCGCTGCCGTCAGGCTCGCTGGCTTCCCAGATGCCCTGGGTCTCTCCCTCTCTCTCTCTCTCACTCTCGGCGCCTGGCTGGCGAGGATGCAGAAGTCTGTAAGCCGTTGGCGACACACTCGCCAAGTGAGCAGGAAAGATAGTCCTCGGACGGCGTTGACACAAAGTGTCTCCGCCGTGGCACTGTCACTCTTTCTCTCTCTCTCTCTCTCTCTCTCTCTCTCTCTCAGCACTCACACTCACTCGCGTTTGCGGCACTTTCGATGGTCAAGGTTACGTCGACGATGTCAGCACGAGAACTGACTAGATTCGCGCTCGCTCTCGCGAACTGCCGCGCCACATGCTCAAAGCATCTCGCGGGCCCGCTCATATAAGAGCCGCTCCGATTGGCTCGCGGTCCGCGCGAGCCGTTGAGCCTCGCGTTGCAGTCAGTCAATAGGCTGAAACCGCGAGACGCTGGCTCTGGCTACGCGCGCTATCCCGCGCTTGTGCCTCTGCTTGCTGCGCCGATTTCTCAGAAATCGCGCGGCAAGCACGACAACAAGCTAGCCCGGCGCCGCTTCACGGAAAACAGTCTGGCTCTCGCACTGTTTACATGCAGTCTTAGACTCGCCGAATCGGTCGGAAATTTCCCGACTCGATACGGCTGCGACGTACAACGTTCTTCAGCTGCAGGTTGTGTCATCTGCACTTCAGAAGCTTCCTTAACTGCTTTAAATACAGTACCATGCGTCATTTTCCATTTGTAATAAGTCAGATATTGTTAATTCGTAGCACCTTGTAACTTCTGAAGTTGAGATAAACCTATTCCAATATTCTGGCATCCCATTACAGAAACTTCATTTAGGTTAATGTCGTTTTCTCCGTCTGGCACAGCGCAAATTTTTGAGTTTTTGCGACATTTTGTACATTTAAAGGTTAGGTATTGAATCAAATCATCAAACGTTATAGATATTATTTTGATATCCTGCAATGTACAAGAGGTGCTGCCATGGTGATTATCGTAAGACTCTTGAAGCTTATTCCATACCCACATGAAATTTACAATGCTATTAATACCAGCGTTTTTAACCTGTTTATCATCCAAAATAGAACAGTTTTCTGCTCTATTAACCTCTGTTGATATTACTATCTCATCATCTTGCTCATTTTCCTTTCCGACGTCGCTAATTCCTACACCATCATGATTTTTTATCGGATTGTCAATTGCGGCTGATGGATTATCGATGATAGGGTTTCTTCCAGTCGACATTTTTTCGTTGTCACTTAATGCTTGTACTGCCAGGACAGTAAACTGAAATTGGCCATCGACTACGTGTCCTACATTTCGTGGAAAAATAGACTGTAGATGATCATGCAATTTTGTATGATTACGTTTCATAATAGCGCAAAAAGTTCCATCACTTGTTGGTTCACCATGCAAGCCTCTAGAATGAGGATCAAAATCGCCTATCGCACCATCGATCTTAAATAACGCTATAGAAATTTCATTGCACGTGAAAATACCAATATCTTGTGTGCAATTCATATTCTGTACAAGCGATCTCAAGCTAGGAAGATTCATTTCAGTGAAATCATTATTCATGTGTCCGTAAATAATTTCTCGAATCAATATCTGAAATCTCCGATCGGCAAAAGTTACTTCTGATGGTAACTCTTCGACAATCAGATAAACAGGATTCTCTTCTCCATTGGATGAGTGCATTCAAGCACTCGTTGAACAAGTTGTCACCGCAATGCGAAATCGCATCAATATCTGAAGTTGTCCATTTTTTTGGATCCTTCACTTGACTCATGATGATTGCTACTGCTGACATGGCAGTCCACTGCATTCCTCTGGATGTTATTGAAAACCGTTGATCTCCTTGGTGGATTGACCCACGGATTATGCAATCAGTTACTACTGTATCGCAGTATACAGCGCAACTTTCATTGGCTATTTCATATCCTGTAGAATACATAATTGGCTCTGCAGGTTCTTTCAGAACATCTGTAGTCGATCCATCCTTACGAACGTCTATTTCGATATTTGATTCTTGTGATTCATCTGCAGTCATCAATTCGATAAAAGAAATATTAAAAGTACTCCTGAAATATTAAAAGTACGAAAAGTCAGACAAAAAATAGTGAAGGCGTTTTTTACACCACATTTGCAGATTTTGCAAGATTACTTTTTTCCATTGAACGTATTAAATATCGGTTCTTGAAAAATAATTATTATCATCAGAGTTATAATAATGAAGAGTTTGAATTATATGTTTACATTTAAAATGTGTCACACTGTATGAGAGACGCAAGAGGGGGATATGAAAAAATTTGAGATCAATAAAGGCGCTGTTTCTGAATTAAACTGTAATACATTTTTAGTGATTCCTTTATCTCATAAAAAATTACATGATATAATTAATAATTATGTGCTCGGGCGATTGATAATTAAATGATTTAACTATTAATTATAAGGCTTTATAAACGTTACTGCACATAGTGGAAAACGTTGTTTATAAAATCCGTACATGATAATTATAACAACAGATTGTGTATGAAATAAAATTATATAAATAAAATGAAATTGTGAGCGTCAGAAGCTCACCTCAGAACGCTCAACTCAGGGGGAAGGTGTGAAATGCTCAATTTTTCGCATTTCTATTTTCAATAAGAATAATTATAGATAGCGGGAGAGAGAGCATCGACGACATTGAATGAGAGTAAACACTGAATAGCTCCGAGTCGAGGTCACGAGAATACAAGCCAACTCAGGAAAGCACATTATACATCCCAAATATTCTAAAAGATAGGAAGCGGGAAACGATAGGAACAGGAGAGACAAAATTATCGTATGCGGAATTAATATTATTAAAATAAAATGTGATATACCAAATATCCAACACGAAATATGAACAATTATACGCGAGACATTATTATACGAACACAAATTTCGGTAAAATACTATTAAAGAAGAGAATAACTAACTCAAATACGTTGTAAGATTATAATGCACGAAAGCCAAAACCAGACTGAGATTTGAACATATTGAGAGTCGCTAGAAGCACTTCAATAGCGAATGGAAAAGAATATATAAACATCACGAGGAAAATCAAGAACAATTTAGGATATACAGACGCTAGAAACGCAATGCTCCACCTATTACCGACGGACCGCCCTACCTACGCATCGCGGGGCCCAAACCAATGACGGTCCCTAGCTCGATACCTATTACAAGAGAAGCTGCCTTACCCACAAACAGTAAGTCACTAATTGAATGACTACAAGACGCCCGGAGAAGCCATACGACGCAAAGAAGCTCGACCACCTGTACAAACATAGAGTAGAGAGCGATCATAGATAACTCCATACATGGAAAAGCTAACCCCTTCTATTGGGGAATTTCGTTGAGAATATTCTAGAACATTCGCGAGCCCGGGCTCTATAAGGGTCCGGACAAACGGCACGGCCCCACTCATTCGGACTTAATCTCTCAGTCAGGGTTAATCTCTTTCTGTTGCACTTAGAATCTTGAACGGGACCGGACACCTGCACTATCATGATCTCAGAAGTTCAATCGGGACTTAGTCGCCGTCGGACAAAATGTAGTCAAATCGGAACTCGGTTCGGGTCTTAGCATCGGTGCACATAAAATTATTCGTTTCGAGACCTAGCTTCAGTGTGCGCAAAAATCATTCGGTCCGGGATTCAAGTTCGACAAGATTTATTATTGAAAGAAATTAGAGCTTCGCGACAAATTAACATAAACACTAATAATTTTCATATAGTATAAATTTAGACGGAAACCAGGAAGTTGAGCCGCGAGATAAAGTAGTTACCGTATAGCAACGGGCAAAGAAAAGAAAAACGACATCACAAAAGCCTTTCAAACGCGCTTCTGAGTTAAATAAAGTAAAGTCATTTGAGAACCAATCAGAATCGAGTACATTTTAAATTATTCGTTTTGGGTACTAGTAACCCTTTCAGTAAAAAGGTATATCATCATTACGTCTCGCACCATCTCTCAGAGTAAATCGTCTTACCTGCAGTTTGTGAGCTTAGGGCTATTACATTGACTTAGTATATTACATTAACGCGATAGTCACACTGAACATCGACAAAGTTCGGGTAACTATTATTTCAAGCAAATAAAAAGAAGGGATTTATTGCAATTAAATCACGACTTTTTAATCGAAATCCAAATTCCGAGTCCTTACATATTATCACCTAATTAAATAATTTATAACCCGCGTCGACCACCGAACGAGTGATTCCGATCACCCGCCGAGAGGACGAACAGGTAGCAGAGCAACAAAGCAACCGACTTAACAAAAGGTAAGTGTCAATTCTATAGCGCTACTAGCCCGCTAGAAGCTTCTCTCTCTCTCTCTCTCTCTCTCTCTCTCTCTCTCTCTCTCTCTCTCTCTCTCTCTCTCAGAAGAAAAGCTACAGAACTAACGCGTAGCATAGATTATGAGGGTTTTTTTAAGTCGAATCATATTCTGAAGGCGCGAAATAAAGTTCATTTTCACTAATAGAAGGTTTCCTGATCAGGCATTTTGCGCTATTCTTCAGGATCGCGGGAATGTCTAACCACCGAAAGCGCTAGGATTTTCTCATAAAAATTCTCGTCGTTCTCCGTGTTCCCCATAATAAACTAACCAATATAATTGTTGCAACCGACGACAGCATCATAGCCGAGGACGTAACAGGTTATTTATATATAAAACTTTTTGGTGCATCGGAGGCCGGGAAACTTTTTAATTGGTGAAAAATAACCATTTGAAAATACAAAAATTCGGACATTCAAGTAATTATTGGACAAAAAGAAAGAAATCTTTTTTTCTCTCGTGAAATCGGTAATAATTTTGAGAACTCTATTGAAAGTATAGAAAATAATTATTTAAGGTAATATTTTATTCTGTGTGATTTTTCTTCTTACACCACTCCGAAAAATAAAGAATCGCTTTAACCAGCGACTTATTTTATGATCCTTTCTGAAAAATAAAGAATTGCTTTAACTAGCGACTTATTTTTCACACCCTTTCCATAAAAATAAGGAATCGCTTTAATTAGCGACTTATTTTTATAATTCTTCCTGAGAAATAAAGAATCGCTTTGATTAGCGACTTATTTTTCGCAACCTTTCCATAAAAATAAGGAATCGCTAAGCAGCAACTTGTTTTCCTACATATAATCCTCCCAAACAGAGAATCGCTTTAATTAGCGAGCTGTTCTCTCAATCCCTCATACACACAATAAATGAATACCGAGAATAATTCAACTAGAATCGCGCAAAAAATAGAAGGGCTGGAAAGAAAGTAGCCTTGTTGATAATCGGGATTAAAAGCAAAAATTCGAATTTATTTGAGAAGAATTTAAACGCAGCATTAGAAAACTGTCAAATTACTACAAACAAGTCTGAAACAAAACCGAAATCTAATATGGAACTGTCAGAGTTTCAAATTGAAATAGGAAAAAAATTTGACGCATTATTTGCATTTGCCCAAAGAGAAATAGATATCAATAAAGGAGCAAGAGAAAAAAATCGAGTGAACAAAGATTCTAATTGAGACAAAATAAATAAAAATGAGAGATTTTCCGAAAATTAAGCATGTGTAGTAGCGACGAATCTGATAAAACTGTTATAAACCAAGAATCACGCGCAGCAACCATGCTAATTTCCGACATGAAAAGAGGCCCATTTCATGGGTGTGTTGGAAAAAAACATTTGGAGTTGACCATATAACTTACCTTTGTTAGTAATATTAGTCGTAAATGAGTCTTTAAATAATTATTTATTGAAGTTAGGTAATATTTTATTTTTATTTGTAATGTTTTATAGCTTTTTAAAAACATTTATCGAACTCGAGTATTATAATATGATAAATCTTTAAATTTAGTGATCTCCTCATCCAAGATATGCTGTAGTGCTTTGGCAATCATCTGTTTAGGTTCCCATCGCGGACTGTACGGAATATTTTCAATATGTTTAAAAAATGGTATTCCCTGATCAGTCATGTGATAAATTGAGTAAAGTGTTGTACAAAATTGTTCGTTCGGAAAATTTAACGGTAATGCAAAACTTAAAATGAAATAAAAATCTAAATGTTTTAAATGTAAAGATACTTTTCGGTAAGATATTACATCACATTCTAATATTGTTGCATACTGAAAAACTAGAAGTGATATAATAAATTGTTTTCTCTTTTCAAAGCTCCATGAAACAACAGCAATCTGTAACATAAAAAAAGACATATTTTAAAAAATGACTTAATTGTCTTAATTATATAATTACAAAATTTAGACATGAATGAATTGACGTAATATTAGTTACAATTAAATATTAAAGAAAAAGTTATAAATGGTAATTTGTCAAATAAATTATACCGGCACACAAAAAATGGTCTATTCAAGAAACCAGACTTATCAATTTTTATGTATTTTGATCCCCTGAATCCGAATCCGAGGCCAGTTTTGGCCGTACACCCCCGAAATTTCTTTGAAATCGTAAAAATCACAGAAAATTATGAAAATTTAAATAAGAGAATATGGTATGAGCTATAAGTATTTTTGTGAGAATCGAACAAATCTTTACAAGAAGGATGAGTATCCTGGTTAAAAGGATTGATGCATTTCGATTTCCAGCGTGAACCCATTATAATTATTACGATGAACCAGAGTAATAATAAGAATAATGTTTACTAATGATTTAATAATCAGGAAAGTGAAATTGAAAAAAATACCGCCTTGTATAAGCATTTTACTTAGATATTTAGTTTGCAGGTAAGAGATTCCTATGCAAACGCCACCTATCGAGAAAAAAAGGAACTAGTTTTATAAATAATCATTTCGGAAGCCGCGCCGCACGCCGAGCTTCTACTCTTCGGTGTTCTATTAGTCATAATAAATTAGTTGCGCCTCGAACCTCAGCTTTCGTTTAAAAGCATTTAAAAGAATATAAAAAAAAGCCTTTTTCGAGATATAACACTTTTTGTGTTTTTTCACCGAGAAAATGGAAAATTTCGGGAAATCTGACCGCACCATTGGAAAGCTGAGGAAAAAATACATCGAAATGATATCTTGAATTTTTTTTTAAATACATTTTTGCATCGCCAGCGCGATTTGAATACAATAGGATTTAGCGCTCGCGCGCCGCGCTTAGAGAGGTGACGTGTTTCTCCCCATATATATATATATATATATATATATATATATATAAATACATAAGCTTTTAAATTGAATAACAGTTTACGTAGTAATAATAAGTACGTTCTAAATAGTGGTTTTCCATAGTTTAATAAATCTGCTGCAATACTAATCTATATTTGATGGTTTTGCAGATAGCTATAAATTCATGCTAAAAATTATTAAAATTATTATACGACCATATACTTTTATTTTCGTATAAATTTTGCAAAAATACATCATATACATTGTAACATGGCAGTTCACTGCCAGTTACAAGCGTCCGCGCAGAGCACGGCAGCGCCTAAGCACGAGTCGGCGAGCGCGCGTTCTGCCGTATTCGCGGAGCCTCGGCCGGCAACGGCTAGGCCCGAGCGCGCGAGAGCGAGAGTAGGTAGGTGAGCGACCCAACCTAACGTCGACGGCGAGCGCTGTTCGTCATCTCTCCCCTTTACGTGTCTGACTGCCAGAGCAACAGGTCCGTTTTTGGCCACCGACTCTCCGCTACCTTTCCTTTATGGAGCATCGGACCACCTGAGCGACGTTTGAGGTTATAAGGGAGTGCTGTGCGACGGAATGCTGCGTACCCGTGAGTAGAGTGAATTATTGTATTAGTGATTCTTACGGGAAATAGTGTGCCGATTGCGGAGTAGCGCGAACTCGCGATATGTAATACGCCACGTGGCCAATATGGCGGCGGAGTGTGGCGAAGCATGAGTGCGGCTATAGCATGCTTCGTCGATTTCACAGCGCTGAGTCGTTCGGCGTGTTAAATGAACATTACGCCTCTGCCGATTCACCGCATACTGTAATTACTGTACACTGACTGACGAACACTCCTTACCACAATGATTACCGACAAGCTATCGTTCTCACTATCGTCTACACACCAGTTAAATGTTACTACACTGACGATACCGTTTATATCACGATTACCGTTCAACACACTCTGACTTTAGACTCGACGAGACTTTACACACAGATTATCGTTTCCATTCAAAGACAAAGAAGACCAAAGTTACACTAACAAGCTATCGTCCACGCTCTCGTATACAACACAACCATGACCTACACGACGGACACACGGACTCGACTATCGCTAGTTCTAGCTTGCGCGTTAATTCACATTAGATTAAGACTTAGTGTTAAATTAAATTAAAAGCCGAATGAAATTTAAGTATGGTAGTTGGGAAAGCGGTCCCGTTAAGTTAAGTATAGTGGTATGAAGTGAGTGAATAGTCGCATCGAAGTTCGGGCGAAGTCACCGGCGTGGCAACAGCGGGGACGCCTGGGGACCTGCGTACATCGGGAGAGAATGGTTATCGTTGGGGCGGGGATTCATAGTCTCGTGACGGCAGACTGCGACGGACGCTACGATCGTCGGCACCGGTAGACGATCGGAAGGGCGAGGCAGCTGTACAGTCCGCGTCGGGTAAGCCATCCGGCCGCGTGTTGACGAACACGCCGCGACTAGGAGGTTACATCGGCGAGCACGAGCGAGTTCGGCGCCGGATCAGTGAGTAGGATTTCGAGACGACCGGATACGCGCTCAGGGCGTGCGTCGGTATTTTCCTCGCTCGAACCTCGGTGCGGTGACCTGTGAGTCACAGTATGAGTGAGATCGACAGGAACGTCGTAGATTCGTAAGGTGCGCGACTGGAGATCGCCAGAATGTAAATTAATAACGAAAAAAAATTGTTAACTGAAATACAGAGATAGTTCAACGCTAACCCTGATCATTCATTCTGTACTATTACCCACGACCTTGTATCATTGTCTCATTTTCCATGTGTGTTAATTCGAATACTGGCTAGCCGAGCAGGTGTACGAAGTGATGTTTCGACACGGGCCGGCGTCTCAAGGTAAGGGGATCGCGGGATCCCTGGCACTCCGGTGCCTGGCGTCCAGGGCCGAGGCGGCCCGCCTCCTCGTATGTATTGAAGCGAGCAGAGGAGACGAAGTATTTCATCGGTAACAACAATGGAAAAAACCCAGCGTTACCATACGCTGGGTCCACCGTTACAACATATTGAGAGTACGTCGGAGCTAAAAACACTGTTGAATCTTACAGGTCGATATCAACAGGACTCGAGCGATTTTTTTATACGTTCACTACATACAAACATACTGTTTGCGTGGAATATATAAATTTCATTTAGGAAGTAATTAATGAAACTTGTCATGAAACAACTATCTTTACACCTATTAAACTGCATATGGGAATCTAACCAAAACATGCGTGGACAAATTGGATAAACTTCATACAGATGTGCGTCTGAGCATGTATGTAAGTATCACACCCATATGAGGGGGAGGGGGGGGGATAGAGAGATTAGATTAGATTGGTGTTATTACAGTACATTTTGTTGTACAAAAAAAAATTAAAGTAATACAATAAAAGAACACGTTAAAATTGAGGAGATGCAAAATAGTTTTGCGAGAGTGATAGATGGGGTGGTGAAATGAAAGATGTTGTGATGATTATGCAATGTGGCCAATACAATAGATAAATTAATGGATGGTGCTTATTGGTTTTTCAAGTTGGTATAATGTTGTTTGGCTTGACGCTTGAAATGTGGTATTGATCTAATGTGCAAAGATGGCTGGGCAATGAGTTCCAGAGATAAGAGGCGCTAATATAGAATTAATTCCTCACCGTCTCTGTGGCGAAGGTGAGGATGTCCAGAGGCGTCAACTCACCCCTCACAGGCCGGAGCGCGACGTGGACGTCAAAAAAAGATCATGATGTAAGATGCAACAGCGGTGTTAAAAAGTTTTCTAAAGAAGCAGGCCATAGTGTACTTCCTACGTCCGGCGGTGGTGAGACATTGCAACTCACACCTGTAAGGGGTGATGAGCTCGTCCCTCCTTACACCATAGATGTAACAAATTTCTGTATTCACCAGTCTCTGCAGCTTAGTGTCCAGTTCTTATGTCAGGTCACAGTAAACTAATGAGCAGTAGTCGATGATTGGAAACAGTAGAGCTTGCATAACATGTTTGCGCAATTCGAATCTAGTGCTCTTTCTAAAGAAATATAAACTATACATAAGTGTGTGAGCGCGCTTACACAGCTGTATAATATGCTCTTTCCAAGTCAACTTAGAAACAAGCACCAGTCCCAGACTACGCACAGACAACTGATATTCGACCCTGGCTCCTCCTTCGTTGATGAAAGTATTAGCCATAGAAGGTAAAGCATTTATATAATAGGAGAAACCCAGGACGATCACCTGTGTTATGAGTACATTTAGAGTTAGGTGATTTTGCGCAGCCCAACTCATTATCATTTCGGCGTTAGTCCTCATCCTCACGGAACAGGAATCGAGCTCCTCAAGCTGACATTGGCTATAAATTTGCAAGTCATCCGCGTAGATGAGGTGGGATACTTCGATGTCCAGACATAAGTTGTCATTGATGTACAATGCGAACAACAGAGGGCCTAGTACAGATCCATGTGGTACTCCCATGTTTAGTTCTTAATTTTTGCTGCGGTATTATCGGTGGTAATCTATTGTCTGCAGCCGAGGTGTTGGTGACTGCATTGAGTCTTCCCATGATCCTGGTGGCAGCTTTGTCCCTGCTAAGGACAGTGGGGTCAAGGGCTGAGAGAACGGAGAAAGCAAGGAGGTGAAGAGAGTTCTCCTGAGTATAGCGCAGCCCCGTAAGCACGACAACATTGTTGTTTGACAACTCCTGTCGATGTTTAAGTGGACAAAACAGTCCTATGACCTGAAAAATAAAAAAAAGTAAAATTAATATATAAATTAAATTTTATGAAGAGATGTTTTCTATAATAATAGTAGGTCAAATTACCTACAATTTGAGCCCTCATAGGCTTCATATTCATCTACCTGATAGTGGTGAATGTACGTATACCCATCAAAGTATTTTGGCACTGTCCAAATGAACCGATGGATGAAATGGTCTCAAATTTTTTTTACAAGTTTTATATACCTCTTATTCTTATATGAATGATGTGAAATAAAATCTGAATAAAAAAAATTTGAGCTCATTTCATCAAGAAAAATCAATATTAGTAAAAATCAACATTAAAATTTGGAGTCACTATTATAATTATAACTTTACTTACCAAACAGTAAATTAAGTGGGCTAAATCATGTCTTCTTTCAGTTGTCGAGACCAACGTTCTCACTATTGATGTGATATATTTGGTCATACCATACCAGGTCTGTACGACAATTTTTACCTAGAACTAAGAAAAAACATTTTAATTATATTTATCAGATATCTTAAAATCTTAATATATAACTCAATAACTCAAAAAATTATACTTACGTATCTTATATAAAATTGTATGCCACTCATGTGTGTATGCGTGTACGTAAACTCACCTGTCAGATGACCAAGAGTACGTACTGCAATCACTAATCTGTTGTTAGTCGTATACTTCTGTTGTTGTCGTATACTTCTGCAGTTGTTGTATACTTTTGTTATGGTCATAGACTTCTGTCGTTGTCTTACAATTCACCACACTTCTTGCACATCACATGAATTGTGAAATAGTTTTTTTTGAGATCTATTTCCTTCAACAGTTGGAAGCAAATGATTTTTGTTGATCCTCGATGAAACTTCCTAGAAATCTTTTTGGTTGTTTCCTTGCCCTGCCAAAGGAGTACTTGGCATCCGGACGAGTAGATGCAAATCTTGCCTTTGCATCCTTATCAAAGCCATTGCTTATCTTTAATTACACATTAAACTCACATTAACACTTTACACTGTTTCTTGATTTTATAAATTCACACAATTTTCACTGCTTTGCTTTTTTCACTATTATTACACTCTTTCACTACACTTTCCTTACTGCACTTTTTTCATTACACTTTTTCACTACTATTTATTTTATTAATAAATAAAACACACTAAAATCAATGAGGCAAATAATTACAAGTATATTTCATATTCATTTAAAAATACTTGTAGAAATAGCACCTGTACAGGATGGGTTAGGTTCGACGCTCAGAAACAAACAGACCTCTAACCTTTATCAAGAGGAGGTGCGCAGCGCGCGGCTATTTTAAATTTCAATTTAACTTGTTAGATGAGTCTTGTATAGATTTTTCATGATTTTAATATACGCTTAAATTAATTTATTTAATCATATGCCCGTGTAACTTTTTATTAAAATATACGTAAAAAAATATATACATGACTTATTGTTGAATAATATCAAAGCAGGGCTTCCAAAGATAGTATATATATTTATTAAAATGAAACAAGGTTGAAAATACAAGTATAGTAGCGTAGCTAGTTGACAGTGAGGCTTTCAAATGACAACTACTCGCTTGCTCTGTTCGGCTTAGACTAACTATTGCTCTCAGCTGAGGGCATTTCATCACCTCGGAGACGCTTCAATCAGCTGATCGAGGGAGGTAGGTGCTGAAGTCCAGGTATACGGGCAAAGGGACGAAATGCGTAGTTCGCTTAATTTTATATTAATTGCCCCTGCCGCCGCGGCATACCTGGGTGCATCATTAGACGTGCATTATCAAAGTGCGCATCTAATCCTCAACAGCCTTGTTTGTCGCGCGTCCTTCTCTGCAATAAAATGATTTCCGCGTCTCCGAGAGGCTTATATCCATAAACAGCAGATGCGCTGCCGAATTCGGCGACGAACTCGAATGCATATCTGCTCTCGGGAATTTCCCACTATAATAATAAACTATAATAATAAACTATAAACTAGCAATTCTTATTTCTAAATTACAACTAGGATTTACGCAGAAATCCAACACTCCCACTTAATTTGAAATCTTCCGAATATTCAATCGCTCACGCAAATAACAAAACTGCTGTTTTGGCAGTGGTTTGGTAAGAATATCGGCCAGCTGTTCTTTTGACTCTACATACATAATAGCAATCTCTTTGCGGTTCAACACATCACACACAAAACGAAAACGCACATCAATGTGTTTTGATCTTTTATGAAATTCGGAATTCTTTGCTAGTTTAATTGCGGATTGATTGTCTACATATATTGGAATTGAATCATGCGCAATTTTTAAGTCTTTGAGCATTTGGCGCAGCCAAAGTGCTTCTTTCGTCCCATGTGTCAAAGCAATATACTCAGCTTCCGCTGTTGACAGAGACACGATGCTTTGTTTTTGGCTAGACCAGCATATTGGTCCATCGTTTAATAAAAATGCAAATCCGCTTCTCGATTTTCGCGTTTCTAAGCATCCGGCATAATCGGCGTCAGTGTAGCCTGTTATGCCAGTGTAACTCCCACTGTCTCCGAAAACAATACCGTAATCGCGAGTTCCTTTTAGGTAGCGTAAGATTCTTTTTACAGCTTGCCAATGTTCTTGGCCGAAAGAATCAAGGAACTGACTGGCATAATTAACGGCATACTCGATATCTATGCGGCATACTCTCGCGGCAAATAAAAGTGACCCTACTGCCTCTCGGTACGGTATGCGTTTTATCTTTTCATCGGTGAGTTTAGTCGCGTCATATTTTTGTAGATACAGTCCCGGCTCTGCAGGCACGCTCGACGGATTTGCGTCACTCATTCCAAATCTAGTTATCATTTTATCTATGTAGCTAGATTGACTAATTTTTAAAGTTCGCTTCACACGATCGCGCTCAATTTGCATACCAACAAACTCATTCGCTGAATCTACAGTTATTTTAAAATTACTCTTGAGGTAGCGCAGTACCTCGTCGATCGCGCGCTGGCTTTCACAGATCACTAACCCATCGTCTACATAGAGGGCTAAATACACTTTAAAACCCTTCACTGCACCGATAAACACGCACTTATCGCTTTCGATGGACTTGAAGCTGAAATTCGTCAAGAAGGCGACGAACTTCTCGTTTCAGCAGCGCGGGGACTGCTTCAAGCCGTAAAGACTTTTCTGTAGCTTACAGACCCATTCTTCTTTCTTCTTGTTGATAAATCCTTCTGGCTGCTTCAGGTAGATATCTTCTTCTAAGTCTCCGTATAAAAACGCTGTTTTCACGTCGAATTTTGCAATTTCATAGTCTTCTTTCGCTGCAATCGCAAGAAGGACACGGATGGATTCGTATCGGACGACAGGGGCAAAAGTCTCGAAATAATCAATGCCCTCTCGCTGAGAGAAGCCTTTTGCCACGAGTCGCGCTTTGTATCTATCGGTGTTATCTTGCGCATTTTTCTTGATAGAAAACACCCATTTGCAGCCTATTGCGCGTTTGCCTTTTGGTAGCGACACGAGGCTCCAGGTGTTATTTTCATGCAGCGCGTCCATCTCTTCTCGCACAGCTTGTTTCCATTTTTCGGCGTCTATGCTTGACATGGCATCTCGGTAGGTCATCGGCACAGCGTGTGCTATGTGTGCGACCGGATTACCATATCTGTTAATTAAATTAAGCTTTTCTCTGTTGCGCAATTGCCTACCTTGTTGCTGCTCGTTGTTGATGCGCTGATCTGCTTGTTGTTGCTCGCCGTTTTGCCCATTATCTCCCACTTCATCAACAATTTGTTGATCGGCAGCAATAATATCAACATCTTGTTGATGATTATCTGTTTTTTCGGCGTCTTGAGTTTCTGGTTCTTGCTCCATCCCGAAATCAAACGAAACTCGATAACTTTCATCTTTCTTTTTTAGACCTTTCAGGCTACTCTCATTAAAATCTACGTCGCTACTGATGTGTATTTGACGTGTAGTTGTGTCCCAAAGTCTATAGTTCGTTGATTCTCCGTCATAGCCTACGACAAGGACCTTTTTGCTTTTTGTATCAAATTTTTTTCGTCTTTCCTTCGGCTGATTAAGGTACGCGTCTGTACCGAACACTCGTAGGTGCTTGATTTCTGGTTTCCGATCAAACCATCTTTCAAAAGGCGTCTTACTTTGATTTTGCATTGCTACACGATTTAACAGGTAGCTGGCTGTGTTGATAGCTTCAGGCCAGAGTTCCAAGTTTACATTACTGCCTATCAACATACACCTGGCGCTCTCAACGAGAGTGCGAATTTCTCGTTCGGCTCGGCCATTCTGTTCATGGATGTATGGTGATGAGAACTCGTGCATTATACCTTTTTCTTTCGTGTGCTTTCGAAATTGTTCGGAGGTATACTCAGTGCCATTGTCTGATCGTAGCACTTTTATTTGATTTCCAGTTTGTTTAAACGCAAAACTTTCAAACTCTAAAAATCTTACGAACACTTCTGATTTGTGTCTCAGAAAATACACCTTTCTAAAGCTTGTGCACTCGTCTTTAAACAACAAAAAATATTTTGAGCCTCGCGGAGACTCAATATTCACAGGGCCACACACGTCAGTGTGAATTTTCTCCCCCGGTTTAAAGTTGCTGTTGTACTTTGAAGATGCGTGCGGCTTGCGGGTTTGCTTGCCCATTATGCACGTCTCGCGACAAAAATCGTCTTCTTTTTCAAGTTCAAAATTTTTTCCATTAAATACTTTGCTCGTATTTATTACTGCGCGCACATTTATGTGTCCGAGTCTCTCATGCCAGAGTTTTAGCGCGCTGTTATCTTTTGACTCAGCAATGTTGCACTTTTCGGGAACTTTAACTTTGAACAGCATTTTGAATAAATTTCCGTACCTCTCGCCGCGGGCTACTACTCTGTTGTTTTTGTCACGCACTTCACAGTTAGTTTTAGAGGTGTAGAAGAAAAATTCTTTGTCGTTAATCGTTGAAATCGAAAACAAATTTCTTTTCAGTTCCGGCACTAGTAGCACATTCTGCATTTTACGACTTATTATTTCATCGTCGATTTGCTCTTCAATCATGATCGTGCCGATGCCTGTAGCGGTCAGCATCTTATCGTCGGCAATTTTCACATAGCGACTTTCAGTCGGTGCACTAAGAGTCTTAAAAAGATCGGCTCGGAAGGTCATGTGCATGCTAGCACCCGAGTCGGCCAGCCAAACGTCTTGATCGTTGTCGTTTGTTTCGCTTAAGAGCGCTGTCACATCGCTGATGTGTGCTGAGGCTAGAAACGCTGATCCTGCAGTTTGTTTACTGGCATTTTTATCAGGACACTCGCGTGCCCAGTGACCTTTCTTTTTACACACGGCGCACTTGGTTCTTTTCTTCAGATCTTCAATGTTTCTCTTCCCTTTGACGTGTCTCGTGTTGGACTTCGTCGCTGCGGGCTGCTGGCTACTTACTTGTGCCTTAAGAGCTTCGATCTGAAGCGCTAACGATGCCGTTGTGTTTTCTGCCTCGCATAGGCGCTTATCCTCGCGTATAAGCCGTACGACGAGGGCATCTTTCGTCTTTTCGCTTTTGGGAGTACACTCCCAGCCCATGCGAAAAGATGAGAATCGTGGTGGTAAACTATTTAACAGTCTCGACACCATGTCTTTGTCAGCTCGAGGCTCTTCTGCGTCTTCAAGCTTTCTGCATATACTCTCAAACTTCTCGATCTGCACTGCTACTGATTGGCCCTCCTTAATACGAAAATCGTAGTATTCTTGAAAAGCACTGTCCACTGTGTCACTGCTTGACGAGCCGTAAAGTTCTTTCAATTTGTCCCACATAGCTTTTGGTGTTCTGCAGTTCAACACATGACGATGAATTTTTCTTTCTACTGAGCCTAGTAGAATCGTCGCAGTTTGCGAGGAGGACGTTTTCCATTTTAGCCAATCATCAGGTTTAGTTTGCTTGTTGGGCTCTTCCTTGGTGCCGTCGACAAAACCATCAAGATTTTTGCCTTCTAGCAGAAACTGCACGCCGAACTTCCACAATTCGTAATTAGTTTCGTTGAGCTTTGTTAAATCAAAAGTGTCCTTATCAGCCATGATAGGAAACTGCTGCGAGCACTCACACAAAACTATCGAACGGCACTTGCACACGAGTCTATCCGGCGCGGTACTTGTGCGATGCCACGCTTGGCTTTTCGGTTTCACTTTAATAAATACACGTGGCGCAGTGGAAGCGTGCTGGGCCCATAACCTGTTGAATAATATCAAAGCAGGGCTTCCAAAGATAGTATATATATTTATTAAAATGAAACAAGGTTGAAAATACAAGTATAGTAGCGTAGCTAGTTGACAGTGAGGCTTTCAAATGACAACTACTCGCTTGCTCTGTTCGGCTTAGACTAACTATTGCTCTCAGCTGAGGGCATTTCATCACCTCGGAGACGCTTCAATCAGCTGATCGAGGGAGGTAGGTGCTGAAGTCCAGGTATACGGGCAAAGGGACGAAATGCGTAGTTCGCTTAATTTTATATTAATTGCCCCTGCCGCCGCGGCATACCTGGGTGCATCATTAGACGTGCATTATCAAAGTGCGCATCTAATCCTCAACAGCCTTGTTTGTCGCGCGTCCTTCTCTGCAATAAAATGATTTCCGCGTCTCCGAGAGGCTTATATCCATAAACAGCAGATGCGCTGCCGAATTCGGCGACGAACTCGAATGCATATCTGCTCTCGGGAATTTCCCACTATAATAATAAACTATAATAATAAACTATAAACTAGCAATTCTTATTTCTAAATTACAACTAGGATTTACGCAGAAATCCAACACTTATATATTATACTTTTTCAAAGTAATATTGCAAGTCACAATATTTTTTTTATTTATTTATTCATTAATTAAAAATAAATCAAAAGTAAGCAATATTTCGAAAAAAAACGTTAAAATATTGTTTCAGTATTGAGCTTATAACTTTGTAATAAAATTTTTTAAAAAGCGGGTTTCGATAGCTTATTTCTACGTAAATATATTCTACAATAACTTATTCTACGTGAATTTTGCTATCAAAATATCACATAAAAGAAATTGAATTTTTCATAAAATAGGACTGTTTTGTCCCCTTTAATGACGCATTTTACAATACTACATTTTACAAAATTCATAACATGATTGCTTTTTATATAATTTACAAATGTAACGAATCTCTCAAAAAAAATTAATCTTGCATCATTTACATGCATCAATTATTTTCAGGGGTAATTTACGATATTTGGGGTAGTAATTATTATGTGACAACTTCCCCATGATTATATTCAAGAAATTATTTCGAATATAAACTCGGGAAAGTTCCACACATAAAAGGTGCAGCAAGACTCAAGGCCTAAAAGTATCAGGTAGCGAGGAGTCTGGCTGATCCAAACAATTTCCCCTCCGCTGCTCGAGACCGCGCGTGTAAAGCCATGCTGCAGTTTAGGCGCGTGTACAGTTGCTAGGCCCCGTAAAACCTAATGAGTGCAACAAGTGCCGAAACAGTGACGTAGTTAAGGGGAAGAAAAACTCACGAAAGCATGGGAGGTCCAGAAACACTTCCGAGCGTCCCCAAGCCACGCTACCTTATGGCACTCCGACTCGAGCCAAGCTGCAGAGCGGACGAACATTTTTAGTTGATTTTTCTATTGCTGCCCGATAGTTGACTTAAATTTAGCTAATTGAATACTATTAAATTGTTCCACCGTGGTGTGATAACTGCTACTGAAATTGGGTTTCACGAATAAAAACTACAAGGAATGAAGGTCTAAGTGTTTGTTTTATTAAAAATAATAAATCCCATAGAAGAAAGCCAGGCCCGATCAAAAGGTCAAAGCGGGTCCTAAACGTTGACCAAAGACCGAGAAAAATAGCTCTAAGAAGAAGAGAAAGAAATTGCCTTTTTCGTTCGCCAACGACACCTACGATAAAGTAAAAGAAATTCCATATTTTATGTGAGAGTGAGAGAGAAAGAGAAAGAGCGAAAAGCAATCAGTATTTGCAGTCAGGAGATACTAAGTGAGTCCAGTCTCACCCACAGCTGTATAGCTGTGTGCATGTGAATGAACTCACAAATTAAGACAACCTGTCACTTAATAAAAATTAGAGGTCCCACCGAGATGCATGCTTGATTGTCCAACTATGGTTGTTTTCCTCTCTCTTTCTCTTTGCATGCTGCTGCGTTGGGTTGAATGCGTTGTATTTAAATTTTCCTAAACGAAAAAATAAAATATATATATATATATATATATATATATATATTGTAACGGGGTGGTTTCTAGGCGGCTAACTGCCCATGTACCCCGTACAAATGCAAAGTCTTCCTGCACTTCGCTTTTGCGAGATGCTGTACTCGCTCGTGTGGTCGCCTACCTGCGACGATGACCCGGTGCTCAGTATGCACTACACTCCTGCGTAGTGCCCGCGGAGGCGGCGGTATTCGGCGGTTTGAATAGGAAGAGGGATCGGGACGACAATCAAATGAACACACTACCGATTCTAATAAAAAGGCGTTTATTCAATTAAGCAATCCGTCGTCCGTGTTGCGCGTATTCGCGTCGCGAGAAGGCCACAAAATATACCGGAACAACGACTGGGGCCAAATGCCTCGCCAGTCGATCGCACATAAATAAAAGGAAATCAGATCCTACTTTTTGTTGCGACGATCCTCGTTGTACGCTGGCCAGGGAGTCTCCTGCTCGACCTTGACGGATTCCTGGTCCGTGGTAGCGTTGGTTGCTGCGGTTGCTGCCGTTGCTGCTGTTGCTGCACTCGTTGCTGCTCTTGCTGCTCACGATGCTGCTGTTGCTGCTAGGGCTGCTGTCTTTGCTGCTGCTGTTGCTATTACTTTTGGCGCGCGTCGTCACTACTACTCGCGAGTGCGGTCAAAAGTTAACTGTCTCGAATTTCCCTCAAATTACGAGATCTCTACCGGCTTTCTCGCGCTTTGGCTCCCCGCGCCGACGTGCGCGTCTCGCCGCCCGTTACAATATATATATTAAATGAAGCACAATAAAATACAACAATAATTGCGCGAAATAGCATTAACGCGAAAGTGTCCAATTATTATTTTAAAACAAAGAATAAATGTGAAATCGATAGAGTATCACATTACCTAGCCACGTGCAATCGGCAACAGCAGACGCGTAGAGAATCATAGCTAGGAGACGAGCGGTGACGTCACAACTACGCTTTTGACACAAACACGCAGGATTGAATATCTGAAAAATACAAAGAGAGTTTTAATTGTTTTAATTTTTTAAAATTAGATAATTGGTCATTACATTAGTTTTTTTTGCTGCACGGACCAGTACAATTATAACAAACATTGTTCTAAAGGTAGATGAGAATTTAAAGTCTCTTGATATACAAGAAGTCCAGATTATTCTAAAATAATATTATTTGATTCAAAAGTAAAACGGTCTAACAAAAAATTTAGCAAAAATTACTCCCACAATATTTCTGCATATTTCCAGCAATGATAATCTAAGTGAAATTTAACCCCGTTTAAAAATTTAAAATATATGTGAATAGCTTTGGAATAAAATTAAAAGGGAAGAGCCCAATTAAAATAAATACATTACAACATTTTCACATGTATGAGATGTGAAAACGTACAATTTATACGCACTCAGCAAGACTCACCGAAATCTGGTCGACGAGGAGACATAAGCTGTGTTGGCATCTCTCTGCCACGGTCGAACCAGGGCGTAGCTTGACACAGGTGTTCGATAAAGGTGACAAGTCCCGGAGAGCGAGACTTGATTACTTATACATAAATAGTCTATACATAAAATAATGTGTAGCACCTACACATAAATAGTCCAGTAAACATTTTGAAAAAATATATCATACAATTTTGTTGAATGGCCGACAACAACGTAATTACACTCACAGTGTTTTCCCCTTTACATAATACGAGTACGTGCAATAAAAACACTTATATATCAGGACACTTGACGTTAAGCTCCTTGATGACTCGATAACTCAAGCATTCCGTTAGGCTCCTGCCAAGATTCCAAACCCTCGACGCTTGGAGTTGGTTGACGAGACTGAAGGAGTCGAACCCAGCAATTACTTGCAATAATACAAAAAAAAACAAAGTTTACACAAAGCTATTTGCTCTTGTATCATGTAAGTAGAATTTAGATAAAACATATCAAATAATTCACTCATCTGAATAGTAGCAACAGGTTGTACTACTTAGAGTTAAATTGTCCTGGGTCCTTAAGTTCATTGACTTGTACCTTCTTCTTCGATTAACGGAGAGGTCCAAAGCACACACACACAGATAGAGAACACACTCGCAAATCTGCACATTACGGGTTTTATTGACAAATAACGCGTTTTACACAAAAATAGTTCAATGAAAAATACGCGACGCGCGAGGAGGTTAAGCACGCGAGCATACAGCGTGTAGCAGCCGACGCCACGTGTTTGTTCAGAGCAAACACCAGCGCAGGCGTGTGGAACTAGAAGCGACACTAGCGACACTGTAGTGGTATAGGCCTAGTTCCGTGGCTCCACTACGGCCTCCAATTTAAAGAACAGTAAGCGCGCGCGAAATTCGAATGGGAACTCGTTCAAATCGACAAAATTTACACGATACGTTATAAAACAATTGATGCAACTATAATAAATAAATTATTCGGGAAATCACTACACATAAGTAAACAATTTTCGAGGCATATTTAAATTATTTTTACATCATTTTCGACGTTTTTCTCTCTTGGAAAAAGAGGTATTACTGAAAATCTTATAAAGAACATAGCATGACTTTGTTTATGGGGTCGTCGCAACAGACCCGTACCCAATGTCAACCGTGTGTCGGATTCACACCGACTAAACCCATCCTTGTTACGGCTAGGTGACAAAACACCTAACCGTCCCAAGAAACGCCCTCTTTGCCTTTATCGACCCTTGATAAAGGTGCCTAGCTCTGTCTTCTAGTTTATAGGTCATCATCTTCTTTCTGCATCGTCCGCTTGTCTACTTCGTGCAGCATCGTTCGGTCATCCTCTGGACAGCCTCGACCCCGACACCTACGTTCCTCTGCATCGGGTGGGGGAGTCTGGGCTCGACTCAGTTACCTACGTTCCTCTGCATCAGTCAGATGAGCATTTCGCACTTGTGGTTCAGAGGCCTTCGTCTAGCAACATTTTAATGGACTGTTTCGCCTTGTCTTTCTCTTTTATTCTCTTCGTCATTTCTAACCTTCTTTAGGATGGTCCTTACGTAGTTGTTCACTGCGTACCAACCATCCTCCGTCGTCAACGTAGTTGTCATCATAGACTCAGGTGTCACTCTGGTCTGGAGGTAACACTCGAGTTCTTCTCGCTCCCTCTGGAATCGCGAACAGTCACAGAAGACATGCTCCGCATCTTCGTTTGCGTCCAAACAAGCTAGGCAGTTTGGACAGTTCTCTATTTTAAATCTGTATAAATACGCCAGAAAGCATCCGTGCCCCGTCAGAAATTGGGTAAGGTAGGAGTTAACTTCCCCATGTCCTCTTTGCATCCAATCCTCTATTTTTGGTATGAGGCGATGTCTCCATCGCCCCTTGCCGCTAGCGTCCCATCTTTTTTGCCACTCAGCCATTGTCCTGTTCCCTTGCGGAATCCCAGATTTCCGTCTGTGTGTTGTCATTAATCCGTCTCTTCACCTCGAATACGTCCTTCCTCTTGATTGCTAACAAGTCAATAGGCGGCATGCCTGCTATAACGCAAACCGCCTCATCCAATACCGTTCGGTAAGCGGATGCTACCCTTAGTGCACTTCTTTTATATACAATCGACAGCTTCTCGGTTGGGCCTCCTACATTTGGCATCAATCGAGATAAGGCAGTGATCTGTGACTGCTATATCGTCAGCGAATCCACTGTCGCTCCTTTTGGTAATTGCAGCTTCAACACCCCATCGTACATGACGATCAATGTCGGCGGCCCAAGCACTGATCCTTGGTGGACACCTTCTGTAACTTCATAGGTCTTGGTACCATCCTCAGTGTCATATAATAGGATTCTGTCCTTCAGATAGTCCGACATAATCTTTCTTATATATACAGGGACCTCTTGCTTCCGGAGTGCCTTGTGTATTTCACTCCATTTGGCTGAATTGAATGCATTTTTGACATCTAATGTGACTATGGTGCAGAACTCCTTTTTTCCTCCTTTCCATCTTTTCCCTTCTATCGCTGTTTGCGCAGTGCCAATCACCAGGCTAACTGCGTCCAGGGTTGAACGGTTCTTCCAGAAGCCGTATTGGTGGTCCGCTAGGCCACTTCTTCCTTCTATAAACTGATCCATTCTGACGCAAATTATGCGTTCCAGGATCTTGCCCGAGGTATTCAACATGCAGAGCGGTCTGTATGATGAGGACTCCTGGGGTGGTTTCTTTCCTTTTGGCAGCAGCACGAGCCGCTGTTTTTTCCAGTTTGTGGGGAATGTTCCCTCTTCTAGACATGAATTATGCAAATCTACGAAAACCTCCCGGTGGGCGTGAATCGCATGCTTAAATGCAATGTTTGGAATGCCATCCAGTCCTGGGGCTTTATTATTGCCCACCCTTCTGCAGGCGGCTAAGAGTTTATCCGTCGTAATCGGGGGAATAGTCACTTTATTCTCACCACTCTCTATGACGCATGGTTCTTCTAGTTGCCTGGGGAACACTAGTTAGTAGGTAGTGCGGTCACTACCCGGTGTAATAGTTCCGGGCATATTGGAGGGGGTAAGTAGCTTCCTTTGATCTTCTTCATTATTGTTTGGTACGGTCGACCCCAAGAGTCCTGTTGGACTTCGTCCTGTAATTCCTTAAGGCACCGTCGCTTGTTTACGCGGATTTTCTTCTTAAGGCTCCTTTTTGCGTCCTTCATTTCTTCTCCGCGAGCAACTACTATTTCCTGGCCTCTTGCAGTTTTATAGTACTTCTTTCTTGCCCATTGCTCTCGTCTTCTGGTCCGGTGATACTTACTACATGCCCTTTCAACTTCTTTGTCCCACCAGTATACTGGTGGTCGTCTATGGTTTGGCACCCTTCTTGGCATAGCAGCATCACATGCTCGGGTGATTTTTTCCAAAACCTGCTCAGCTTTACTGTTTGCCATCCCGAAGATTTGCATTTCTTCCAAGTGCCAACAAGAACATCTCCTTATTATTTAAAATCCTTCATTTTCCAGCCAATTCTATTAGTCCTTGTACTTGTACTGGATCTCTCCCTGTCTTTCTTAACTCCATTATTATGGCCTGGTGATCACTATTGGTGTAGTGCTCAGTCACGGTTTACTTGTCAACTGAGTCAATTAAGCAATTGCTAACATGCGTCAGATCTATTACCGATCCTGAGTCTCCTCTTCTGAAGGTGTTGTTGCATCCCTGGTTAACTAGTACCAAATCTAGGAAAGCGAATGCTTCTAGTAACACCTGGCCTCTTCGATTTGTTCTTTGGCTGCCCCACTCTACGGCCCATGCTTTAAAATTACCGGCAATGATTTCTGGTTTTCTTCCAGCAGCATCTTGCATCAGCCGTTATAGCAGTCATTCAAACTGTTCAATTGGTGCGTTTGGCGAGGCGTAACAGCTGTATACGTGTATGCCCGCTACCTTCGCGCGAACAAAACCTTCTTCTCGAGTCATCATTTTTTCCTAAAAGGTGACGTCCCCGCATGCCCAGATCGCCGCCTTCCCGGTGTGGTCCGATTCCCACGATGGTTCGTCCAAGTCTCTGTATTGCTCAAATACGATGGCTAAGTCAACCTTTGTTTCACGGACATACTGATTTAGTAGGTTCTATGCCGTCTCGCAGTGATTACGATTTAGTTGCACTATCTTCATTATTTGGATTTCTTCAGTCCTCCTAATGCCGCTCGGTAAGCTGGGCATGTGTAGCTACCGGCTGCATGGTCAGCTTTCCCTCCTGCATTTCTTTCAAGGCAGAATATGCAGCTGGGAGCGTTTTTACATTCCCTTGCCGTATGTCCTTCTTCTCCACACTTATAACAGCAGCTACTTCGATTCTTTGTAGCTGTGCAGTTCTTGGCTATATGGCCAAAACATAGACATTTATAACATTTAAGTGGCCGTGACACTCTTTGTATCTCCCGTATTCTGCAGACTACCCATCCTATCCTGATTTTCTGCATAGCTATCATCTGTTGGGCTTCTTGTGCTGGCATTTGGATGACCGCGGTCTGCGTATCATCATATGTATTCCGTAATGACTTTATCATATTCTCCTCTACTGAGGATGCTTCACCTCGGCACTTTCTGCGTAGCGCATTTATGCATTTACGCGCGCGCGCGTGTGTGTGTATGTATATATACCGTGATATTTCTGAAACTACTCAGTCAATATCAATCAAATTTGACATGCGTATCTATTTTTGGATTCTAAATTCGGAAAAAATTTTTCAATTACTTTTTTTATGGTCATTTTTTGATTTTCGAAAAACATTATTTTTCTTTTTTTCAATCATTTCATTGTTACAAACAATTCAGATAAAATGCATTTAGAAGATAATAAAATGACCTATTTTTCCCCGTTTGGTCCTTGGGATTGACCGCTCCGTTCAAGAGATAAAATGAAAAAGGTGATTTTTTTTTTAAATTTATATCTCTGAAACTAAACAGCATAACCTCACTTTAATGAAGAAATGTTTTTCCCGGGCTCACTCCGTTGTCGAGGAAAAGTTCTCTTGACTCCTACTCCGTTACCTCTGACCAATGAGCGGTAAGGAAAAGGGCGCTTGGTGGCGGCGTGCGTATGCCCGCACGCTCGGGCCCCCGAGATCGTCCGGCTGGTCCGCTTAAGCTTTTTTATGGTCCTCGGTCGGATGCTCTCGGACGCGCTTTCGAGAGCATGAGGGTCGTAACGAGTTTCGGGAAAACCCCCGGCACTCAAGCATTTACGGGATGTGGCTCTTTCGCGAGAGAAAGAAGACCGTAAACAGTTTCGGGTGAAACCCGGTTTTAGGGTTTGTGTTCACGTGTACAGTGTTGTATGGAAAAATGTGTATGTGTATTTGACAAGAGAGAGTGTAGCTCGGCCGCTACAGTACCCCCTTGCCAATGATGAAGTCACGATAAAGAAAAGGAGTGTGTGTACATATATTTTGAAATCATATAAAATACTACATATAAGAAAATTTTTAGTTAAAGCTCTCTTGATAGCGTTTGGCGAAACGGACTTTCCGTTGCGATTTGCAAGTTGGTTCGTGGTCTGTCGTCTCTCGGTTGTTGGCACCGGGTGTCGTCGTGCTCTCTAGTGGGCTGCTTTGTTGGAGGTCTTCCTGTGGGCCCTCCAGCACGTATGCAGGCTTCAAGCGATCGATGGTGATGGTAAAGTGCTTGCCGTTTAGGTTGACGACGAACGTTTCGTCGGAACAACTGATGACCGGAAAAGGACCGTCGTAGGTCATCTCTAACGTTCCTTTCATTGGGTCATGCCGGACGAATACGCACTTCGCCGTGGCGAGTTCTTTGACCACAAATGTTTTGTGCTCGCCGTGTCGTCGTTCCCGAGTTGGTCTAAGCCGTTGAAAGTGTCGTCGTAGCTCCGTGATGAAGTCGGCCGTATCGGCCTCGTCTATGGCTGATGGTGCCAGGAGCTCTCCGGGAAGTCGGAGAGACTATCCGTGCGTGGCTGCGGTTGCTTCCAAGTCCTGGCGCCAAGCCGCACGGATACCGAGAAGGACAGTAGGTAGTACCTGTATCCACTGTGCGTTCTCATGGCATCTGATGGCGGCTTTCAGTTGTCGATGCAGGCGCTCGACAAGTCCGTTAGACTGTGGATGGTATGCTGTTGTTCGGAGGTGAGTCACGCCGGTCAGTCGACTAAGCGATTTGAACAGGTGCGACTCAAACTGTCGTCCTTGGTCGGTGGTCACTCGTAGGGGCGTTCCGAAGCAGCATATCCAGCCGCTGTAGAACGTGCCAGCGACGGTCTCTGCTTCCTGGTTCTTGATCGGGAACGCTTAGGGCCAGCGCGAGAATCTGTCCACGCATGTGAGGCACTAGCGGTTCCTTTCAGAGCACGGCATGATGATGATGTCGATGTACACGTGCTCGAAACGAGATGATGGTGGAAGGAAACTGCCGAGCGGTGAGCGCGTGTGTCTCTTGACCTTCGCACGTTGATATTGAGCGCACGCTTGCGTCCATGCGCGAATGTCGCCAAGAAATGATGGCCAAAAGTATCGTTTGGTAACGCCTTTGATGGTTGCTTTCATGCCCGGATGAGAGAGGCGATGCACCGACTCGAAGGCTGCTCGTCGGAAGGCTGGAGGAACGTACGGCCGAGAGACCTGGCCCGATACGTCGTAACAGATGCGAACGCCCGTACCGGGGATGTCTATCTTCCTGAGCAGGAAATGCGTCTCCGAGTCGATGAGCTGTTTGAGTTGGTCGTCGCTCTCCTGTCCCTGGGCGATCGCTGCATAGTCGAGGGTCGTTGTCACCTCCTCGATACGTGAGAGTACGTCAGCCACAACGTTATCCTTACCTGCGATATGCCGAATATCTATTGTGAACTACCCGATGAAATCTAGGTGACGTGCTTGGCAAGGCGAGGCCATTCGGGCTTCTGCTGGAAGGCGAAGGTCAGCAGCTTGTGATCTGTAAAAACCATGTTAAAGTCGCGTCCAAGAGTCGCGTCCTACTTGGCGGATGGCCAAGTAGACAGCGAGAAGCTCTGAGCTGAGTTTCTTCGAGAAGAAGGCCAGCGGTCCCCATACGCCGTCAACTCCTTGTTGCAAGGCGGCTCCTGCGCTGAAGTTCGAGGCATCCGTGAAGAGCGCTAGCAACGCTCCCGTCTTGGGGTAGGCGAGCAGGGAAGATCGCGCCAGATTGATGTGGTGCTGCGTGCTGTGCTTCATCACCGGTGCGCGGCCGTCGGGTCGAGTGATCTCGGGGAATTCAGCTAACAACTTGTGATAAACTGACTCACCCGAGTTGATGACCTTTACGCTTGGCACGTCGCATGTAGAGACGCGCCCGCGTGTCGTGCACTTGGTCCCCTTTGTCGATGAGCTGCCCGTTCTTGAGGTTTACGAGCAGGCCATAGTAGAAGAGAAAGCCGGCTCCGATGCTCGGTCGAGTGACGTCGGCGACGACGAATCGCCAGAGAAGGCGTCGGCGTAGTTCGAAGTTAGACAGAGTTCGGCTGTGACATACGTATGTATCACAGAGCCGTTCGCTGCGGAGAGTTCGTACTCGGGTTTGCTCAACCTCTGTCGGACGTGCGAGCTAGGGATGACGCAGATGTCGGCGCCGGTGTCGATGAGGAAATCTCGCTTTATATTCCTGTCCGTGACGAATAGGCGGCGAGTTTGGTTGGCCGAGTTGGACGCCGCACTTAGTTCCCGGCCCCGGGCATTTTCCGCAAACTTGCAGCCGTCGTCCTTGCATTTGCGGGCAGTGGCACCGTAGCGGTGATGGTACCAGCACGTATCAACCGGTAGCTCGCTGCAAGCGGATCGCATGCGGGCGCGGGAGCGAGATCTCGAGCGGTCTCGGCGTGCGCTGTCGTCCTGCTGGCGGTTGCGAATCGCATTAATCTCCTGCCGGATCGAACGAAGCTCGTCCTGCAGGCCCAGCGAGAGTTGCGCGAACTTGACGGCCATGTCTGCTCCGTGGGTCACGTCACTTCGCACTTCACTGACGTGTACGCCCGGGCGTGTGGCTTTGACCACGGTATCCGCGAGATCCGCGACCTTGCTCAGCTCCACGTCCTTCTGCGTAGCAAGTATCGTTTGCGCGGCTTGCGGCAGGCTGCCGATCCATCAGGTACGTAGCACCGAGTCATTCACCGAGCCGTTTGCAAGATCGCGGAGTCGACGCAGGAACTGAGATGGGTCGCCGTCGCCAATCTTCTCTCTCTCTCTCGAGCAGTTGTCGCGTGTTCGCCTAATGCAATGTTCCCAGCCGCTTGATAAGCTCTGTCTTGAGCCGTGTAAAGGGCTGATCTGCGGGCGGAAACATGATGATGTCCCTAACCTACCGGGCGTGACGCATGTCCAGGACACCGAGGATGTGACCGATTTTGTTGCTTCTACCGTTATATACGAAGCGTCGAAGCTCCGCTCGACCATTGCGAATCATAATGCCGGCTCGCTAGGATCGAATGGCGGCAGACGTACTGCCAAACCCCGGCACTCGAGCGTTTATGGGTTGTGGCTCTTTCGCGAGAGAAAGGGAGCCGTAAACAGTTTCGGGGAAATCCCGGTTTTAGGATTTGTGTTCGCGTGTACAGTGTTATATGGAAAAATGTGTATGTGTGTTTGACAAGAGAGAGTGTAGCTCGACTGCTACATCACGAAAAAAAAAATATGTTGATGGGTTACGTATCAAACTATATTCCATTAAAATTTCAAGTGACTACTTATTTTTTTAGTAATAAATCGAAAACTGATAAAAATGAGTTTTTTTTTAGTCTCGATTACGGGCGTAGAAAGACCTTATTGCACTTGAAATTTTGGAAAAAGATAGATCTTTTGATTACCTCGATTAAGATCTTTTCGCAACTTATTTATTTTAACATTCATTTAAAAAATTCCTCGATAAAATAGAGATATCTACTCTATATACTAAAATTGTCAGGGTATACCGATGTATGCGCAATCATTGGAGTCAATTCATTTTCTTTCTTTTAACAAGGTAGGTGTCGTCTCGTTACGCAAGTGGCCCTCGGTAATGGTCTGCGTATTCGCGCACTCTCGCAGCTAGCTCCGAATTCGCACGACTACCCTTTAACCTGCTTTAGAGACGTAGCTTGGTACTATATCTGTCGCCGCTCTTCCGGGCAGCATCGATGCGTGAGCGTTGCTCAGCAACAACCCACTTAAAATGGGATCATCACCGTCACCCGCGGCTAGCTTAACGAAAATGTACACGCAACCGACCGTCGCCCCCTTCCTACACCGCCGCGCAGTACCGACTCCGTTCACTAAGCGACACCAGCACCGCTGAAGAATCGTGCGGCTACCTCCGGGTACATTCATGTTGCCCGGGCCAACCTAGCGGGCAGCTCGTACCTTCACGGGTAGATGGCCCCCTCGTGGGCAGATGGCCCGCTAGCGGGCCAACACTTTCAAGTGTCAGTATGACCAACCCCAAAAGTCACAAGGGAGAGAGAGAAAGAGAGAGGGTCTAGACGAAAGCTCATAAGGCGAACAGGGTCGAGGGAAAGAGGTAGAGAAAAAGAGGCAGCGAGCCCTGCACGAAGAGAAGTATTTTAAATTCACTAATATTCGATATATCAGTCATCATTTAATAAAATTAGAAGCGAAAACGTCCCTTTTTGACAGTAGAGCAGGCTTTCCGCTCTCTCAATGGTTATCAAACTATTCTAACATGGTCACATGCACACAGAGCGATTCTTTATTAAATTTTAAGTCTGAACAGTCTACCAGTTTTAAAATATCAACATTTTAAATTCAAAAATGAGCATATCTTCTGATAGCTGAAAGTGATACACTGTTCAGACTTGTAAGAGCATAAATAATTTATTCAGTGCCCACTCCATATTTTACAAACACCCTTGATTGAATAATTATCAATCTTACATATCCACTAAAAAACGTTATTATTTACTCTTTGAATCAAATATTCGTAAAGAAATCATACTTAAAATCACGCTTGTTTGTTGATAAAAAAAATCTACTACCACCGGTTCTTCAAGTCTGAGAAAAGGCCAACCCTACAGCCAATAATCGTCCGCTAGAGCCGTTCGCCGAATACGGCCAGTTGACACTATGATCAAACAATTACGGCGACAAGAGATCTGTATCTAGATTTAAAAAAGATTTTTATCAATTCTCTTTCGGGAAATGACATAAGATTATCGTCAACTTTGCGAGAACCGATGTTGTGAGCTTGCGCATTGTCATTATACAAAGAAATACGGCGAAATTATGCTCTAAATAATATTGCTAATATTCAAATACGAAATGGAGCCGTTATGTGGAGAATAAATTGGATGGCTGATCCATCACCAAGAGAAATGGCAAACCGTTTTGGTATCATGGTTAATTACAGGCAAGTTAATATAAGAAAACAATTTTAACTTCTATCAAAAGTATTGTAAAATAATAAGAATAAGTATATTTGTTATTAAATATGTTATTTTTTGTGAATAAATACAACTACATTTCAAGTACGTATCTTAAATACTAAGAATTTCTTTTAAGCTTCAAACTCACTAAAAGATTAAGAATAAATTTACATTAATATTGTTTACATCATAAACCATGAATATGGCATAATAAATAAAAGAAGTACTTGCCTTATTTAATGTATGGGATTTTCTATAAAATACTGTACTAAATCTTGACGGACCTCCTTTGCTTGGCCAATTACAAACATATTTTCTTCAGTACTTAGTACACACCTGGTGGTTGCCGGAATTGCAGGAATGTCCTCGTTCTCTAAATCAATCAACATGTTATGCAATATACATGTACATTTCATTATTGCTTTTACAACTTTTGGCGAGTTTTGTATTGTGGTATAAAAGATTTGCCATTTTTGACACGTATGCCCAAAAGCATTTTCAACCATAACTCGTGCACGGGACAATCTTTTGTTGAAGATTTTTTACCATGATCTAAATTTCTTAGAGGGAATGGTTTCATTAAGTTCTCCATAATTGGGTAAGCTCCATCAGCTATGAATAAGTATGGTAAGATAACATTACTGTTTGGAAGTTCGTCTTCTTCTGGAATGCTGATTTTTTTTTCCACAAGGGCATTATATAATGTTGATACTTTAAAAGTTCCACCATCACTTTGCGAGCCGTAACTTTCAACATCTATACTGATATATTTGTAATTGGCACCCACTAAGGCTTATAATACTATTGAGAAAAATCCTTTATAATTATAGTACAAGGAACCAGAATGTGCTGGCATTTTAATCCGTATATGTCTGCCATCCATTGCTCCAAGACAATGTGGAAAGTTCCATTTACTGTAGAACCCATCGGCAATTTCTTTAAAGTGGTCGACACTTGGTATCGGCATACGTATAGTTTGTAATATGCCATATAACATCCATTGCCTTCTCTATTATGCTACTTACAGTCGAGATGCCCATACGAAATGAAAATGCCAAGTGCGTATATGAACTGCCGGATGCAAGAAATCTAAAAGTTACATTTTGTTCATAAGTTGATAGAAAGTATTTAAATGATTTTAGGTGCACATACTTAAGTAAAAAAATGATTTACCTTAACGTGAGTAATAATTGTTCCTCTTCATTGATTTGCTAAGTGTGCAGATTACACCAATTTTTCTTTAATGAATCCCGTGTTTTCAACAATAAATAAGAAAATGTAGTCGGGTTCATATGCATGTCTTACTTGAATTTATCTGGATAGTTTTTTAACAACGAGAAGAGGTCATTATACTCCCCAAAACTTTTTCTTCCTCTATTTATTTCATGAGTTTGAAACCGTTCTATTTTTTGTTGAACAAATGCCATGTCAATTTTTGACCTTTGTAACAGCGACTGCAAGTTTAATGTGTTCTAATAAATGATCTGTAATAAATACATATAAAAAATTGTTATTTACTAAAATAACATTTTTTAGTGTGTCTTATTGTATTTGTAAATAATATTTGTAAATACTTACCCTGTATAAATCACGGCAAAATATTCGATGAACCAAATGTTATAAATTGACCAGAAGTGGGATTTCATTTACATACTAGCTTCTACATTAACAATTTTAGATTGTTTATCTAAAAAATGATGGTCTAACTAGAATTAGTGTATGATCTCCTCTATTTCGCGTGTGATAATAATAATAATTAAGTAAATCAGCGGTTGTACTATATATGTATGTGAATATTAATACGAACAGTTCGGTTTTATAACATTAAACGTTATTTACATTGCGCCCTCACAGTGCTATGGGTTTTCCGATGGTTGGTATGACGACGTGAACTGACGATCACGGAGTCGCAGTGATGGTAGCATATCGATGTTTTCTTTCAACCGGCTGAAACGGCAGCAATAATGGATGAAGCGTCAGAACAGCTTCTTATTTCCGCCATACAACGAAGACCTGTCATTTGGGATAAGCGCAACGATCAGTATAAAAATAGTTATAGAAAAGGTAAAGAGTGAGAAGCAATATTTTCACAGTTAAGATATCCAATAAGTGCATATACAATTATTTTTGGATATTAGTCAACAGTAGGTTAACTGTATCTTTCACGGAATTTTTGAACTGTTCGAAAATGCAGAATACAATTATTTTATATTCCACTTGCATTAATTTTCTACTCTACTCTCAAATTAATCTAATACGAATTTCATGATAACATAACCTAAAAAAATTCCTATTTTAATCATTAATATTTTCGTTGTTCTAATTTCAGAAAATATGTTAAAAAACAAATGGAAGGCATTTATTGCAAAATTTAGAAGCGAATCTCGTCTAGAAGTTATTTGTAAATCTGGAGATGTTGCTGCTGATTCCTACGACTCCAGCTGGACACACTATAAATCGCTAAAGTTTCTCTTCGACATAGTACAGCCTGCTGGCTCAGAGGGTAATCTATCCCAATTATACTTCAAAGAAGAAGTTCTTGGCAGTGACTACGAAGAAAATATTATAATGAACGAAAATCTTGCATCAAATAGGCAAACTTATCAGACGTCTGCACAGAGAAATTGCATCAATAGATGATGATATGTTGGACATGTCTGACGCTGACTTGGTGTTCTTTAGAACATTAGCATACCATGTCAAGAAAATTGATAATGATAATAAATTATAATAATTTTGAAATGAAATTAATAACGTGGTACAAAAATATGTTTATGGAAGCAGCAAAGAAGAGAAGCAACAGAAGATGATAATGGTAATAAAGAATCACTTTTCAAATACTATTAAAATTTTTATTTATAAACTTATTTTATAAATAATGCTTTATTGTCTCTGAAAACTAATTAGAAAAAAAAGTTTTTTCAAATATGAATGGATATTCATGTTACAGTCCACAAAACGGTGTGTAACTATATATTTTATTTTTATATAATATATTTTCATGTTGTCTAATACTAACCAAAAATGCTTAAATTATAGGTATGATAAAAGCAGAGCCTGGCCATTTCATGTCCTGGATATGGTCATGTAAATATTATAAAATTATTTTATATATTTTTATTTATGTATGATTCTAAGTACCTTTATTTAAAGAAATGTATAATTATGTACAAAAATCTGTATGTACATCACATAATAAGTTATCTGCTCTAATCTATCAAGACAATATGTTCAAAATGTTTTTTTTCAAATAAATGTTAATAGTCTTTGTACTTTTTATTGTTTTTCTCGTCCTTGTATGTTTTATCCTGCACCTGAAATTACTATACTCCTTATATATAGCTCCTTCGCGTGATCTTGCGCGACCGCGTGACCGGTGGCATATATATGTACCTATATACGCGCTGTTTCTCATCATCAATCAGCTGTTGATCGCGCAAGCAGCGCAAGTATAACTTATACCTATATGCACGTGTAAAACGAGGACGTGCTTCCTCGTTCTCTCGAGCCGAGTAAATGTGGTGACATCGCTGAGAGAGAGAGAGAGAGAGAGAGAGAGAGGGGGAGGGAGATCTCTCTATGACCTACGACAACAACGGGCGACAGCAGAATCATTCCATGCGGTAAAATCAAAATTTAGTTTCGCCTATTTATTAGTGAAGAAACAAATTTTAATAATAACAAATTGGTTGTACCATCAGAGATATGTACACACCGTGGATTACCTTCTGCGCTTGGAAAAGAGATGCTGCACAGCTGAAAATGTCGATGGCTTGACAAGACATCCACAGTATAACAGGTTTCTAAATAAACGGAATATTCCAGTCCATTACCAAATAAGATTTTAAGAAATTGCGGGCAGTACTGAAAGCATACTAGCTGGTATTGTATGTTCACTTTCGATACGTAAGAATAAGAGTTCCATGAGTCCAGACAGTTTTACCCTGCATGCCACGTGTATTGTCTGGGACTGTCTCCAGAAGGTATGGGCAGACGATGTTTACCTTCCTCAGCTTTTTCATAAGTAATACTAGCAATCATCTCTCACTTACAAAGCTTGCAATTCAGCATGTTTATAAACACGTGCTTTATATAGTTTCAGATTTTGGAAATTATGCCTTCAACTGTGCTTGAGATACCAGGGATGGTGTCGTACGCCTATGATCAAGTTTTATACTACATTTCTAATAACCATTTAAGGCCTGGCCTGTCGTAACCGTCAATGAAACCAGTCATAGCTTGGAATTGGGAAATCTTCAAAGGCTCCAATTTTTCGTTGGACTTAACACCGACATAGAAAAGTTATCCACAAAAATGTCCAATTCCATAGCGACCATAGGGGATAGAGTGTCTAATTTGAATGAAACAGTTCATTTTGTAAGTAGAACATTGGCTGGCTGCTTTGCAATTGTGACTTCTTTTCCATTGGATACTGTAAGAACTAGTCTAATTGCACAATCATCTTAGAATAAATCATATAAGGGAACTATACATTCATGCACGTAATTATCGAATAATCTTCAGATTAAATTCTAAGATGTCATTCAATTGATTTTTATTAAAATGTTTCCAATTAAATTTACCATTGTCCAGTATATAATAAAATGATATTGTATCTATTTGCAGGACAATTAACAAGACTGAGTCACCCAAAGGATTGTTCCGTGCATTGTTACCTACATTACTTCACATTGCTCCTCATGCAGGTTTACAATTTGGAACATATGAACCTGTGAAAGACATTAAATTTTGACCTGCTAATAATGAAGATTCTGTAAGTCTTTTGACACAATTATTGAAGAATACCTGTGGCGAAATATTATTTTAAAAGAAAAAGTTTTATTGAATTGAACTTTTTGTTGAATTTATGTTATTTATTAGTTGTATTTTTGTCTTGCATGTTACACAAAAAAAAGTTATAATACAGTGTGATCAAGAACTAATAATAATAATAATAATAATAATAATAATAATAATCTTTATTGTGTTCATACATTAGTATTTTACAATGCTGTCTTTACATATGTACATTTGTGTGCATTAATACGCCACTCTTTTTTTTTTCCTTTTTTTTTTCTTCTTCTTTTCTTCTCTTTTTTATTTTATCTCTCCTCCTATTCTTCCTTTTTCCTCCTTTCCTCTCTCACCTCTTCTTCACTCCTCTTTTCCTCTCTTACCCTTCTGATCCTGCCCTCCTCCTCCTTCCACTCGAACAGGATTCCGTCCACTTTCACCTAGAAGTCCCCGTTCCTTAGCAGCTCCCCATTCTTTTTCGCTTCCTCTCTTCTTCTCTCTCTTATCCCCATGGCTTCTTTCTTTGCCCTTCTCTCCTCCGAACTCATCCATTGCTCTATTCTCACCTTTCCCCCTTCATTAATTTCCTCTCTCATCTTCCATATCTCCTCCATTTCCTCTTCTGCCGCAAAGATGATTTTTTTTGTGTCCTGGTTTGCGGTCTCCTCCAGCTCCTAACTCGTTCCCTCCAGGATCTCGTCCAGCCAGTCCTGCAGCACCTCCTTCTCATTCCAGTTTGTCCCTTTATGGATGATCACACCTCTCTCTCCTACTTTGCTCCTCCCTCCCTCCGTCCTCTTTCTCTTGTTGGTGTTCACAATCCTAACCTTACTTTTCACATTGGTCCTTTCCCTTTGAATCCCTTTTCTCTCCTCTCTCCTTACTTTTCCTTCCAATTTTTCTACCAGTCCCTTTAATTCTTTGACTGTTCTCTGCATCTTCTCCCTCTCTCTCCTTTCCTCACTCAATTTTCCTTTCAAAATTTCTACATCATCTTCTATGTCCATCATCTTTCTCTCCGCCGCTTCTCTTCTCCCTCTCTCCAATTGCAGCTTCACCCTCCACTCCTTCATCTCCTCTTTCATATCCCGCATCTCTCTCCACTCTTCTCTCATGCTTCGACATCTCTCCCTCCTACTTTTTTGTCGCCTTTGGTTCTTTATCTTCTTTTTCTCTCTGTTGACTTTGCACGCTCTCTCTCTCCCTGCTATAACCTCTCTACTCTCCTCACCATGTGCTCTCCTTTCTATTCCTCTCGTTCCTCTTTCTTCTCCCTGTTCCCTCCTTCTAATTCCTCCTAGGGAATTTCCCTAGACTTCCCCGCACGCATTGCGCGCGCTTTTCAAATCTCCTTTCTGCTTCGTCCTTTCTTTTCCTTCCTTCCTTGCCTTCCCCTCCTTTATTATTGCTGCCTTTCTTTATTTTTCCTCTTCCATATAGTGCTATAGAGTTTCCCCACTTGCGTTCTTCTCCCTCCGACTGTTTCCTGCCACTTTTTTCCCTCTATCTTCGTCTCCACACATTCTTCGAACACATGTTTAAGCGTCTCCTCCTCACTCCCACATAGCCTGCATACCCTTTCTTCTTCCTTCTTCCAGTATTTGTTCCCTCTTGTCTCACACCCTAGTCTGAACCTTGCCGTAACGCTGAGCGCCCCTCTTCTGTGTTCTCCCACTTCCATCAGGTACTCTGGTATTTCTTCCTGCTCCATCATTACCTCCCTTATTTCACCCGCATATCTGGACTCCTTTATTTCCTCTCTCCACTTCTGCCATTGTGTGTCCTTGTTTATCCTTTCTATTTCTTCCTCCACTCCCTCTTCCTCCTCCATTCTTCTCGTATAATCCTCCACCGATATCCCGCACTTCTCCAATTCCATTCTTCTCACGTCCTTCCCTCTTCCCTTCCATTCTCCCCTTTCTCCCTCTCTCTTCAGCAGCCTCCAGCATTCTCCTAGCAAAGTATTTTCTTTTGCTCTCCTCAGTTTCCTTTCAAACCTAACCGCCCTTTTCCTTGTCCTTGTCTCTAATTTAAACCTTTTCGTCTCCCAGTGAATCACATGTGCCGGCGTGGTCCTATCTAGGTGCAGCACCCATTTGATGTACCTTCTCTGTATTTTCTCTAAATCCTCCTGTATTTTCTCTAAATCCTCCTGTCCTTTCCAACCCCATATCTCCGCCCCATATTCTATTACGCTCTGCACTAGAGCGTCGAACAGCTTCATCCTCATCTTCCAGCTGTCCTTGAACGTTGCCTCTCCTAGGCCCCACAGAGTACTTATCAGCGCATTTGCCCTTCCTTTCACCTTCTTCACCTGTTCTTTCTCTTTCCCGTTTTCTTTCATCGTGTATCCCAAGTATTCAAATGTTTTCACCACCTCTATCTCCCTTCCATCCCATTCAAATTTCTCTTCCCTCCTCCTTCTTCCTCCGTTTCTAAAATTCATGATCTTCGTTTTCTCTGTGTTTAGCTCCAATCCCTTTCTTTTGATGTATCCTTTGAATCTTCTTAACATTTGTTTCAACCCGCTCGCGTTTGTTGCTAGCATTACTACATCATCTGCATATGAGATTGACCATACTTTCCTTCTGCCTAATATTATTCCTCCTTCTTGCACCTTTCCCATCTCTCCTTCCAAGTCTGCCATTGCCACGTTAAACAACAGTGGACTCAGTGGACATCCCTGTCTCACTCCCTTCTGCGTCTCAAAACTGCCTACATTCCTTTCCCCTATCCTTACTTCACACTCCGTCCTCTCATAAATTTCCTTTACCCTTTCCCTTATCCTTCTAGGTACTCCCAGCTTCCTCATCATCTTCCACACTTCTTCCCTGTTTACTTTGTCAAAGGCTGCTTTCATGTCCGCGAAGCACGCGTATACCTTCCCTCCTTTCTTCCTTAGCTCTTGCTCCACCGCCTTGTTTACCACATATATAGCGTCCGTTGTACCTCTCCGTCTTCTAAATCCCATCAGTGTGTCGCTTAACTTTTCCTCTTCTTCCAGTTTCTTCTCCAATCTTCCCTTTATCAGTTCCGCATATATTTTGTATCCTGTGTCCATTAGTGTGATTCCTCTGTAGTTCTTACACTCCCCCTTATCTCCTTTCTTATAGATTGGCGTGACTTTCCCTTTCCTCCACTCTTCTGGCAGTCCTCCTCCTTTCCAAATCTTTCCTAGTATCTCCGTTAATTCCTCCACAATCTTTCCTCCGCCCTGCTTCCAAGCCTCATTCTGGATTTCATCTTCTCCTGGTGCTTTCTTTTCCTTTAGCTTCTTGATTATTTCCCTTACTTCCTCTACTTCTATCTCTCTCTCCTCTGCTTCCTCTTCTTTCCCCGACTCTCCCTCTTTCCTGCGTTTCTCTCTGTCCCAGTTGCCCTTTAAAAAACTAACCAACTCTTATTTTCTATCCCTTTATCTATCTGCTCCCTTTTTCCTTTCCTTCTCCTTTTCACCATTCTCCAGAATTTTTTTCCTGACCTATCCTCCTTTGCCTCCCTTAGCTCTTTTTTCATCCCTTCCTCCTTCTTTTTCCTATACATGCTCCTTAACTCTCTTTTCGCCTGCGTGAACCTGTCTTTTCCCCACCTCCTTATCCCTCTTTTTGCCCTTTTCATTTCTGCCCTCTTCTTCCTGCAATCCTCATCCCACCATCTGCTGTCACATCTCCTTTTTCTTCTCCCCCTCTTTGTTTGGATCGCGTTTCTTATTTTAATCTTTAAATCCTTCCACGTCTTTGCTTCCCCCCCCTTTAGCTAGCCAACCTCTATACTCCCTGATGGCCTCCTCTGTCCACATCGTTCTTTTCATTTCCTCTTCCAACCCTTCCGAACTTCTCTCTGTCTCTAATTCCAATTCCAATGCTCCATGGTCTGACTCCATTCTATCTTCTACCTTCATTGACTTTACCTTTCTCCTGCCTTCCTCATTTACTATCCCATAGTCTATTAACGAGCATCCCATTCCCCCCACGTACGTGAGTTCCCCTTCCTCATCCCCTTCTGTACTTCCATTTAGGATTGAAAGCCCCCACTCTTTTAACCTATTTAGCAGCCCTTCGCCTTCTTTGTTCACTACTCTATCCTTTGACTCCCTCCTTTCCTCCACTCCCTTTTCATCTAAAAAACCCCCCTCTTGCCCTGTTCTCGCGTTCATGTCTCCACACCAGAGTATCTTCCCCCCCCCCCCCGCTCTTTCTACCATCTCCTCTATTTCTTCATAGTTCCTATCCTTCTCCTCCCTCATGTATGTCGAACCTATCCACCATTTTTCCCCCTTTATACTACATTTGCCACCTATGACTTCTCCTGATCTTCCTCTCAACCATTCAACTTTGTCCTCTTTCCTATCTTTCCTAACTGCCATTACCATTCCCCTTTAATTTCCCTTTAATCTCCCTCTGCTCCCCCCTTTTTCGCCTCTCTTACCTCTGTTTCGAAGCCCTTCATTCTCCTCCTTATTCTTTCCTCCTCACCGCTCTCTGCCCACGTTTCCTGTAGACATATGACGTCAAATCCTAATATGTATCTCCATCCTTTCTCTTCTATTCCTTTCAGTCCTACCACATTCCAGCTCAACACCTTCAGATTCTCCTTTCTTTTCCCTTTTCCCCTTTCTTCCCTTTTCTCCTTCTCATCTCCATCTTGCCTCCCCCTCTCGAAAAAGCCTATCCTCTCTTTCGTTCCAGAAGTACGTCATGTCTCGTACCGTTAACTTGTTTCTTCCTACTTTCACTGGTTTTCCTTCGCTTCTCCATTCTCTTGCTAGCCCGTTCAACCTTTCTCTATTTCTCCTCTCTCGCCACGTCAAATCGTGGTCGATGAAGCAGTCCGTCCCCTTCAACTTGCTCTTTTCCACCATAATCTTCTCTTTCTCCTCTCTATTTTCACATTCCACTCCTATTTTGCTCTTACCTTTTCCTCTGATGACCCACGTCCTTTTCACCTTTACCGAAATCCCCAGCTTCTCATCTACCCATTCTTCCACCTTCGCTTTGTCCCATTTTCCTTCTTTCAGCCCTGATACCACCACATTGTTCCTTTTCCTTTCTCTCTCTCCTTCCTCAATTCTCCACTCTAACTCCTTCAGTTATTTCTTCTTTTGCTCCCTTTCCTCTGACCCCTTTTCCCCTCTCTGGTCTCCTCCTTCTGTCTGCCTAGTTTTTGCCTTTTCCTCCATTTTCTTTATCTTCTCCTCCATTTCTCTTTCTCGCTCTTCCCTCTTTCTCCTCTCCTCCTCGGTTGCCCTCTTAATCTCCTCCTCCGCCCTTGTCCTCTCCCTCTTCTCCTCCTGCACTAGGCTTCTCACCTCCTCTAGCTTCTTATTCATCCTTTCTTCCGTTTCTAGCCATTTTCTCTCCCATTCTGCCCTGTCCTTTCTCCTTTCCTCCTTCTCCTCCTCCAGGGTCTTCAGTATCCTTTCCAGTGTTCCTTGGAATTTCTCCATCTCCCCCTCGTTCTCACTTTCCTTTCCCTCCTCCTTCTTTGGCGGGAATCTCCCCGTCGATCCGTTCTTCTCTAACGTGTCTCTCTCTCTCCTGTCTTCTTTCCTCTCTCTCTTCTTGTCCTCTTTCTCCTCCGGTGACCTTTCTTTCCTTTTTCCCCTCTCCGTTTTATCTACTTTAAAGCTCTCTGGGAGCTCCAACTGCCTTAGCGCTCCCCCCTTTCCTCCGCTTCCCTTTCTTCTTCCCTTCCCTGTCTTCGGCGTGCTTTCCCACCTGCACGTTTGAATTTCTCTCTCCGGCTCCCGTTCCAGTCCGCTCGGAGTCTTAAATTCCTGTTCCTCTTTGTTCCTCTGTTCCTGGTTCCCTATCGTCACCTCTGCCGTCTCCTCTTCTCTATAGTTCATGGCCCGCGGCTTTGCTGCTCTCTCCTCTATCTCCGTCCTTTTCTACCTTTCCTAACCTCCTCCTTGCACTTTCTCCTTCTCTCCCTTCTCTCCCTTCTCCCTTTCTCGCCCTTTCTTGTCCTATTATCCTGTTTTACTCACCTTTCTCTCCAATTTCACTCTGTATTCCTCTTTCTATTTTTACCGTTTCTATTTAAAAAAAAGCTGCGTATTATGCACACCCCCTTACTACACGTCTGACCCTGCCAATGGCTTCATCAGATCGTGATCAAGAACTATTAAAAAACTGTTTTGTCACAATGCTCATTGTCAATTTTTGTTTCTACAGAAAAATTAATTGAAAAATTTTCTTTCAGCATCATCATAACAAAGTAGGTATTATAAATAGCCTGGGTGCTAGCTGCCTAGCAGGTCTGGTAGCAAAAACTATAGTCTATCCCCTTGACATGATCAAATGCACACAAATGGCTTACTTATCAAGTTTTAAGTCTAAAGAGTGTATCACTTTTCAGCTATCAAAAAATATGCTTATAATGCATCTTGAAATTTTGTTATTTTAAAACTGGTACACTATTCAGACTTGAAACTTAATAAATAAGCCCTCTGTGTGCATTTGATTATGTCAGAATAGTTTGATAATCATTGAGAGAGCGGAAGGCCTGCTCTACTGTCAATATGGAACGTTTACGCATCCATATCAGACTGAAGTAGACCCTCTGCTCTCTCAATGCTTATCAAACTATTGTGACATGATCAAATACACACCAATGGCCTACTTATTAAGTTTCAAGTATGAACAGTGTATCACTTTTCAATTATCAGAAGATATGCTCATTTTTGAATTTAAATTGTTGATATTTTAAAACTGGTACACTGTTCAGACTTAAAATTTAATAAAGAATCGTTCTGTGTGCATTTGACCATGTTAGAATAGTTTGATAAGCATTGAGAGAGCGGAAAGCCTGCTCTACTGTCAAAAAGAGATGTTTGCGCTTCTAATTTTATTAAATGATGACTGATATATCGAATATTAGTGAATTTAAAATACTTCTCTCCGTGCAGGGCTCGCCGCCCCTTTTTCTCTATCTCTTTCCCTCGAACCCGTTCGCCTTATGAGCTTTCGTCTAGGCCCTCTCTCTTTCTCTCTCTCCATAGTGACTTTTGGAGTTGGTCATACTGACACTTGAAAGGGTTGGCCCGCTAGCGGGCCGTCTGCCCACGAGGGCTCCATCTACCCGTGAAGGTACGAGCTGCCCGCTAGGTTGGCCCGGGCAACATGAATGTACCCGGAGGTAGCCGCACGATTCTTCAGCGGTGCTGGTGTCGCTTAGTGAACGGAGCCGGTACTGCGCGGCGGTGTAGGAAGGGGGCGACGGTCGGTTGCATGTACATTTTCGTTAAGCTAGCCGCGGGTGACGGTGATGATCCCATTTTAAGTGGGTTGTTGCTGAGCAACGCTCACGCATCGATGCTGCCCGGAAGAGCGGTGACAGATATAGTACCAAGCTACGTCTCTAAAGCAGGTTAAAGGGTAGTCGTGCGAATTCGGAGCTAGCTGCGAGAGTGCGCGAATACGCAGACCATTACCGAGGGCCACTTGCGTAACGAGACGACACCTACCTTGTTAAAAGAAAGAAAATGAATTGACTCCAATGATTGCGCATACATCGGTATACCCTGACAATTTTAGTATATAGACTAGATATCTCTATTTTGTCGAGTATCGATAATATCTTCGAGACAATGCCCAGCTCCGTTAACGCACCCTCGACAATTGCTCGTATATGCGTGCAATTTAAAAAATGTCTAGCGTACGCGCTACTGTGAAAGCACCATAAGTGTTTCAGGCATCATGGTCTTTCTGTAGTCATCTGCAGAAGCCATGGTGATCATGGAGAGTATTTTTTTTGTTACGTTTTCTTCGACAGTGTTGTTCCCTCATCGAAGAACTATTGATACTAAAGAAATCTCGGAGCCTTGGCTTCTTATAGATACCTCAAAGAGCTGCATGTTGGAACATTTATTGTCAAGTTAGCATCGATTTAAAGGAAACTCTTATCCTCACGCACTTCTACCAACAGGATAGATTGAGTTCCGTAGTCAAATTCTGGATCAATTGTAAAAAAAGGTTTTAATACAAATTATCATCAATCTAATTATGATTCCAGAAAATTGAACAAATGTGAAATTCACATTAAAAATAATTATTGGAAAAAGAAACAAAAAAGTAAAAATATGAATGTTTATTTTTATGAAAAATAGAAAAAGGTATATTTAACTACATAAATGAAAGTAAATTAACCCATTAACGCTCAAGCGACTCGATTTTTCGTCAACTTTTCGACGTATTTATTTTATATGTTGCCGTCTTTAAAAAAATACCGTTTTAACATATTTCGGCGTAGAATTTTATGCTCTTTTAGAATCCGTAGTCAAAATGATAATTAGACCTCTAGGAAAAAAGATATGGCCGATTTAAACAAATAAAATCAAGAAAATTGAAAGAAAAAATTTTTCTTGATTTTCTTTTATAATGTTATCGCCAATAATTTGTGCTCCAATAGTGGACAAAGGTGGACAAAATGCTTCCACTTTAAGAGAAAATTTTTGTTATCAATGTAAAATGTCTTGTTTCTACAAAATGGCGGCAATAACGTAAAAATTTCATACATGAATGCGTTTGCGAGACAAAGACGAGCACTACAGCCACGAGCAGGTAAAAAACAACTTACCTTTAGCACACACCATATATTTTGAACTCATGCAATTTTTTGACCGCGTACTCGGGATAAAAAATAGTGTATGTAATTAGTGCTTTAAGTTTCCGATCATGCACGCAGGCTCCGTGTCAACTTGCGCGTGCATGATTCGCAAGTTACCCGACTCGTTACACGAAATAATTAAATATTCATTTTCAAATTTGTAAGAATGCATGCATGAAAAATAGCAGACTTAAAAAATTAAATATTTTTACAAAATAAATATAAATTTTAAAAAGACCTTACCTTTTCAGATATGCTATTTTGTATTTCAAATATATAATCTATAAGTTCTTGATTTTGATATAATGGAGGCTCCAAATCAATTCCATAGAAAAAGTTCTTAATAGCTGGAGATAAATACAATTCTGGAGTCACATAAGATAATGATTGTCCACGAATATTCAAAAGCAGGATATTCCAGCCTTGAAATTGTTGTTGAATATTAATGTTTGATTTATCAATTATAAATTTTACAAGAATTTGAAATTTAGTTAGCTTTGATTGTATAGAAAGCATAATTTCTATATTTTCCAAAGGTATTTTATTTAGTAGCGATTGAAAATCGGCAAATAATTTTTCAGCATGAAGTTTCAAAAGATTCAACTAAAAAATATAATTGTATGGTAAATCAGATTAAAAAATAAATTATTGTTTTTGCAATAATGAATAAATAAAAATGTATACTTGATAATATTTATAAAGAAGTAACAGTTCATTGACAAGTTTTAATAGAGATGAGCCATTAGTGAAATCCCAGATCATAAGACTACTTATGTTATCTGTAAAACACTCTGAATTTTCATTTTCTAAGTGATTCTCTTGATCAAAAAATAAATCTGGTCCAAGTTCTGGATATAACGGATTAAAATTCATTTCCCACATGAGTGTTTCTTTAACATATGGTACTGAGATTTGTACATGATAATTTTGTATTAGTTTACTGCTTTTTTCAGATAAAACAAAATTAGTTTGTCTCCATTCAATGTCTGAAATAGTAGGAATAAAGATAAATAAATCTTTTTGATTAAATAATTAGTATTATATGATTTTTAATCTATTACTTAGGACATCGAGCTACTAGCAAAAAAAAATTAATTTCAGTTTAAACAAATTTATTAGTAGTGTACTAAAGTTCTCCTAGCCACTCGACCGAAGTGCATTCTTTTTTAAATGCCTCAAAGCCCACCTCTTCATTTTACCTTCATTTTGCCACCTGGCTTTAAAGAACAACGAAGCCCTTGAAGGTATACTGTCTGGCAGGGAGCGCTAGTATAGAGGATGAAGCCGTTTGGTGTCAAAGATGGGAAATATGAAAGAGCCTTATGGTGGACCTACCTGCAATTGGAGCATAAGGCGTAGCGTGCGGATTTAATTTATTGTCATGAATTAAGCATGGGAACATGGAATGTACGAAGTCTGTTTAGAGAGAGTACATTTGAAGAAAGATAAAGGAAGCAGATATGCATAATTTTGATCTAGTATAAGTCATAGAAACACGTTAGAATGATGACGTGCTACAAACATTCAGTAATTTCACCTTTTTATAAGGGAATGTGCGTGAGCATTCTTCAAGTACTGGATTTTTCGTAAATAAGTACATGATGCATTCGGAAATAACAGCGGCGTTATCGATCTTACTTTGAAAATCCACAAACTAGTTTGTACTATCTAGAAGAATTAAATGATGCCGGAACATTAAAAGGAATTTATCATTATATCAATCTTTATAAAAAGGGTGGGGGTGATGCACACCGTTATAACTATACTGACATTTTACTTATAACGAAATTCTACAATGTCCAGTCTAAAGGTACTGCAAAATCTCACATGATATCTTAAGTGAGATTTGATGTGATACCTCACGCCAAAATCTCATATAAATTAGCAGGCTAAAATTTGTTATAGATTTAAAAACATAATAATTTAGCATTAAGTGAAAATTGACATGCTGTATTTGTGCTAAAATCGAGATAATACTTTAAAAGTATATCTTATCAGTAAAGACGTATATGATACGTTAATTCCGGTCATACACTGTAGGGTTCAGGTAATTAGTATATGAAATCTTTCCTTTGCATGCGATGATTTTCCGAAAAAGCAAGACTGAAAGCATTCTGAAAGCTTATTGAAAACATAGAATTAAATCAATAAAATGAAAAGACAAGCAACAAGATAAAAATTGAAAGTGAAACGTCTGTAGATGTTGCTTTCTTATGGCAATAACAAAAAAAGAAAACATGGCGTCAAAAATGTGAAATGAGCGTGGTATCAAACGAACGAAGTACATTACAAATAGAAGTCAGAAGTTTATATGCTTTGTAAAAAAAAGCAGAGAATTTTTATACGTTATATTCCCGGTTTTTTGTATAATTTAGTATCCAAAAACTAATTATTACTTTGTCTCTTTTCTAAATGTGTTGATGAAGCTGCAAGCATTAGATAAAATTGACAAAGAAGAACCCAGAAATAACGAACCAGCTCCACAAAAACAAGCAGCAAGTCTAAATCCCTAGAGGAAATGAAATACTCCTCTATCAGTCAAGCGATCATAGATAAAACGGATGCAAGTAAGGAAACAACGCCCAGATCTCAGCAATCTCCAAAACCTCGCACCATCGCAGATACAGACGAGCTATCTCAACGATTTTTCGTATAACAGACCCGCCAAGGTACTAATTATTTCACTCGCTAATAAGGGTTTTAGACTTGCAAACAAAATCAAGCCAACTAAGATATCAACTTTCTTGCAGCCCGCATCTGGAAACTTGCGGAAACCCAGAGGAAGCACGTCGAATTTTATTATCAGAAGTCGAGTAAGGAGTGGCGGACTGTATATATATCTTCTCGAAAACATTCGAATACAATGTGTGTGTACATTTCAAAAACAACGGAAGTTATAGATACTGTTACTTTAACATAAATGTAGGGAAGGAATTCGTACATTTACACCTCACGGGCAACCATTTTACCCCGCTATCTAATAGTAGAGGCGCGACCTGATCAAGGCGCACCAGGATGGGAAACAGGTCTCATAAGTGCAACCCACCTACATACTATCAGAAGATATGGTTTTGGACACGGAGGTTCTAAATGCTCTTATAGAACGACGATATATAGAAAACTCTAGAAGACTCTAGAAGAACAACTGCTAGAGACACAGCGCGCAATAGGGGAAATAATAGTAACTCGACACGGGGATAGGTATATGTTCGTAATAATTTTGAAAAAACACATGCATGACAAATCCTTAAAACCAGATATAAAAACTTGTATGAAGACGCTGCATTTATTGGTTGAAAAATACGGAATAATAACATTTGGATTTATCAGAGATCTAGTATTAATAACACTCGGAGATTGTGAACAAGTAATCGAGCAATGCAACAAGATATTCAAAGGAAAGACACTATCCATTGTGTTATTCAAAAACAATCTACCAGTACCGACGGTGAAAGACAGATACAGGCTCATCAAAGAATATCATGAAACAATCAATCGGCGGTCACAAGGGGACAAGTAAGACTATAACTGAGTAGCGGGCTAGTATTAATGGTAAAACATGCAAGCAGACATAAGGCAGTTTGTTCGAGTCTGCGCGGGATGTCAAGAAAAGAAACTAGTTCGCGTAAAAAAAACTACCAATATTAATAACAGATACACCATCGTATCCATTTGACAAAATATCAATCGATTTTTGCGGATCGATGCCTCCAACCGAAAGACGGAACCGCTACATTTTAACGATACAAGATAATTTTACCAAATTTTGCATAGTAGTCCCTGTTGTACACGCAAGAGCAAGGGAGGTAACTCGAGCACTCACTGAGAAATTGATCTGCTAATTTGGATCACCGGTAACACTCATTGTTTTCTTAAGGTAGGAACGTGGGTTAAACAGAAAAGATGCGAACACTTAAAAGTAGTAACTATAATATGTAATGATTGTATTCAAAATATAAGCGAAAGAATTGACACTATAGCTATTGCTCGAAGTTTACTCGATCGAGCCGACGCTGAGACTGCTGGAGCTCACTCACTCCAGCTTACAAGAAAGCTCGGCTGACTGTCCTGAAGCTTAACCTACCGCTAGTATCGCAGTAAGGCGATGCTTCGGTCTTTCAATGGCCCCTACCTGGAGTTTTCCCAGATACTGAACGTCCCTTGGCTAGTGCCGATTACCTGGTGTTCTTCGCAAAATGGTCATAAAAAGATAGCGGTACATCGTCGTTCGGGGTTTCCCGCTTGTCTTCTCTCTCAATTTCAGCATCCTCGTGAATCTTCTTCGATTGGCTCCTGAATGGTAGCGAGCTTTGCCGTGATGAATTTCTCTCATTATACACGAACCTCCTCGTATTCCTTATTAATGGTGGCGTCGTCAGTTGCGGTGTTCGCGAACAATAACTCCATCACGGGGTCGGTGCACCTGGTTAGTGCTTCCATCCTTTCCTCCAGCAATCTGTACGCGACGATGATAGCTGTATCATTCACTCCGAGAGACGCGTGAGTCTCATTGAACGAATTAACCTTTATAGGGACGGAATACGCCTCTAGACGTAAGGGGTCTGACTCACCAACATCTCAACTTAGTTTGGCTCTAACTCAGGGACCATAGACCACATTTCTATAGAAAAATGCGATTTTCAATTTAAAACCCCGGCCCTCTAAAGGTTAAGCGCCTTCGTGAATAAAACATAAACTACTAAAAATCGCTTTAAAATTAACCCGTGTCCTGTCACCAAATGTTTTCTTAAGGTAGGAATAAGGGTTAAACAGAAAAGATACGAACACTTGAAAAGATGCGAAAGAATTGACACTATAGCTGTTGCTCGATGCTTGTAAGCTGTAGTAAGTTAACTCCAGCAGTCTCAGCGTCGGCTATATCGAGTAAGTATCGGCAATAGCTATAGTGACAATTCTTTCGCTTATATTTTGAATACAATTTTTACATATCATAGTTACTACTTTCAAGTGCTCTCTTCTTTTCTGTTCAACCCTCGTCCCTACCTTAAGATAACACTCCTATCTGATTAGGGAGGACATTTTATGAACCGAGTAATGGAAGAATTGGCACGAGAATTCAGAGTCAATAAATATTTAACAACAGCATATTACCCTCAGTCAAACGAAGGAATAGAGCGAATGTATCACACGCTAAAAGAATACATTAAAATGAATATTGAAAGCAACAGTAACTCGGATGAACTAGTATCGCTAGCGCAGCATGCATATAATTCGACGGAGCACGACGAATTAGGTTACTAACCGCACGAATTAATTTTCGGCCGCCGCGCGCAAATACCGTCATGTTTCCCGCCACGCGAGCAGCTACAGATATACGGTGACTATCTTGCTGACACGACAGAAGCCTACGCGCAACTCAGAACCATGGCCGCAATAAATTTAGTACAGTCAAAACATCGACCATAATATTACTACGATTACAGAAAACTGAATGTAAAACATTTCAGAGAAGGAGAACTGGTGTATGTGCTTGAGGAACCAAAAGTAGGCAAATTTAAACCCGAATACAAGGATCCAAGCGAAATCTGAGGTATATATTACGCTACGCACCGCGCGAAAATCCGAAGAGGTGATAAAACGCGTATAATTATCTAAATAAACTTAAACGATATATAAAGGGAACAGAATCAGAAAACATAAATAACGATGGTTATAAATAAGAAATAATTAATAAAGTCCAATATGTCGTGATGACGACAAGGAAAAAAAATTCGGTGTCCTCGAGGACCCGGTTCTCCCAAACTGCAGACGGACCGCACCATAAAGGGCAGCGGTCGCAGCGCAGCACGCACGAAGGGCAGATATCGTGCCCGTTGTCACACTGCCGGTAAGATGGATATATGAAGTCCTCGCAGATCAGGCAGGTAAACAGCTGGCGCAGCAGTGAAACCCCCCCTGAGGACTGACCAGACTAGCCCAAGAAGGTCTTGGTGGGGCAGACGCAGGTACGGCAGCCAAGTCGACATCATCCTCCGAATCCAGGAACAAATTTCCCAGTGGATTGTCAGGTACAGAGGCTGCAGGACTAGGCGTCGCCGAGGCCCAGGTCAAGTCACTCGGTATTTCTCCATTGCCCGAAAATGGCCCATCCACGGAGCATACGCCGACCCAAATATCCACTGGGTCCGGTTAGGCCGCGCAGGAACCAACGCGCGACCAGGTTCATAAAGGATACGAAGGCTAGGGTCTGAAAAAAAGGAAGGGAGAACATAACGTAGAACGGACCCGAGCATACGAAGATGTCGGAAAATTAGGGAGTGTCCATATAATTTGTAACTCGGAATCGCCGGAGTCAGTGGAGGTGTCATATAGCTGGCTAAAGCGAAAAGAAGCTCTAGAGTCAGAGGCGGGAGAAGGGACCCGAATTCCTGCGTGAACGAGAGCGCGAGCAGGCTTATTCGAGCACAATCGCAAGTGGAGCGTCCAATTGTCAGGTACAATGGAGTGCTTACAGCCCTAATACTGATACCAGCACAGCTGCGGTCGTTCGCTGGCCAATGTTTCCAATACTAATATAGCACATAGCTATATAGACATATAGCACATTTTATGGTATTTTCCCAACAAAAACTGCATACCGAATAACCATTAAAACATTGATAAATCGGCCTAAACATATATTCGCAACAGATAGGACAAGGTACTAGAGTAGGTCCCAATTCACTCGATACTGATACTGCCGGGAAGCGGCGCATGGGGGCCTCGATATTAATCGAAAGAGTTACTGAATTTGAAACACAGTGACGCGGAACGAATGCTGGAAAGCTCAATAGCAGACTCGGAGCGTTCTGAGGCTTATAGAGATAACGCCATCAAAACGGCGATAAAACTAACACACTAAAACAGAAACAAAAGTAGCTACTACCGCGGTACTAATACACACATATTCTTACAAAAAAATGCAAAACTATAGGACACCCTCTTACAGGTGTGCCATACCCAGGGGAAACAGCGAGCGCATCGTTATAAAAGCCATTGACCGAAATCCTGAATTATTAGTTGAAAAGCTAAACCCATTGGCAACCTCAGGCACAACATGAAAAATGATCCAGCGGATAAATCTCGAGGCATTTTGCTCAAGATGGGGCAGCCTAATACATTGTTGGAGAATTCTAGAAGTAGCTTGCACCCAGAAAAACATATCATGTCTATATGGACAACACTTAAATCAAACGCGTAGGCAGATCGAAGAGGCAATGAAAAATGTCGACAAGGTAAAAAAGCTGTTGCAGGGCCACAAAACCACACAGAAGCCAAGAACCAAACGCTGGTTCTCGGCAATAGGAAAAATCAGCCGCACATTATTCGGCACCCTAGATGAGGAAGCAGGGGAAGAAATTAGACAACTCATCAGCATCACAGACAATGACACAAGACAACTGGTAAAATTACTAGCGAACCAGACCGAGCTAATACACACGGAATTCGGCATGCTACAAGAAAAAACATATGAGCTGAAAGGCGCCATAAGTAAACTGCAGTCTAAACAAGCGAGCCTCCAAAGACAAGAAGAAAACGCAGAAGTCCTAAACCTGCTGGAAGACAACGTACTACAATACGAACTAGATACGCAAATGTTAACTGACGCTGTACTATTGGCGATTCAAGGGGTAGTACAAATCGAAAAATCAGAAGCCCTCGCGAAGGTGACAATAACCGACTCACGGTTTCCCCTTATAGAAGCCGGGATATCTATCACAGATTTAATAAAAATATCTGATATCTCAATTCTTTTCTCATTCAACCTCTACGATTTATATAAAGCTTCCGCTCTGCCGATCAAAAAAAACACTTAAACACATCAGATACCTTTGCAGTCCACGAGGTGAACGAGATTACCAGCTGCGAAATTAAAATTAGTACTGGCAGGATCCCTCTTAACCTGCAAAATCAAACTTATAAAGTCAAAAGACACCTTTTGGATGCGTATGAGCACCCAAAACGCCTGAGTATTCTCTACAAACACGAAAAAAAACTGCTTTTTAATTGCAAACGAGCGACGGACGACGCGATAGACATAGACGGAGTCTGCACATTACGCCTGTCGCATGGTTGCACCGCACGCACCAATGCAATACGGCTTGTAGCATCTCGAGAGGTACGCGCCAATTACTCCATGATATTGTTTAATAAAACAGAGCTAAACATAGCCGCCTTAATAAACAATACAGACGAAATGCCGCTAGTCCTCATTAAGGACACCCTGGTCATAGGTTCGGCTACAAACTTGTTAAGCCTACGAAGGCCATCCCTTACTATCTCCCGCTGTCGCCAAACAGTCTCAGCCTCCCAAACCTCCAGCAGCTGGCCGCAGCCAGTGGACTAGCTGTCCAGCCAGCCCTGATGCCAAGGGATTCTACGCTAACCCGGCAAAGGATGGGAATTCGGGACAACGCAGACAACCACTCAAGAATTGATTTTAAATTAAGTGATAGCACCGTTTAAATTTAGTACAAAAAGAGAGATTCGTTAGGTAGACAATATGTATTAGGGATGCGCAAACACGGCCTAGGACACTACACCACATATATAAATGTAACAACTACACATTAGACAAATATTATATTTGTAAAGCCGCTGGACCAACCTAAGCAAAAAACGTGGGGTAATCAGAATAAAAGCACTTACCTCTATCTTGATTCGGGATAAATTAATAAATATCAGATTGATATAACGGCAAATTGACGAGAAAAAATGATACAAAAGTATAGAAAATTTTTTTTCAATTCATAGAATTTATTACATAAATTACGGGCGAGGGCGCCCGGTAGCGACCCCAAGGACGTGTCACGTGTGACGGGGTCCCGCGCATATAGCGTCGCTAATTATAATGCAATTCAGCATGAGTCGCCAAATCCGCGCGTGGCAACAGCACGGACTCGCTCCGAAACCCGATTCTCCCGACTCAGCGCGTCACCCCTCGCATGATTTCGGATGATCGCACAGGGAGAAAATCACACCACCTAGGGGACTATAAAAGAGGATGCGCGGAGGCATTGGCTCTCTTACCCCGGCGGCTCTTATTCGACGACGTATCTACCACGCGGCTCAACCGAACGTTTGACTCAGAGATGACATAGACCCAAATCGGATAAGTAGAGCCACGTATTCTCTGAGTCACCTAAACACGCGTTTCTCTCTTAGGTATAACTCATACACTGTTAACAACGATTAATAAACAAATGCATACACCGATGATCTATTGCATTTATTTCATTGCCCTGATATTTCGCAGAAATCGTGAGCTTAACACCTCATGAAGAACAAAACATCAACCCTCATACGTAACAATATATAAAAATATAAAGATCAACATTCCACACTGGGAGCATCTCCCTAACACTGCAAGTAGTCTATGTTATCACTTTCCGTTAAAAGCGCATTGCTTGAGGCTCCCCTCCACTACTTATGAGCAGCGTGGAAGAGCCGGCGGGGAACGGCGTCGACAAAAAGTGGCAACATATATTTTTTAAACATTGAGAGAGAGAGAGAGAAAGAGAGAGACAGAGAGAGAGGGAGAGAGAGAGACAGAGAGAGAGAGGGGGGGAGAGAGAGAGAGAGACAGTAAGAGTGGGCACAGTGTGCTTACCGCACTCAAGCGTTCCTATACTTCTCTGTCCCCTCCACTGCTTTCACATCAATGAGACCAGCATGGTAGGGGAACGGAGGGGAGTAGGAGACATTCACAAAAATGGCATCGCATAATCTATTTTTAAATCATTCTTAAATATTAAATTGTATGAGAGAATTAAAAGGAAGCAGAACTGTAGTGAAAGGGTAAGTAAATACACACAATTAACAAATTAATTTTCAATAGAAAAATGTTTTACACCATCTATTGTAAAAAAAGTATGTTATCTTAATTGATCGTGAGGTTTTGGTAAGTTTTATGGCGAGTGTTAAAGCCCGTGTTCAATTGTATCAAAGTCAAAAAGCGCTTCATGAAGATGAAGTTGAATATATATTGTATGAAATTGCGTTTTTGCATGTATGTAATTTGTAAATATGCTAAATATTAGCATATTTAGCTAATTTGCATATACATATGCTAATATTTAGCATATTTAGCAAATTACATATATGTAGAGACGCAATTTCATACAATACATATTCAACTTCATCTTCATGAAGCGCTTTTTGACTTAGATACAATTGAACACGGGCTTCAACACTCGCCATAAAACTTACTAATACCTCACGATCAATTAAGTTAACATACTTTTTTTTAATAGATGGTGTAAAACATTTTTATTTGCCAACAAGCATATCATCCTTACTTTTATTTACAACAAATTCCGCAAGTTTTTCTACATGAACACTCACACTACCACATATATAATCTAAACAGTCGACACGCAAATGAATACACTTTGATATATCATCATTTAAGTACTCAAAAGTCGACTTATTCAGTATAATATATCACCGAAATCTTTTCGAAATCTTGGCTAGATTGGGTAGTCTATCCTCCTGGATTGAGATGACCATGGTCCATCCGATACCATAAATTATTTTATCCTCCAGATCATCAGATCCACCAGAAAAATAATTAGAAATATCAACGAAATTGGGCTTCAACTCTTTCCAATCATTGAATGAGAAGGCAATACCCGTAAAGTACGAATTTAATAATCTTACTACTGGTTTATAGTATTCGTCGGCCAAAGAATCGTATTCCAGACCGTCAATGACCTTCTTAAAATGAGACTTGTTTAGCGCATAGAAGGCACAAAACAAATGGTGCGAATGGTGATTAATAGACTCTTGAAGTTGATCCATTTTAACGGTCTCTTAAATACGCTATACTGCGTTCGACTTCTTTTGATCGACTGTTCTGAGTAGTCGATCTGACAATCCAGCCGCCGTTTCTAGCGAAATCTCTGTCAGCATTTTTCTCATGACGTACAAAGTTTCTAACAATATTATTATTCTTGTGCAAGTTATCAGAAAAATTATCCATAAACTTTAGGAAACCTGATCCGCTACTTATGTAACGTAGAAACATGATACAATATTGACCGCATACATCAAATGACGCATCTTGGAGACAAATCACATTCCAACGGAACCGTTTACAATTCTTTCGCAAGCGATTAATATGATCCGGTACAAATGGAGGATTACCAAAACTACTGAAGTACAAGGCATCACTCGATTTGTTTACATATATATAGCAATCCAATGAATACCAGATTTCATGTGATCATCAGTGTTTACAATTAACGCAATCGGATTCGACCACACATGAGGTATCTAATCCGCAGGAAAGACGCCCGCAGTGTGCGACCGAATGGGCGACAGAATTTTTAATATTTGAAGACTATCCATTACAAATTTCATCCACGAAAACTGGATATCTACAATGCATTTATTATTGTATAGTTCTAAACCGTGAAAAATAACCCAAAACACAACTAACTCTTCTGAGATGTTTCCGGTATGTAATATATATATACATGTAATACAAGGTAGTGACATCTATAAGTGAAAATTTCAAAGTCGATGATTGATTGACGTGATGCATCTACTTCTAATGAATCATCGAATCGCACGTGCAATCGAACACTACCATGTTTCATCAAATTCCAATGAGTGTTATCGTTGGGAAACAAATCGAGAGTCAAATCAAAAACAAACATACAGCAATCTTTAGGGTATGATTCATGCGTCATTTGGTTACCTTCGTTGAGAAAGTGTATACCTGTAACCGAAAATAATAACTGTAACAAAATAAATACTGTATAGACATAAAAAATTCATATTGAAGTCTTCAAAGTTATAGGGATTGAGTTCCTTATTACCATTAAAAGCTTTGTTATTTACAAAACCTATTACACTTCGTTTTGGCAACTGCCATAATATAATATTATCCAAAGTTTCACCATGAATCCCACTGTGCATCGTTATAGCTTTCACTTTTACCCGTGTGAGAGGGTATGTAGCAGTCGTCTTTGAAAGTGCCTGACTAATAAAATGAACGCCTGAATAATACTATGAATTTATAATATAACTAAAAATATACTTTTACGATATTACGCACTATACAAAAATGACTCGACTTGCTTATGTGTAGGTCCAAAATTGTAGTATGAAATTTGAGTATAGAAAGTGAGAAAACTACGCCTATGCGTTGAAGGCCTGTAGACCCTTTGTCACGTGTTTTGGTCTCGCACAAGCATCTCGCTAGAGCAGTCGTATTTAACAGACGTGATTCCTTCCTTATACTAGTACAAATATAAAAGAGTATTTTGTTTGGTTTAAAATGCTGATTTAATCATTTATTTTTCACCCATTTCCAATAAGCTGGTCTTTAATTTTTTGGATAGACATAACTCATATTGCAAACCCGAACAGGCACTCTCGGTACAGAGTCTATCAGGTTCAATACGTTTTGCCAATTTCGTACCAGGTGCACACAATTTATAACCACGTAATGCATTTCGAACGGAAGTAAATCGATTAAACCATCCAAAACACTATTTTTGTCTTCAAAATTTACGAATATTTGTTGTTGCTGGATTTCTTTCTGTTTACACTCCCGCTCAAATTATGATCCCAAGTAATGTTTCTGCTGACGCGTAACCTCCGCAGAAGCTTCGTTGCATTAGTCCTATAGCGTGCCAATAGAGTTTCTGCAATGGCGGCATCGCTTCGAGTTTCATCCTCCTTTGTTCGATTGACTGGTCGGTTCTTCTTTTTCTACTTCTTCATTCTTAACATCACTCATACTTGTAACATTCGAGTTTTTGAAGTGTAGATAGCGCTGTAGGACTTGACGATACAGTATCCATTTTTCTCTCTCGTCCTTACACGTTGATGAATTCAGTCATCACTCATCTCGGCATCGAGTCTACTCGTCATCGAACCTGGTGTTTGTACAGACTTCAACATTTGACATTGTTACTGCAGTTTTCCATCACCAGCAATCGTGCATTGAAGACGCTGCAAATTTTCTTGCGGTAAGACCATCTTTCAAGTATGCTCCATTTTACTTACTGATGAGACACGCTGAAAGAGTCCCAATAATAGGTACAAGTAGATCAGGTAAGAATCCACTACGTTGTACGATAATTTTATTCTTTGTGGGCAAACTTACGCAGGGTTCAGCGAGTTTGCGTAGAATTTGTGCGTGTTTACGCAGCTTCGTCATATTTCCCTTCTTGAGAGGTACGTTTCCTACCAACACGTTTAATGAACACTCGCAGATATGTCGCACTAATTTATTATCTGCTCTTTGCAGAAGAGCCTTCCTCTGCTCACTGTTAAGATAGTAGATAACCTCAAGTATTAAAGCCTCTTTGTGACGAAAAGGCTGTCTTCGAGAAGATGGAGCCATTACAAGGAAACCACTGGTACTAGATCAGATGAGTGCTCTTACTCTTCTTCTTCGGCACGTAGACGTAGTGAAACTTGTCGTCTGGAAAAAATACAGCTTATAAAACCACAATTGTCGGATGTGGCTTGCTTCAGATCCAGCAAGAGATATCCGTAAGGTTTCGTTCTTGCGTCCCAGTAAGCTTCTTACAAAAATTGAGAATTAATCAGACAGACTTGGCGAGAGAGATGCCACTATGTATTGAGCGTTTAATGATATATCGCGCTGCCCTTTACCTTGATGAAATATATTCTGACACATGTGGAAGACTGATATCGAGTGATGATGAGAACCTTTTGAGAAGATATCAACAATTGCTCCTCTAGAGGACAATTCGCGTATCAAATCGTCGATAATCACGACTTTTGGTCTTGGGTCATTGGCGTAGTCGGAACTCTGCGGTAAACTTTCACTAAATTCTACGTTTCTACCAGCAAATGTTTTATATCCAGGTTGCCACTCGGCGTAATAGATGATTAAACGTTCGATCCATGTATCACACATTCGATTAATGATTTTTATAAATTTTCAACAAATTTAGTTTCGTCCAGAGTGTTTACAATGTTCAAATCATATCGCGTCTTGACTTCTTTTTACGATGTCACAGTGTAACTGCAGGCAGCATCAAGCTGAGACACCTTCGTGGGAAGAAAACCTCTACTGTCGATCTTATTGAGGGCATCTAAATCCATCTGAAAATATAATATTAGCATTATTATTTAAATTTGTTATTACTTAAGAATATAATTATATTAATTTTGGATGTATAAACCTTTTTTTTGTCTATCCAGAGTAAGATTCTACAGCTTGTTTTTTCCAAAGGCTCTTTATTTTACGATTTGTCAAACAAGAATAATTTCTCTCCAGTTGCGTTTCTGCGTAGATATACAGCTTACCACCACCACCAGTATATGACGATGAAACACACCTGATCAGTCAACCAATCAACTTACTGCTGTTACTGAGAATATTATATTAGTTTGTTGGTGAGGGTTTACGAGCGGAGATTGTTTCCATCCAATCAAAAGACACTCGGTACAGCTGCGCCACCTATGACTTCTATTGTATTTGTACCAGCCACCTGGAGGTGGATAATCATCTTGGATCATTTGCTCGCAACATGTTCGACATAGTGGAAATCACAATTTGGCAGTAGGCAGTACTAGTATGGCAGTAGTGGACGGTACAAGTTGTGCGGTAGTAAGATTGCACACGAAATTAAACCATTTACACGAAAGATGTCGTTGTTTGAACCAATTAGCTGCCTACATTCTTCTTGGCCTACGTATATCTTAGGATGACCGACTCGATATATACCATACTTGCAGATACACGGATACAATGAACACACATCTACGTATTTGATTTTTTCCTCTCCTTGGCATTGGATGAGTTTTACTGTGTTACCTGTTCGACCGCCAAAAACGCGCTTCGTGGGTCCAATGGTTTTTGCTTGACATTTTTATGATTTTCTTTTACAAATTCTTGCAAGTATACGTTTTCAACAAGATCTTTGTTAAAGTCACACTCCTATTTTTCAAGTAACTCGTAACCACTGGATCTTATTTTGGTGCTTATTACGCTTGTTCTCTCATACCTGCCGTCCATTGTTTCATCGTTTGATAATACTAAATCCCTTTTTAACCTGTAGCAGCGTGGACATCTATACCCAAAGCACCCATGAAACTGAAGCACTATACCCTGTGATAGTCGCTGTTTCGTGGTTCACAGAATCCATCTACGAGAATACCGTCGGGTAAACTTTTCTCTCGACCATGACGAGCGTGTTCTGTAAAACGATGAAGAACAAGTTTTACAGAACACGTTTTTCCATCCAATACAACCAAGAAATAGCTTTATCAGATTGATTGTTTGTCCGTCTGTAACCACGAGGCGGGATTAGATCATTTTGATTTCTTTTTAAAAAGTTTTTTCTAAACACACGCACGTACGCTGATGTAATGGTTGTACACTCAACAAAAGGATCAACACCAAATTTTATAAAAATTTTTCGAAAAGCCACACAAGCTAATCGTAAAATTGTAACATTTTCTTTGCAATATTTCATGATTTCATTTTGAAAGTTAAAAATCTAATTGTTTAATGATTGTTCCTTATACCATTCTAAGAATTTGTTCCTTTGGTTTGTACTCACCGTGTCGAGTACGTAGATTTCTAGAGGTGGTAGTGATTGTACATAGTTTTGGTTTTCTAGTGTATTGAATAGGTGCGGAAAAACGCCTTTTTCTAACCCTCATAACCCATAAGCTTTTGACAGACAACTTAGAGGCATATGAAAGTAATTTAGTCTATCAATAAACTTAACATCCATAATCTCTATCAGAATTATTTTCGAACCATTTATTGTTACAGATGGTGTTGCACGCCTATCGGTGTATAATTCAAGAATGTGTTTAAATATAAATTGTGCATCGAAACCTTGTGAATTATGGGCGATGTAGACAACTTTTGTAAATTGGGTCCTTGGTAACAGTACTAAAGCAATCAATTTTTTTACAGGATCTTATATAAAAATATATTGACGAATATCGCAGACTCCACATTCGACCGAAATACCGTCAATTTCTAGACATCTGGAACATATTTGCTGCACAACACATAAGCTTGGAACGTGGAGTTTCTTCTCCTCGTCTTCCAGCACTAGTGATGATTGCTGTGTTTCAAAATCATAGAATAGATATAGCACATCGGTTGGTTTTTGTACGACACTTGGGTCCTTCTTCACCTTTTCGATTCTCCGTACGCACAGTTTTACAACAACATTGACAAAAATTAATTTTTTTACGAGTGCTAGAGATTTTATTAAAAAAACCTTTTTTTAAATGATGTTCATGGCAATAGTCTCCAAAAAACGTTCCAAGACACTGGTGACATTGTTTTAAATTTTCAGATTTGGGGATCTTCATACACTTATAACACTTGTTCCAACATCTATGATCTTCGACTCGGAAATAACTCATATTGCAAGGAATGCAATAACCACGACTTTCGGTTGCTCCTATTAAATTTAGAATTGGTTGGTAGTGAGTCGAAGCTTCATAGTACATAATACGTAAAGTATGAGTGATTTCACCATGAGTGTGTAAGACAAATTTGGTACCATCGTAGCATGGTGGACTTCCACGACTAAAAGTTTTGAAAAAGTAGACAACTATAGCTCTACCTCGTTCAGCAAAAAATACTTGAAAACGGTGAATTTTTTCAAGACCATTACCTTCTCGAGGTATTTAAACGTTTGCTAAATTCGTAAATTGTTCAGCTGCCAATTTTCTATCCTTGCCTCTATCAGACGAATCGCTTCATAATAATTATGTAGTTGTCCTGAACGTATTTTCCCTCTTACAGCATCAGCGTAAGCTATGGCTAAACAACCTGGTGAACACAAATTATCGTCGTTCCTGATGCAGGCTATTGATCTTTTATTCACAGCACTCTTTATCAATTTCACACGTCCACGTCCAGCGACACCGCGCACAATTGCACAATTTATCGATAACTTGTCTTTTATATAAAAATCATTTGTATTTTGCACGGCACTATATAACATTTCCGATAGATCTTTGGCATTTAAGTTTTGCTCAAGACGAAATGAAAGAGAAAGACTTTCTCTTACAAAGTCTCGTAATGCAGGAACTCTTCGCCGACTAACTCTTCGACGATGTCTCCAACCTCGTACATCCTCGAACCTCTTGAAGTATCTGCGAGTGTGCGAGGGGACATGTTACCGGTTCACAAGGATTATAGCTTGATTTGCTGAGCATTGAGTCTGATTACGACTCTGCATCTGACTCGCGTTATAAACCTTGAACTGTGTCTGCGCCTACAGGCGTATGCGCTACCTTGGTCGTAGTCGAGGCCATAGCAGTGTTTTCATCTTCTGTTGCAGCTTTTTCATCTACAGCAAGTTGATGGGTACTCTCCTTCCCCAAAGCGCTATCTATCTTCGACGAAGGCGTTCTACAGTCTCGTTCTGTTTGGTACGCTCCTGGCATCTGGCTGACATCTTTTGTGTCTTGCGTTGTACTTGTAATACCGCAGACACTTGTTCCATACGTCATTCTTGCTGCCACTACGTCGCTGAAATGCGGTAATACTGCTCGTAACAGCAACAACAGCCTTATCTCTCTCATCTCGAGTGACACATCTGCCCTGGTTGTTTGAGGTAACGAAATCTGCTTCATTATGGTCACCTACGAGCCTAGCTCTGATTTTGATAAGAGTAACCATTGGTGAATCCTTGGCATCCAATAACAGAGTGTCTGCTACAGTTATTAAGGACTCAACTGACAGCTTCCAGATAAATCCGTTGACTTCCTGAGCTATCCTCTGTTGAGCTTCTTCACTGTAAGTAATCGCAGTTGTGCTTTCCGATATCAATTCTGCCAAAAATACTCCTTCATCCGGCAACTGATAGAAGCTACAACTCCCCGCCTTTAAATCTTTGCAGGCATTTGCCAACGCATCATACATCAACTTCTGTTAACTCCGCATTTCTTCTGCCATATTGGCTTGTGTCAATATTTTTACTCGCGTTTCTACGTCGCAGTATTAACAATAGATTCGCGCAGCAGCAGCGGTTAACTAATCTGACAATTTATTAGCATATTTCTGTCTATTTCCAATACACGAAAAATCTCCGCTTGTTTATCTAGATTAAGCTATCCTATCTAATAAAAAAATCTAACGCCTCTACTTCAATAATTGTGGCGTGATTTTATCTCGTGGATTCTAAGTGCGAAAGACGTGCGCTGCACCAAATTTCCGCGCGGGCCTCGTTACAATATATATATACGTCGCGTTGAACCTTGTTACAATATATATATATATATATATATACTGCTGATTCTTCCATAGCTGAAAACGCATCAGTATTGCTTTCGCTGACACTACTACTGCTGCTATTACTAGTGTGTCTAAAGTCAATCACATGCTCTTGCTGTGGAGATGTGGGTTCTGAAACTAAAAGTATTGAAAATGCATTTATAATTATGTAAAATTATAATAAGCATGTCCAATACTCACCAATATTGTAGTATGTTAATGAAGCTGGTGGAATCGTAGGGAATGACGAATCTGATTCCATAGATGACGTTTCTGCAACTAATATAAAAGATTTACACTAATTATCTAGAATTGTATAATTATTATAAATTTTATGCTAACCATTGAAAACAGCAGTAATGGTTGAGGTTCCAAATTTTCATAAGTGCACCGACTCACAATATTGGCTCCTTCTACATCATCGAACATTTCGTTAATGACTGGAAAGTCGGTGTCAAAATAAAATTAATTAAACGATATCATGATCACTAATTCTTCAATAAGAATATAATACTCACGATGACGACTAATTATCCAGTTAGCCAAAGGATTTGATTGATCGTTGCGCTGTCTGATCGTTCTTACAACAACGGAGAGTACATCTCTGTTCTGAAACAGTCCTAAACCATACGGGTGATTAACCGTTGAAATACTACAATGCAGTAGAAGCATATGGAGTTTTTTTATCAACGCTTTCACAGATAAACTCTTTGATTTACTACTCCACACTGTACCACACATTGTACGAATGCGTGGTTCGCGAATGTTCGCGATCCGTAGAATGAATTGTAACACTTTTACTAAATGCGCAACAGTTGCTCGAAACATAGTTCTTATGTACGTTTACAGTATATGCAGAAATACTGACGCAAAGTGACTCACGGTTTTTTCTTAAATAGTCATCACAGTATATACTGGGAATGGTAGGGGATTAAACAAAGGAGTCATAGATGTTCTAGCAAGATATCAGATGTATCGCTGAATTGACAACATGTGACTGTATACTGCCATACACATTGTAAAAATTTAAAAAAATTTTTTAAATTTTAAAAATTTAGATACATTTTTGAAAAATTAAAAAATTTTAATTTAAAAGCATTTAAACTAAAATTTTTGCAAAAAACTTTAAGCCCTCTCAAAATTAGTTTAAAATTTGGAAAAAAAAGTTTTCGTCATGACTAACTGGATCGACTCAGATTCATCTGAAACAGATTTCTGATAAGGTCCATCGTGTCATTTTTTTGGGGGATTTATTTTTTTTTATAATAGAAACCATGACTAAAACCTCTTAGCTGAACGCATAACAGAAATCATGACTACATCTGCTCAATTGGTTTAATCAGAAAATAGATTTTTTATGATAATTTGTTGCAAATAAAAAGTCAGTATAATGTGCTGTGCTTATGGTAAACCGTAAAAGAATAATAAACAGACAAAAATCATCAGAAATTTGTGCTTCTGTTTCAGGTTTGTAACACAAGAAGCGGTAAATGTAAAATGTTTCGTATAATCTTGAAAATATTTTACAATCAAAACACTGTTTTTACGCCGAGAAAAGATATACGTCAAATCAGCATGAAATCGACTACTGCTTGGATAATACAAGAAGCTAGAAATGATTTCATCATTTTAGATGAATAGTTCGGGTGTTTGTCTAAATCATATCAGACCGACTCCCAGCCCACCGATGCCCGCGTGAAGAGCCGATGGACTGGCAGCCAGCGGGAGAAAGGAAGAAGATGAAGAAAAAGAGCAGGAAGAAGAAGGGTGGCAATAGGCAGCTGACTCTAGCTGACCACCACGCCTACAACGAGGGTGACCAGTCCGCGGCGGGAGAAGCGGGCGCGCCACTGCGATGTTACTTTGGAGGGGTCTCTCCAGAAACAGCGGAGATCGACTGGGCCAACTGGGCCCCTGCCGACCGAAGAGGCGACCCGGAGGTAGCAGCCAACGAGTTGCCCGGCCCGGGGACCCAGGTCCAGCCGATGCCCCCCAAGAAGGCCAGCAGGAGGCAGGACAGGGAGAGGAGGAGAGGCGCCCTCGGGCCAAGAGGGCAGCAAGAGCTGCAGAGGAAAGACGGCGACAGCAGGAGGAGGCCGAAAACCGTCGCCGAGGGGAGCTGGCGGACCAACGAGCAGAGGTCTGTGGATGACCATCGTCCAGCCACTCCCATGCGAGAGGAGACGCCGCAAGCGGCGAAGACTAGGGATCAGCAGATTGCTTTCTCGGACCGCCCGCCGCAATGCGGCCAGGACTGCCCGCCGGCGTGAAGCGAGAAGAGCGCGGAGGGAGGGACGGACAACGACCCAGGGAGGTACCCGAAAGGTCGCTTCGCGAGGAGCAGCAGGCCCTGGACCGCCCGTCGGGTCGTTGTAAGGGTTCGGAACAGATCTGCCGGCCGCAGGACTCTGACCGTTAAGCTCAGAAGCGTGTGGTTCGGCGGACTGGCTCCGATCCCGACCGATCCGTCGGTAGATACAGCCCTCTACAGCTGTTTTAACTATTGGCAGTTCGGCCATAGCCTTCACGAGTACCCTCGTGAAGTGACCCGTGACTTCTGCTATAATTGCGGAAGGCACGGGGTGCTCATGACCGGCTGCTCGCGTTGTGCGGCTGCGTATAGGGAGCAAAAGGGGGCAAACAACGCAACCAGGATGGCCAGTCCTCGGAGACAGAGGAGAGAAGCCTCCGCAACATCGGTGAGCTCGGAGAACGAGGCCAGAAGCAGAGTAAGAGTTGAGCCAGAGCGGGTGGAGGAAAACCCGAACCAGCGCCAGCAGGAAGCGGGAGATGCCCATCGGTTTCAACCGGTGGAGCAGATTCCCGAGTTAGTCCTCCGTGAAGTTTACGGACGGCTGCGAGACGAGCCTCGGCAGTGAGTTGCCAGTGAAGGGGAGCCAGAGTATAGCCAGGCCAGAGGAGGAGAATACGGGGTTGCGTCGTCAATTGCGTGACCGCGGGGCGAGTGGGTGGATAAAGGGTGGCGCTTCCGCCCAACTCAAACCCAAAACTAACCGGGTAGAGCTGAGCGGTTTTTTAAATGCCTGGGACCTGGCTTGCTGTTGTTGCCTGCCGCGCGATTTCCGAGAAATCGGCGCAGCAAGGAGAGGTTCAAGCGTGGGACAGCGCGCGTAGCCAAAGCCAGCGTCCCGCGGATTCAGCCTTATCGGCTGGCTGCAACGCGAGACTCAACGGCTCGCGCGGACCGCAAGCCAATCAGCGCGGTTCTTACATGAGCGGGCTCGCGAGATTGTTTTGAGTATGTGGCGCGGCAGCTCGCAAGAGTGCGCGAATTTAGTCAGTTTTCGTACTGCCATTATCGACGTTTCGTCGACGATACGAAAGTGCCGCATACGTGTGTGAGTATGCAGAGCGAGATAGTGAGTGACTGTGATACGCTGTTGACACCTTGTGTCACCGCCACCACCCGAACTATCTCCTTGATTCGTTGGCGAGTGCGTCACTAACGGCTTCAAGGCATCTGCGAGAGGAGAGAGCGAGAGGACGTCCAGGGCCAGCTAGGATACACTAGAAGCGGGAGCTTCCGTGTCCTCGCCAACCTAGGCACCAGAGAAAGAGAGAGCGAGAGAGCTCTACCCAGAGCATCTGGGAAGCCAGCGATCCTGACGGAAGCGGGGCTTCCTGAGCTTCGTGGGAGAGGTGGGAACCTGGGGCTCACCCCCCCCCCCCTTCGAGAGGTAAGAGTATTTTCTTTATTCACGCGAAATCTCCGGCGCGAGCACGCGTGCCGCCGAAGACTTGAGTGTGTGTGTGAGAGAGATAGATAGATAGATAGATCTTTATTCTTACTGTACAGTAAAAAATAATAAATTAATTAATAATAAATAAATTAATACAATAAATAAATATATACTCTTTTTTAGTTATTTTTAGTATAAATAAATAAGAGAGGGAGAGAGAGAAAGAGATTAGATTAGATAATTTTTTATTTCTGTACATTTTGTTGTACAAAAAAAACATTAAAAGTAATACATTGATAGAGAACATTGAGCTTTGTAGATAAATGAATGGGTGATGCGAATATGAGAGAATGAAAGAATGATGAGATTGTGGGATGAGAGTGATGTAATTGCACAGTTTTTAGGTGTTCTCCAGATTAAAAAAGTACAGCTTTGCCTGGTGTTTAAAAGATGACAGTGTTCTATTGTTTCGAAGATGAGAGGGCAATGAATTCCAGAGATATGAGGCGCTTATGTGAAATGAGTTCCTCAGCGTTTCTGGTACGAAGGTGGGGATATCCAGAGGAGTCACCTCACCCCTCGCGGGGCGGAGTACGACGTGGAAGTCAAAAAGAGAGAGAAAGAGAGAGATAGAAAGAGGACATCGCGAGTTTTTGCGTGCGTACCCCGCTCTCGCGTAGTATACCTCTTGCAGCGCGCGGCACAGATAAAATATGTTAGACTTGTTTTGAACTGCAAGGACTTCCCCGGTTTTATAAATTAGCGCATTGTTCTTTTTGATTGCGCGCATTCGAAAAATTCTGCCCAGCGGCATGCCTGCTTCTTCGTCTGCGTTTTCCGCTGTTTGCCTATCGGTTAGCAGTCGACTGGACTCGTAGAGTTATAACCGCGGCAGATCCGGGTTAGGTTCTACTTCTGCTAGCCACCGGACTGCGCGACAGAGTGTCGGCGTTCGCGATTTTGATGCCCAGGCGATACACGATGTCGAGCACGTAATCCGGGAGCGCAGCTTTCAGCCTATTGAACTGTAGGCCGTACATTGTCCTAGAATCGTATGGACAGTGCTTTTCGGTGTTTGAAGAAAATAATATCGAGTTTTGAAAGAAGAATGGAGAAAGAGATGTGGGAAATGAAAGAGGAGCTGAAAGTGTGGAAGGTGAAAGCTTTGATAGAGAGAGGAAGAAGGGAGACTGCGGATAGAAAAATTCAAGACCTGGAAGCAGGCATGGAGTCGATACGGCAGAAGCTAGAGGGTGAGGGAAGAACGGGGGAAGATGCAGAGGCAGTTAGTTTAAGATAAGGGAATGGCATAAAAAGACGGAAGACAAGGAGATAAGGAAGAGGGAGAGAGAAGGGCTGGAAGTGAAGAAAAGAAAATTTAAAAAGGAGGTTAAGGTGGTAAGAAAGTACAAATGAAAAATGAAAGAGGAGGCAAATAACAAAGTATGGAAGAGAGTGGACATATACACCAGCGAATGAACTGAAAGTGGGAGGAGGAGTACGATTTGCATGACCTCCTGGAGAAGCTATTTGAAGGAACGACTAGGGAGGCAAAGGACACAAGAGATTTGGGAAAGAACAGAGGAGATGAACGAAGCAGGAGAGATAAGGATAGAGCAGTGGATGAGCACGGAAGAGGTAAGGCAAAAAAGGAATCAATGAGAGAAAGGGAAAGAAGGATGAGGGAGGCCAAGGACAAGGGAGAAGAATATAAAAAAGACAACATAAGAATCATGTTGGAAGGAGTTTGAATGGGTAGACGATGGGAGAATTAAAAAGGTGAAAGAGGAGATACTTCTTTGAAAGGAAACAATTCAAGGAAATTTAATAGCCAACTTATTAACTGAAAATCGAAGGAACCGATTTATAGAAAAATTGGTATAATTTAGCTCAATCAACTCAGTAATAATAATGATATTTATTATATTCCATAGTTTTAAATTGACAATCGATATTATAATACGAGGATATACATTACATGCAAAGTATGGTTGGATGCTTCATCTACTTAGAGCCATATTCATTATTACGCATTTATTAATAGTAATGAAAGGAAACGATGATCAACAGCAGACAATAAAAAAGACAAATAATCAAGATATTCAGCTATAAGAAATTGTACCCAGAGTAAGAAATATCCTTAGCTTTTTCCATCCTCAGATATTTTCATCGAAGCCATTATAGAATATACACCTTCAATAATAAATGATAAGTATGTAAAACCTCATGTCTGTTATTTTATACTAAATAGTTACAAAATTAATATATTTATATTGTTAGTATTTTTGGTAACAGATTAATGTATAAGTTATAACGGGCGGTGAGACTCGCACGTCAGCGCACGTAGCCAAAACGCGGGAAGGTCTATAGAGGGGAGTCGCAATTAGAGGGAAAATTCGAGTCAGTTAACTTTGGTTCGCGAGAGTGAGTAGTAAAGTTTTCACGAGTGTGCCAAAGGAGTTAGCAGCGACAACAGCAACATCAGCAACAGCAACCACAGCAGCCTACGGTCTTCTCGCGACGCGAAATCGCGGAACACGCGTATACGCTTTATATTCAATAAACGCTATTCTCTATCTGAATCGGTAGTGTGCTTATTTAATTAGCATTCCGAATCCTTTTCCTATTCAAACCGCCAAATACCGCCGCCTCCGCGGGCACTACCAGAGGTGTAGTTCATATTGAGCACCGGAGCATCGTAGTAGGTAAGCAACCACACGAGCGAAGTCAGCATCTCGCAGAAGCAAAGTGCATGAGTACTTTGCATTTGTACGGTGGCCATAGGCATTTATCCGCCTAGAAACAGCCCCGTTACAAAGTTTGTGTTAAAAAATACCAATATTTTGATATAAATTAATTTAAAAAATGAATGTGCAAGATAAAACAAAAAAAAGTATATACTTAACAAATTATTATATATTCATGTAAAATTAGTTAATAAGTAATTTATAAGAAAATAATAATGTTCATAAAATTTCAGAACATTAATTATTTAAAATAAGTAATTAAATAACTTAATAATTGAAACAAATCCCTCCTTAAAAATTTAATTGAATAAGCTGGTATTTTACGCAAATACTATGTTATTAATATAAGAGTTCGATTATTAAAGTAACAGAAATCACTTAATCAATTTGAGATTTTAAGAATTGAAGCTGTGTGTTAATTATTAAATTATATATAAGTATTATATAATACAGTTGCTATTGAACCAATACGCAACTATTTTATTGAGTAGATATTACGTCCTGAAACGTATTGTGATATTTTGTAAGAAGCGATGCAAGCATTAAAATGATGAGTATAATAAGTAGCTCAGTGGAGTTTATGAATATAACCGAATATGAGGAGAGAGCAGTAGATTATACTCACTCAAACAGGACTCTGCTACGACACTCTAGGCTGTCGACGGAGCTACTAGAATTAAGTCACGAAGTCAGTCTAATTGCGTCCGATTAAGTACTCAAGTAAATTACAAAGTAAAAATACAACTTGAGTAGCTTCTTTATAAATTAACCCTATACATTACTGGCTGATTGTTTCTTCACAAAATCAGAATCACAAAGTAAGTAATATAATATAATACAATGTTAGACCATGACTTAACAACAGAGCCTAGATCCAACACTTAACGCCTCAAATCTATCGGAAAACTCCATATTCCTACAGGAGGCATACATCGATGCTGTACGGGGACCACACTCCTATCTCTTTCTCGATCTGACTCAATCGGTACTGGACGACTACGGGGTTTGTACCGGTATATTTCCGAGTGACTAAATAAAGTACGCGTAAGTACTGAAATATGCGACATTTTGTTAAGAAACGAGAATAAAAAGACACGATAAAATGCCGTTGCATACCAGAGGGTTAGCATTTCAATAAAAAGCGCGCAGCTGTTCTGAACGCCCTTTATCAAATGGATGACCAAAGACGTACAGCAGTCTTTTACGCAGTGCTGATAACAAAAACTTATAACGTTTTGCAAGGGTTGATAAAAATCAAAGATTCGCATAAACGATGTCTCTAAAGACACAAAAAAGTACCCGGAAATCGACGGTTCCTGTCGGTGCATAGTCGACAGAATGGATCACACGAGAAAAATGATTATTATACTTGAAGAAATGTTTTCGTGCATGCAAAACATTCAAGCATTGGCATCAGTAAACATTTCTTCAAACATTGATAACATTGTTCAAACTAGCGGCGCTAATCTTTCGAGACTAGATTCTACACTTGAATAAATTTACCTACGTGCGTGAAAAATGTAAATCATTTCCAGGCTTGATTTTTTTGTAGTAATTTTACTAAGGACAACTTTAATTCAGAGCTATTTTCTATAAATCTGGCGTAGCAGCCAATCATTCCTAATACTCTCCATAGTTCTCGTATGTTTCGTAGCGCTGGACAATTTAAGACAGGTGCTACTTTATCGGGATCGGTTCTTAAGCCGTCACTGTCAAAAATAAATCCGCGATATTCGACTACACTCATACAGAATTTACACTTGTTTGGGTTGATAGTTAATATGATGGAAATCAATTTTTCTAACACCTACTGATTTGGCGCTTATATATAATAAATTCTTTATTTCAGCCTTAAGGCCCAGAAATGGACTTGGTTTACAATACCTTCCTTAACACACTCATACATTTCAATCAATTCATTCTTCTCCTAACTCCGCTCCGGTTTACAAATTCATAATCTATATACCCTATTATATTTTCGTCTTTTTATTTATCTATTTACATTTTATTTACATTTTCAGTCTTTTCGTTTCTTTTCGGTTATATATACCCTAACCGTTCACAATTCTATTATAATCACCTATCACAGATTCGTCTTACATTAACTTATATTCTAAACACTCATACCTTGTGGCAGCTCTTCGCAAATTGGCTCTAAGTTTTCCTACCTACCCTTGTCTCGCTACCTGTTTTGCATATTTTACGTTTTCTTTCAATTGATAGATTTTCTTTGCGACTTCCATTGTTTCCCCATCCCCTTTCTCGCTCGTAATGATTTGGCGCTTATATTCTTCGAAGGAATCTATAACTATATTGTGAAAGTAACCAAAAACCTGAAGTGTGTCTTCTGGCCCAAATGAAGTATCAACTAGGCGCTGCAGGGTCTTGGGGGCGTTAATGATGCTAAATGACATTCTAGTAAATTCCCACAATCCATAACCTGGTACTCCAAAGGCTGCATACTTTTTACTGCTCTCTTCCATTTTGACTTGGAAATGAGCCTGTCGTAGATCAATTTTTTTCAAATAACGAGCACTTCTCAGTCTGTCTAGAATAGTATCTATTTGTGAAAATGGTATAGCATGGCAGTTTACTGCCAGTTACAAGCGGCCGCGCAGAGCACGGCCGACATCGGCTAGGCCCGAGCACGCGAGAGCGAGAGTAGGTAGGTGAGCGACCCAACCTAACGTCGATGGCGAGAGGGATCGACGCGAGCGCTGTTCGACATCTCTCCCCTTTTTGCGTTGGACCTCCAACAGAGCAACAGGTCCGTTTGTCCACCGACTCTACCGCTACCTTTCCGCTTTAGTCTATCGGACCTCCTGAGCGACTTTTGATATCGTAAGGGAGTGCTGTGCGACGGACTGCTGCGTATCCGTGAGTAGAGTGAATTATTGTATTAGTGAACTAGTATTCTTGCGGGAAATAGTGTGCCGATTGCGGAATAGCGCGAACTCGCGATATGTAATACGCCACGTGGCCAATATGGCGCCGGAGTGCGGTGAAGCATGAGTGCGGCGATAGCATGCTTCGTCGATTTAACAGCGCTGAGTCGTTCAACAACAGTTGAACGTTCGCGACTTTACACACAGATTATCGTTTTCACTCTGGAATGCATAACTATCGTGAAAGTTACTTTCAAGCTATCGCTCTTGTTTCACGACAATGACAAAAACCAAACTTACACTAACAAGCTATCGTCGTTGCTCTCGTATACAACACAACCATGATCTACACGATAGCACACGGTCACGACTATCGCTAGCTCTAGCCCGCGCGTTATTTTATATTACATTAAGACTTAGTATTAGATTAGATTAAAAACCGAATGTAATTTAAGTATGGTAGCCGGGAGAGCGGTCCCGTTAAGTTAAGTATAGCGGTATGAAGTGAGTGAGAGGTCGTGTCGAAGTTCGGGCGAAGTCACCAGCACGCCAACGGCGGGCACGCCTGGGGACCTGCGTACGTCGGGAGAGAATGGTTATCGTCGGGGCGAAAAACCATGGTCTCGTGAGGGCAGACTGCGACGGACGCTACGATCGTCGGCACCGGTAGACGATCGGAAGGACGAGGCAGCTGTTCCCGTACGCGTCGGGTAAGCCGTCCAGCGGCGTGTTGACGAACACGTCGCGGCTAGGGGGATACACCGGCGGGCATGAGCGGTTTCGGCGCCGGACCAGTTGAATAGGATTTCGAGACGACCGGATACGCGCTCAGGGTGTGCGTCGGCATTTCCTCGCTCGAACCTCGGCGCGGTGACATGCGAGTCACAGTGTGAGTGTGAGTGAAATCGACGGAACGTCGTAGTTTGGAAAATTACGCGACTGGAGATCGCTGGAATGTAGATTAATAACGAATAAAGATTGTTAAAAGAAATACTGAGAGAGTCAACGTTAACACGTAACCATTCATTTTGTACTAGCACCCACGACCTTTGTGATTGTATCATTTTCATGTGTGTTTGTTCGAATACTGGCTAGCCGAGCAGGTGGACGAAGTGGTGTTTCGACACGGGGCGGCGTCTCAAGGTAACGGGGTCACGGGATCCCTGGCACTCCGGTGCCCGCCGTATGCATTGAAACGAGCGTAGGAGACGGAGGATTTCATCGGTAACATCAATGGGGAAAACCCAGCGTTACAACTGGCGCCCAACGTTTGCAGCGTTACAACTGGCGCCCAACTTAGCGGTAGTACAATTGGATGTATGATTATGATGCATTTTCTAAGAGAATTAGGCCGAATTTTTCTCTTTTAGGTAGAAATTAGGTAATTAAAAACCGAGTAATTGATAAAAAAAATATATAAATTAAATTACGTTATAAGTTAGTATCAATTAAACTAGAGCGACACAACGACGCCACTAACAACAGATAGAAAAATACAAAAGCCGAAAAGTCGACAAACAATTACACACTCTGGAAAATTTACCGACTAGAACATATACACAAACGAGACATACAAGGGCACATATACCACCGTAAACTTACCGAGTAACGCGAAATACACAAACCTACAACACGGACCGGCTAGACGCATAGCATCTCAGCAGTTAACTGATTTCAAATGACCATTCGACCTATCGAAACCAATAATAAGGTCACAAGCCTGGAAGACACATAGTGCGACGATATAATTTTTTTTTCTGTACTCTTCACCTCATGCTCTCTCACTCCCTACTACTATCGGGAGAACAATTAGACCAAATCGTACAGCTTGGTCAGTCGTAAGCGAGCAGTCAAGCAAACAGCGCATCGTTCAACCTTCCGAATTTACGAATAATACTCCGCAACACACTAGTCAAGATTGTATAGCGGCGAATTTACGTGCGATTAGACTTAAGCGACTAATTGTAGTGCGACATTATTTTATTTATATCAAAATAACATTATTAGAATTATATACATTTATTGTAAAGTGAGTGCAACGGCTTAGGTGGGCAACACCGACGAGGTAAGTTGAATACTTCCGACAGTGGTAGTGTGTGCAGTGACGCGGTTACCTATTAATTCTAGTAAAAAATTATATTTCTAAGGAAAGCGACGATATTTATTTCTTTTTTTACGATCCATGAAAATCAGAGTGCGCCATTAGTCCAACGCAAACCGACCAATATTCAAACTGACAACAACACTACAACGTGACAGACTACAAGGCTACCGTAATTATTATTATTAAACGAAGGGTCAACAAACAACCGTTTCTCCTTTTCGGGAATACCAACATATATTTTGCTCACCTCAGTTCGACTTACAGTACTAATGCCCGTGCAGGAATTTAAAATGAAACGTGACGTGACGACCTCACAAACTTATCCATTGCCACTACTCCTGTCTAAGAATATTAAGAATAAACGTTTTGTTATAGATTTTAGATATATAAACCCAATTAACGGCTCTGAAGCACATAGCAGCACACCGACCCAATACCTGACTGAAATTATTAAACATTAAATTGACGAACTTAACAAGGAGTAAATTACATACCAACATAACTTATCAATAACAAACTACTTATACATTTGTCCAGCTACCAACTGACGCTATTAGTACACATTTGACATTTAATCAGCGACCGCTTTACTTTGCTCATTCACGTGATACAGTTCATCAGCGATCGATTTACTACCGTTAATACACAACATACATTTGACCAGCTATCGATTTACTACCGTTCATACACAACATACACTTGAACAGCTATCGATTTACTACCGTTAATACACAACATACATTTGACCAGCTATCGGTTTACTACCGTTCATACACAACATACACTTGAACAGCTATCGATTTAATACCGTTCACACACAACAGACGATGGCACCAGGGTACCTAGGCAAGCGAATAATCGAGCACCTTTCGGAGGTGGTAGCTACGGACATAATGGGCCCATTTCCAACCAGTAAGTCCGGAATGGCTTACCTTCTGGTTATACAGGACCTGTTTTCAAAATGGATTGAGATTAAGACCCTCCACAAAGCTACCGGGAAAGCAATTAAAGACGCAATATTAGACTTAGTATTGTGAGATTGTAGACATTATCTGTAAACCTTATAGATTTCCAATTAAAAATCTGACAAATTTTGATTTTTTAATTTTACATGATTTTTAATTGAAAATCTGTAAGGTTTACAGAAAATATTATAGATACCTTTTTTCATCCTGCTTTGATGAAGAATGAGCCAGTATTTTTTTTATTACTCTAGGTCTCTTAATAAAAAAGTTGAAATTTGAACCAAATCACCGATAAAAGCTAATTTTTTATACACTACTCTAAACATTAGTTTATTCAATCTATATACTTGCATTAAAAAGTTATATTTCAAATATATTGGATACAATTTCAACTTTTCGGAGCTTTTGTTATGCATATAAATTGATATTGAAGAATTTATGAACTTTCATAAGAAGGAAAACCCGAGATTTCAACTCAACCATATATTTAAATTTCCTTCGAGTAAAAACATCTATCTATAATTGACAAGAATAAGATATTTGTTATTAAAGTTCATTTAAGTAACTGAAAGTTTTTAATCAGGCCATAAACTCACTGAATCATAGTTCAACAACTATTTCTACTAAAATTCTGCATCTATATATTTTATTTAAATTATTATTTGTTATAGATGAGATCTGTATTCTTGCATTCAAGTTATTGCCTTATCTATTTAAGAAAATAGTAAAACAGACTGTAAAATCTGCGTAAAATAATTTAGAAATTGTAATTACTAGATACGATTTGTAAAATATATTTTTTCTCGTATAAATAAATAAATAAATAAAACAACCAATAATATAAATACGATAAGAAATATATACAGTTTTTCTATATATACTATTACCTAGTCTAATCTGAATTCATAGGATTTCATATTGACAAAAATTGAAATTACAAAACGAAGCGTTTTGCTTTGTGTCACAACCGAGACTGCCTCCGTAGAGCACACGCTCGCACCCGCAGAAGTCCCCGAAAAACGACATCCCCTCCCTAGGTTCTTGTTTTCCTCGCCCGGCTCGAGTGAATCGCCAGATGCCGATGCATCTGAGCACGCGTCGATTTTCCCTCGCGAAAGGCTATAAAAAATAGACTCAATGCCGCGCTTGAGGTTAGCTAACATGGTCGACCCACCCACTCTCAAGAAGTAATAAAATTCGGTCCCAACGCCGCGTTCGTTGTTGAGACTAAAAAGCGAACAAGACACCCTTTTTTCCTACATGCGTGCTCCGCAGCCGTAGGCCGTCTGTACACTCAAAGCCGGCACTGTCCCTGCATTCACTCAAGCTTTCGCCTGCGACGTAGGGAAAACCTACGCCAGGAACAGCGCGTATACATAATAAATCTTAAAATATTATTTTAATTTATAGCTCACGCAAACTCGTTGTTGACCAATAAAACGTAAAATTAAATTGCTCCCACCCATGCGCTCGCTTGACTTGAGTGTCAAACAATAGCTCCAAGTTTCGTGAAGAAGCTAATCTGGACTGCACGTTTCCGAAATAAGAGCCATATGCGTCCGCGAAAGAAAATATCAGCTTTTCTAATGCCGCGCAGCCACCCCGATTACCGAACATAAATGTCCGAGGGAGTGGAAAATCGAAAAGTGGCCTACGAGCTCTAGCTTTGCCAGCTCTTAAAAAATACCACGTGGCTTTCGTAATATTAAATATTACATCAATACGCCTATCTGCCGATTGTTTATTGCCACACTCCTTGTTTATTGATCACTTATGTCGGGAACATAGATTTTTCAATCGACAAATAGCTGTAGCATGTGCAATTTCAACAATTAACATGGCTGTGAGTGCACTTTAAGATTAAAAAGCTCATTAGATAGTCAATGTTTATCTGAAGTAGCACGAAAGATAAGTACTGCTAAACATAGCCATCGATTAACAAAAAGTCAGAAGCTAAAAGAGTGCAACGTTCAAAGATATATAAAGCGAAGAAAAAAGCAGCTTATTGCGTAAGTAAGTAAGAAGAGAAATCAGGAATGCCCTAGTTATGCGCACGGAGGACTTGATGATGTGTGAGTAGAAATAACTAAATTATAAAAATTGGTAAAACCAAATCAACTTAAAATTTTACACAGCTAGTCGTTGTTACAGCCACAACAAATTTGTGGTAATATTTTAAAAATAAGTAACTGGTTAAAATTTAAAAAATGTAGGTATCTTAAAAGAAATGTGCTTGTAATGGTGCAACTTTTAAAATAATAACCTAAAATAATTCTGCATCACAGATGTCTTTATTACGTATATTGGAAATCATATCTCAAATGGTAGCTACAAAGATCAAATATTTCATCACCAGGACTATTTTAAAAATAAGCAATTTTAAAGCTTTTTAATACGTTTTTAAAATTCAAACTGTGTTTTCTCAGGTTTCAAATGGTATTTTGATCTCCATTTAATGTCAGTTCTTAATTTTCATACTAACTTTTCCATAAAATAATTACATAGAAAAAATCATAAAAAATAAAATAATAAAATCTCGAATAGTCTACATCCTTAAATTGGTACTGCCACCACTATTCGAGCTTTGGCTGGAACTACTACTTGAACTAGTACTTAGTAAGGTACGAACTCCACGTATCATGGCTGGGTTCGTTGATTTCTCAGATTTTTTAAGAATATTTTTCTTAATTGTAAGTGCCGCTGTCATAGCTCTCTTCTGTCTCTCTACTACTACTGGTAATTTTTACTGATTAAGACTTTTGGTTTAATCGGCTATTATTCGAAAATGGATACAGCTGTCTCTCTTCGAGTAATAGTGGAAAACAACTGTAATATATATATATATACTCCGGACGTATTGGCATTTTTGATGTATTACTCGACTGTTTAGAATTGCTATTAATTTGATTTGCTGGCTCCCTAGGTGGCACAGAAAGGCTGCTTGTATCGGATAAACAATCTGCAAGCGTTTTGTTGGTTCAACCAAATTGTTTCTTAGTAGCTCCTCTCGAAGTAGGCATCAACGTTCGAGTTGTCTCGGTGTACGTAGATATTACTTGAAAATGATTCAGCCGCGGTGTGAGATCTATCGGTTGACTGGAAAACGATGCCGCTCATGTTAAAGTTGCAATAACACAGACGGATTATATAGGCTCAATTTAAGCCCCGGTGAAGATGGATTTTTCAAAGCGTCCAAAACTTGAGCAGAGACAAGCTGTTGTCATTGACTAGACATAGCACTGCTTCCTCATTCCTTCCTTCAATATTGTTACTCGTAGCAAACGATCTTGTAATAACTCCTTATTACTCTATGTGCTTATTTGAAATGCTTTAATATTTTCTTCTATCTGATCTACTTCTAATTTCCGAATGTCGTGGCCCAGACTTCTCATGCCTCCTTTTTTTCAATTCATCCATTGTATGACAATGAGATTCTATTTTGTCAGTTAAGACAACTTGTATCAATCGACGTGGAGATTCACTGATTTGATAAACATTTTAAATAATAATTATTGACTGGGTGATATAATCTCCGTTGGAGATTGTTATTCAACGAATTGGAGGAAATGAATGAAGAGATGGTTAAAATTAACGACTAGGCTGTGACTAAAAAATAAAAATATATGCTCCGCTAATCGGGTAAAATAGGGCGCTTTCCCGTTAAACTTATTCTTGGATAAATATATATCAACAGAAACTTTGTAATCCACTCAACGGATTATCTGTTTGGCAGTTTATGCGAGACGATTCAATTTAGAATTTACTGCAATCTCTATGCTTATTTTGATTGAAATTGATACATTCACGGAATTAGCTTTGTTTAATTTAAACTTTGACTTGGGAATGCGCAGATTATAACAATAATAATTATATTCGTATGTGTAGCAGTTTACGTTGCATTCGTAGGTACTATTCCTGAGTCAACAAAAATATACGTTTGCGGCTTCCAATTCTCGAACTCGAGTCCGAAAAATTCATCAATACACAATATAAATTGGCAAACGAATTTTATATCTTAAAGTGTAAGTTATAACCGTCTTGATAAAAGTATTCATGGCAATTGGTTTGTAATTTAAAATGTTAAGTTGCCTGCCATTGAGAGTTATTGTTTTCCAGAAATGTTAATACAACACATAAATCATTACACATAAATTATCAAATATATACACATTTTTATGAAATAATTATTAAATCAATCATATATATTATATGGCAAAAATAAAAATTTATTTTATATATGGCACTGTGGAGGGACAGCGTTTTAATTGTGGCAGAATGATTTCTCCTCGGAAATCGTTCAGTTCTATGCAAAATTAAATTGTTTGGCAGAAACTTACATTCATCTCGTGAGAATTTCTCGTTGAATGAGATAAACTATTTTACGATCAATCGTCTTCGCTCTACAATTTCCCCTGAATTCTCAAATAACAATTGAAAAATGCTGCTTAGTCAAGGTATAAAAATAAAAATTTCCACACACGTAATGTCATTTTCAAAAAATTTCCGGCTTCAAATTAGCAAAATAAACTAATTTTTGCAATTCAAAATTGTTGACTTGATTCTCAAAATATTCTGAATTCAAAATAAAGTTTTTAAAGATGTATAAACGTCGTACAAGCTGATATCATCCTGGTGAATCATGGAGTCACTTCTGAAAACCTTAGTGTTTAAGTAATTCTTTTCAACGAATTAGTATATTAGTAAGATGGCGTCGGGCCACGAGGAGCCGCCCGATAAGCCTGATTTAAATTATTATAAAGGCCGTCCAAAAACCTTGGTAAAAACTGTCATTTGTGTAATTTGTGAAAGTGCCTACTATAAGAGTGATTTTGAAAAATTAAACAATACAGTGTACGTTGGAAAATACCTAGTAATTTGTCCCAAACATAGACTGAAAGACATAACCTCCGAAACAAGTGACGAGCATATGCTCAATGATGTGGCAAAAAGCGTGATAGCGCAAATTAAACTAAAATCATCAGAGGAAATTAGAGAAGAAATATTACAAGACCTACACAATAAAACGAAAGAAAAGTTAAATGATACGTATAAAGAAGATGATTCTGATATAGATGCTTTAGTAACTGAAAACGCACTATTAAAGCAGTATGTGAAAGACCTACAGTACAATAATCAAATACAAAAAAAATTAATTGAATTTCACAAAAACAATGCTGTTGAAAAACCCATTAGCAAGAAAACATATGCTAAAGCGACATATGAATTGAAACCTAATCCAAAACGTGTACCAAAAATTAAAATCATGAACAAAGATGATGATCAAAAAAATATTCTGGAAGTAGTTACAAAGTATTTAGTAGAAGAAAAGAATGTACAAACAAAATACATAAGGAAAAAAAAATGAAAACGAAATAGACATCAGCTGTATGAACGCGGAGCTGCGAGGTTAAAGTTGAACAACAACATAACCCAAGACATAGAAGACGATATCAACAGCAGAAACTTTAGCCAATTTAATAATGGAGGAAAAATGTTGCACATGTATAACAATAAAAGGAATAAAACGTGCACAGTATTTATGGAGGTAGCTCCAGAGATTTATAAACATCTAAAAGAGAACAAAAATCTAATTTTTGTTAGACATCAGTGTTGTAGAGTTTATGGTTTGATAAATCTAACTCCTTGTTTTAATTGTGGCAGATATGGTCACAATGCAAGTAAATGCAGGAATGACTCTGCCTGCATAAAATGCGCAGAGAAACATAAAGTTGGTGAGTGTAAAAACACAAAAGTTGAATGCATTAACTGCGTACATAACAACACAAAATATAGAACAAGTTTACCAACAACTCATCTGGCTACAGACAGAATTAACTGTAGCATACTAAAGAATAAAATAAAAAAAATAATTAATTCAACTGACTATCCGATAGCACCTTTATTACCGACCTGGGATGACACGAGTGCTATGAAGATAATACAAAACTACTTAACAAGCAACCTACTTTATCAACGTAAAACGAATACCGTGAAAAATATAACACTAAAACTGCAAAATGCGTCATCTAAACAGAAAGCGGCGGGAACAAGTGCTGATGCAGCAAGAGCGAAATAATGGATCAGCAAAGCGAGCTACTGGAAGAAATACAAGAGGCTATATAGCATAAGGAAAGAGTGTACAATGATCTTGAAGCATTTAATAGCGATAGAAATAACACAAGAGATTTAATATTATATATAAATATTAGAAGCCTGAATGCAAATTTTGAAAAACTACAAATCCTAATTAGAAGTCTCAAGATCAAACCGAATGTTATTGTGTGTGCTGAAGTATGGAATTTGATTCATTATCAGTATTATAAAATTAAGGACTATAACATATATTATAATTATAACTATGGAAATATTAACAAAAGTGATGGTGTAGTGGTTTATATTAGAGAGGGTATATCTCACTCATGTGAAACAATAACTATTGCTAAACTTAAAATATTAAACTCAATTATTACCTTAAGAAATAAAAGAAATTTAGAAATTTCCTCCTTATATAGATCACATGACCTGAGTAGTTTGGGATTCAATCTTAATCTTAAAACTTACCTAATAAGAAAAAGAAACATAGCAAATCATATTATAATAGGGGACTTTAATATTCATATTCTAGATTGTAATGCGATAAGTATGGATCTCATAAATAACCTATTAGAGAATAGTTTTATACCTGGGTTTACAGGTACAATGAAATTGGCCTCGGATTCGGGTACATGTATTGATAACATGTTCATAAAAAGAGATTTCCTGAATACACGTGCAGTAACTCTGAAAATACCTATAACGGATCATTACCCACTGTTCCTGGAAATAAAGAACGGAAAAATACAGAACGATAATTTGGAAAGAAACCGAAAGGAACATTACTATAATTACAACAAACTATACCGTGCGGCCACACGGATAGACAATGGGATAAATATTATACTGATAAGGAACCAAATGAAGCGATTAATGGTTTGATTAACGATTTAAATCTCTGTATGGAAAAAGCAAAATATAGTATACATAACAAACAAAAACATAATAATACCCTAAGAAAAGATTGAATAACGAAAGCAATAATTAAATCGTGCAATACAAAAGGTGTAATGTATAATAGACTTAAAAAGGATCCAAACAATGAAATTCTCAAGGGCCGATACAAAAATTTTGTTAAAACATTAGACAAAGTTATTAAAGAAGCAAAAATAAAATTCAGTAAGAGATGCATCGAAGAGAACAAAAATGACCCGAAGAAGCTATGGGCATACGTTAACAGCAAGATTGGGAGAAATAGTAATAAAACTGGCAATAACATTAAACAACTGAAAATGGAAAATGGTGTAACTAGAAAATAAAAATGATATAGCTAATACGCTAAATGAATACTACTGTAACCGAGCGAAAAAACTGAGTGATAAAATTTCTACACCTTCTAACAGAAATATAGAATTACCAATGAGCAATGAAAAAAACTATGTTTATAAAACCTACAAATGAGAATGAAATAAGCAAAATAATAAAAGATTTGAAATGGAAAAATTGAGGGGTAGACAAGATTCACGCAAAAACACTAAAAACAACGGATACACTAATTTCGAAACCGCTGGCATTTATTTTTAACCAGTGTATAGAAAAATCTATATGGCCGGATATATTAAAAACAGCTAAAGTAATTTCAATATTCAAATCTGGAAAGAATATTGTCAAATATTGTCAAAATATTTGAAAAGATTATACATAAGAGACTATTAGATTTTATAAATAAGAACAAAATACTGAGCAAAAGACAATATGGATTTATCAAGAACATAGATACAAAAGATGCATTAAGTACTATTTCCAAAATAATATATGAAAGTCTAGACCAAAGCATTCCAATTGCAGTTACCTTCCTTGACTTAGCTAAAGCATTTGATACTGTTAATCATAAGATATTGTTGGACAAACTCTACTCGTATGGTGTTAGAGGAAAGGGCCATAAACTAATCTCAAGCTACCTGAATAACCGCCAGCAAGAAGTAAGATTAGAAACAAGTGAAAGCGACTATAAAGTAATAAGTACTGGGGTCCCTCAAGGGACAATTCTTGGACCCCTACTTTTCATACTATACGTGACTGACTTGCTAAACAGAATGCCGGAAAACTCAATATTATTCTACGCTGATGACACAGCTATCATGGCCAAAGGAAGAAACTGGAGCGAAGTAGAAAAAATCATGAACAAACACTTAGAAGAAGTATATGTATGGCTGACTAAATAAGTTAACACTAAACGTACAAAAAACAGTATATATTACTTTTGGGAATTATATAAATAGTGTCCCGGGAGTCATAGATATAAAAATTAATAACGAGCTCCTTAAAAGAGTTACGGAAACAAACTACTTGGGTATTTTCCATTCAAACATGAGATGGAGCGAACATATAGAGTATCTAATAAAAAAGACCAAATACCTAATATTTGTATTCAGTAAAATAACTCAATTTATGGATATTAACACTCTAAACATGGTTTACTATGCACTTTTCCATAGTCTAATATATTATGGAATAATTGCGTGGGGTGGAACGTACCAAAATAGGCTAAATTTACTACAATCACTACAGACTAGAATTTTAAAAATAATAAATAAAAATATGTTTCAAGAAGTTATTCCACTTAGCATACAGCAATCTTTCATATATAATAGTATAACATACCATTACAACACTTCAAAAGATCATTATATCAACTCTACGAGTAAAACGAGAAAGAAATCATTAGTAATACCAAAATACTCCAAAACTATCAGTACTAAAACAGCTATTTAAGGGCAATCAATACTTTCAATTATTTACCAAATGAACTAAAGGTACTGGACACTACAAAAGTCTCGAATATTTCAAAATTAAAAGATTGGGTAAGAAGAAATGGCTGAAATAAATAACACAATTAATATAGATTGTGATAAACTTAAAACATGGTTATTATCAATGAGTTATCTAGAAAATATGTCAAAATGATCATGTGATCGATGATATTGTTTTTACATCAAACTGTAAATGTGTAAAATTCCACACTACAGGGTTACATGTCCTATTGGACTTACATGCCCCGCCAGACTCAATAGGATGGAAAGGTACATGTACGCAAGAGGCAAGAATGCCGCACCAGGCAAACCAACCTCAGCGAAATCTATGTTAGTTAGATACTGGTGGAATAAGTTAAATTAAGCTAAATATAAATAGATTAAGACTAGAATAGGCTTGAGTAAAATGCTAGGCTATACAAATTATTTATTATTTGATTATGTAGTGCTTAAGCAAATGCTTAAGCACAATGGGAAAATGGCTGTAACAAAATTATACACTAGCAGAATCAAGAAACAGAATGGTTAATTAATTAACATTAAGTAATTAAGAAATAAATATAATCCAATTATTGTTATAACTGTTATATTATATTTTATTATACAAAGTTTAGAAAAGTGTTTAAATCTGAATTAAGAGAAAATTATACTCATAATTCACATAGTATGAATGAGAGAATGAAAGGGATGGGTGGTGCAGACCGCTGTATGGAAGCCCGATAGAGGGCTGTGCTAACCTATTGTGTTTTGAATGGCTGTTAATTAGTTAAGAAAGTTTTAGTAAACCAGACCTGCGAACCGGGAATTTTATTTCCCTCTGCAGGATTGACAGCTTCATAGTGAATTATTTTACATAATTGACACATGTGGAGTTTGTCAATGTGCATGAAATTTGTATTATTATAATATATAAGTTTATGTAACTTTGGTAAATAAAGAAAAAAAATAAAAAAAAAATTTTGTTTAATACCTGAGCAGTGCCTGAATAAACGTATTTCTTCCCCTAACGTAGTTCCCCCTGCTGCAAACATGTTACGCATTATTACTTTACACTTTAAATTTTTGCTATTGGGTTCAACGCTATGGTCGTTACTGTAACGTTATAGATTCGTGGGCAGAAAATCTTGCGCTGCTCACTTTCCATATGTTAATCCGCCTGTGACCGAAATTACTAAAGCGCGCCAGGGCACAATTATATATATTCTATTACGCTCGGCTTGAGAGACAAGTTCTTTCACTGAGGAGGTTGGTTTCAATAAGGATAAATAAATTAATTTTGTTAATTAATAAGGTTAAGACTTTGTTTGCTGAAACAAAATATATGACAATTGAACAATACGAAAACTACAACGGATAGATCCCCAATTCATATAACACTCTCTATACATGGGCTGCAGACAGTTGGCTGTGGCGACTCTACAGTTTCTCTCGTCTCGTCTCTCACTTTCTCGCTTATACAGCTGCCAGTACAGCCTCGTTTTCTCTGCTACTAGCAGGGATGGGACGGGTCGCTGTTCAGGGAGCGTTGCAACTACATTGGTCGTGCGAGAACGGCGTATGTCATCTGCTGGGTTGCTCTGGTCCCTTGCTCGTTAACAGACGGCAGCCCAGCTGCAACCGTTCGTTCTTTCTTACTTTTCTAAAAAAACACCACCGTTATAAGTAATAGTTTAATTACTTGACGATTCGGATGAAGATGAAAGCCAGAGAGAGACTTTCCTCTGGGGTCGACGGTCACCCCGTCGTACACTGTACTGAGGCTTACAGGTAGGCTGATGACGTCATGACGCGCCTGCACAGGTGAGTCAAAAAGTAGAGTTGATAGGAGGTGGAGGGCTTGCAAAACCGGCCCTGTTTAGCTATTACAAGGTACAATAATAAATTATTTGCTATAGTTTTCTCAAAAGAAGCATTTCGGACCTATCTTTTCGGGCGCGGATGGATTATCCACCGACCATGGAATGCTAAAACTTTTCCACACGATGAAAAAGACTGACCTAACATTTAACAGGCTAAAAACGGTGATATCTAAGTACGATTTTAATAGTGAAATCTGTGAAATCCAATAACCGGTGAGAGCGAAATTAGTTCAGAGTTACTGCAAGTAGCGCTGTACAAATTAATCAATAGACAAATCGAGGAAGACGCAGACGGGGAGGCTGGCGCACCGCTAGGAAAGTTTGAAAATCGTCATCAAGCTCGAGTGCGTTGTCTAGCCAATATGACAAACCTGCAAGATAACAAAGCAAAAATGCACAGTGAAACGAATTTTATCTAGGCCGGGTACTGCATAATGTGTACCACGTCGAGGAGCTTCTCAAAATACGGTGGTTTACGGAAGTAGAAAGTCGTCTGAATGAGAACGTACTAGCCTATCATGACGCGGCAAGATTCGAGACCCTATTAGCCAGCACGGAGCTAAAAAAACTCATGTAAAACAAATTTTAGCTGGATACATACGAACGCGGATTATGTTAATATTAAACGAATTAATTAAATTCTGCCCGCAACCTCGTGCGATACAAGCAGGAACCCCACACAACAATAGCAAGACAACATAATCCGACGCATCCATGCAAACTATAAAATCAATCATTTCCGACAGCAGCGATGATATCCAAATACCTCCGAAGCGCTAAATTTTATAAAAAACATAATGGGAGTAGGAACCGCATCGTGCTTCTCAAAACCTAGGTTCTCTGCAAACAAAAGTGAAATGAGCAACGCTCAAAAGGCTAGGCAGTAATAGTGCATCGGCGAGGAGAGCTTGTAGTCGCAAAATAAGAACTCACCTCCCGAAAAAGCACACCTAAACTCGCAGATATTAAGGACGCCTAGAGGAATAGACTGATCAGTTGCTCGAAATTCAAGACTCCCGACAGATCCGAAAATATGCTTACATGCGCTGATTCAGCACAGCGAGAAAAATGACAATAAAATCAATGCGCGCCTGTACTCAAATACCGGCAAGATCTGGACAATAGAACCGCAAGGCTAGAAGCTGCATCGTATTAATAAATACGACTCACGCTCACTGGAACGAGATCGCAACTAACAACGCGCTAACGGAATTAAAATTAGGATAATCATAATTCAAATTAGACACAGAGGTATTGACAGATATCATTTAGTAGATCCATCCAAGAATCATGCCTCAGATACGATAAGTGTATCAGGTTACCATCCCGTTCCTCGATCAGCCAAAATTCTATTTAATTAAAGCCTCCCCAATAAAATAGATCAGAAGTCTCAGTGTATATATGGTCCAGATGCCATTTCGCAGTCACCGAATCAAGTCGAGCTTAGATGCTAATTCCGCAAGAAAAAATAATCAACTTACGTAAAATCAATAATCTCATAATATTGGGAAACCTTAAACCGCTCAGGGAAATCCATAGCGATGCTTTTGAAATTGACAATTTAGGAAATTGCGCGTATTGAAAGACACGTTTTGGCTAAGGTTACACAAAGTCAATACGTAGTACAGATTGCACGGCACACACTGTGAATGCACGAGTAACTCCGTGAAGGTCATTATCGACACGCTTGAAAGAAACATCATTTGCAACCGTACAAATCAACATTTCATCAGTAATTGCACGTGCAATAGATTAAATAGCAGCCAATCGGGCAGAAAATCCGCACAGTATCAAACTTGAAACATTCAAAACCGGCACAGGACTCCGCGACATCACAGCCAGAGCACGCGAAATAGCGCAATGCAAAGAGACCACGTTTAAGTTAAAAGCCCTGATAAATTATATTTTTCTATGTGAAATTGAAAATATTAATACCTTACGGTACTAATATTTTCAATTTCACATAGAAAAATGAGTTTTCCAAAATCTAAATTTTTATCCGGATATTCTCAAGGAAATGAACTGAAATTCATATGACAGATTTCATAACCTCCTAATAATATGAATTTTCTCAAAACACATTGAGCTTTAGTTAGCAAGTTATACAATTTATACAGGGTATACAGGGTAAGAAAAAAAATTTGATGCCTAATATTTTTTTAAGTAATCTGTTTCATAAGCTGCGAATAAAACTTAGCAGAAAAAACCTTCATAACTATATTTCCCAAAAATTTCAGGCTAATTTAACCCTTTTTACTTCCTTAAACGTTGGACATAGAAAATTAACTTTTTTTGATTTTTGATTTTTTGCTCCAAAACTATTTTATGGCTCAACTTAGAATTTTAAAAGCTTATATGTATTGTTATCATGTATAGTGATACTCTTGGAGATATGAGGAGTTTACAAAAAAGACGTTTTATTATAATATAAATATCACAAAAATAACTAAAAAGCCAAATTAATAAATTTTTTTAAATGTAGGTATTTTTATACGCAATCTATTACATTTGATCGCATTATGAAAGTTCTATTTAATCATAGAAAGAAATTAAAAATAAAATTTTTGAAATTCGAAAATTCACTCTAACACAAGAACACGTTACTCGATCCAAATACGATTACATTTCCCAAATTCAGAATCAAAAAATAAAATTTCTTGACGAATTCCAATAACATCGCCTGTATACGTCTGGAGATATCAGGGCACACACAGACACATATATATATACACGCGCGCACGCATGCACGCACACATACACACATACACATCCATATTATCTTTTTCAAAATATACTTAATTCGAACTTCCAACATACCAAAACGTATTTTCTAGAAATATTGACTAAACAGAAAATTGTATACATATATACTTTGTAAAATTACACGCGCTCAAACTCAGAACGAATACAGCAAATAAAATCATACAAATTATATGCATATAAATAGAGCTTCGCCCGAAATGAAATCCGAAAGAATATTTCAACAAAAAATTAACAATTACTTTGCGCAAATTGAACCCGTTCTAAAATGTAAAATGTAAATTATATAAACTAGATAAGCAAATAAAATAAGGAATTGTTGTAAGGGAGCTCCAACTATAGATTAATGTAAAGAGCAGCGACTACTAGAAGCCAACACCCGGGGCATACTCAAATCACATATACACACACCAAAACGGAATGATTGGAATGAAATACAACTTATAAACATTTAATCGTACAGCCTCAAGCTGCACTGGCATCCATATATATAGAAGATACATATAGAAGATACTCATAGAAGATGCACATATACATACTCACATAGCACACGAAGCACTCTACGGTGAGCTGTTCCGATAAATCATTTATTTTTAAGCACGACCGGGACACGAAAGTACCGTATAGTTTCGCCATCGAAAAATATGTGAAAAGCGATATCTCACATAATTTCTCGACTGATCGAGCTGAAATTTTAGGAGAAATCTCCTGCCGCAAATCTAAAACTTATTTTTTTTATCCCGATCCTCTACATCGTTCTAAAATGCGGACACAATTTATTCTTTTCTACGTGTATTCTTGAACACACAAAAAAAGTGGTCTGTTCAAGAAACCAGACCTATCTATCCTTATGTATTTTGACCCTTGAATCCGAATCCGAGGCCAGTTTTGCCCACACACCTCCAAAATTTCGTTGAAATCGATAAAATTCGTGAAAATGCGGATAATTATGAAAATTTACATTAAAAAATATGGTATGAGCTGTAAATATTTTTGTGAGTGTACGATATACATGGTTTTTGATATTGACATTTTTTCAAGGTTTCAAATTCATATAAATCATACATATGACACTCTCAAAAAAATTGCAACTAAGTTATGCTCTGAAATGCAAATTTTCACGATTTTATGTAGTTTTTCTCAATTTTTGACGGGTTTCTACCACTTCTTTAAATATTAAAGTGCGTATGAGTGAAAAAACCCTGGATTTAAATAAAGAGAGTAAAAAGACACAGAAAACACGTATAATACAGTCATAACAAATATTTTACTCCTAAACTACGGACTTGAATACAAAATTTCACGATTTTTTAGCGACTTTTCACGATTTTTCACGATTTTTTCAAGAGTTTAAGAGCAAGGTAAAATAAACCTTAAATTCAGATTCAGCGCGTCAAAAATATTTACAGCTCATACCATATTTTTCTATGTAAATTTTCATAATTTTCTGCAATTTTCATGTTTTTTTTGCGATTTTAACGAAATTTTGGGGGTGTACGGTCAAAACTGGCATCAAAATCGAATTCAGTGGGACAGAATATATAAGGATAGATAGGTCTGGTTTCTTGAATAGACCACTTTTTTTGTGTGCCGATGTAATAGTAAGCTGACGGTTCTTTTTTGAGGTGGATCCCTAATATATATTTAGAATGCGGCCACCTTCAAAAATCGCTGATAACGATGTTTGTAACTTTGAATCCAAGTATTTTACAAAAAAAATGTTGAATGGAAAAGTTGTAAATATTCTAAAAACACAACATTTTACCGCGACTGTGAGGCCACTCGTGGCGCTCTAGTTTTCTCGGGCCTGTCATGGACAAACACTAGGCTCTCCGATAGCATTTCCACAGGTAGCCGCTGCCAATGATAGAGCATCGTTAGCAAAGAAGTCCGCTGCCCAAGAACTCGCGCCACGGAAATGCAGCGTATGCATTTCCACAAGCGCGATCGCCCGCAGGCGGCAAGTTGCGATGGTGGCTAGGCCGGTAGATTAATGTATAGCTACTAACTTACCTAAGTTTTGTTGCCTTATGGACGATAATGCAAGTTTCATATAAGTTTCTACCCACGAAACGGATGACCATATTTCCTTAAGCATATTATTGCCTATTTTAAACAAACGAAACCTGAAAATAAAAACTATTTTAATTAACAATTATTTTGTAAGCAATAAAATATAAAATTTTAAACCTGCTTTAATATTTAACTTGATATCTTTTTTAGATTTAATTTAATCTTTTATTGCTCGAGAACAAGGAGCGACCTAGACTCTAAATAAGCTACGCTTATTCAAGGGGCCCTTTATCACCTAAACATGAGTATAATTATTATGTGTAACAGAGCTGCAATCGCAGGAAACTCAATCTGAAGCACCGTGACGGAGGATCTCCTCGACGCCTACGGCAGTTATCCGTAATCAATGCGTAGTCCTCGATTCCGCTTTTGCGGGTGCTCTGGTTCACACGTGTGGCTATCTTAGCCGCTGTTATATATCTCGACAACAGGCTCGGCTGCTCAGATTCGCGTTGCAACCGTTTATCTCAACGCTCACGGAGGGGTATTCACGGGACGGACGAACGGAACAGGAGAAGGGAGAAACACGGAAAATAATCGATCAAATCACGAGTAACAAAAGAAAAGAAGAATATACTGTGCGAAAAAATGTAACTACAGAATCAACCGCCGAGTGGCGTCATGGTCAACTCATAGCAAGTGGGTTTCAACCATTCACAGTTTTTTGTTAGATGAGTTCCAGCGCGTTTTAGATATACTGGTGCATTATGACACTTAGATCCACTATGTCCGAATCTTGTACAGTTAAAACAAGGTTTAACGTGGATGGCGTCATACACTCTGTAGTTCTGGATACCTACGTATATTCTGTCTCTATTTTCCCTTATATATTTATGTATTTTAGTAGATATTTTCATTATGCCTGTTGTCTTGCCATTATTGTTATTGTGATTGGAATGTAGTATATACCTTTTGTTGATAGAATTGAAATAGAATTTTTTATTTGTTCTTTTTCAACTTTACAGCTATTTGCTAGCGTAGATGCAAGCAATTTTACTGCTGTTTTCATGCTTTCCATCTTCATACACTTGATCTATATTTCATTGTCTGTATTACAAATAATTTTCTTGGTTTGTACGGTTTTGTCCTTTACTAGATATTTCAGAACGCTATCAGTTATGTTTGTCTTGTCTCCTTTATTTTTATTTTTAATTACTACAATAATTTAGGTATACTTTTAGGTTAAGTCAAAATTTGTTTTATTGCCGTGATATCCGCATATGATATCTTGATTAACTATTGCATTTTCTTTTCTTTCTCAAGCACTTAATAAGATATTTCTAAGCAACGTTCAGCGTTCAATTCTTTCAGTAGCAGATTTTCGGTTTTAGTCGATTCCAATTTTGCCACGTCTCTTTCATTACTCTCATCATCAACCATAGCACTTTTTCCTTTCTAAATGTCTTATTATTTCTATTAAAATTTATTATAATCATTTTGCAATATTTTGTTCTATGTATTTGCCTTTACAGCTTCTTTGTATTTATTAACTTCTCCCTTTATATTCTGTAGAATGACGTGTGGGTTATCACCACTAATTTAGGTTATGCCTGTGTTTGCCTGTGACAATCAAAATCACTTTTGTGATAAACGTTTTCGCACAGAATATAGAACACTGTTGAGTTTACTGATTCCGAGTGACATTTGTAACAAATATCAAAAAGCAACATGCTGTCCATCATTTTTCGAAAAATGTTATTGTTATTATTATTATTTTAATTTTTGTTATATCTGCCATTATCGGGTAGGTTATCATATCCTCGATTGTTATAATTGTTGTTATAATTCCGATTATCTCTAGTGTCACGATTGTCTGAGTATCTACGTATGTTTGGTCTTTAGCCACCACTTTGATTTCCGGTATTATATTGAGGAGGATTATTTTACGTCGCATTATTTGTGTGCGTTGCAGGTACGACATATGGCCCGAGTACCGGGGCAGCTACTGGGAAGGGAGTATAAACCACTGCAGGGGCACTAACGGGAGGTGCTGGGGATAGCATTTCAAGTTTCTGCTTACTTAGTGTTCCTTACTGAGTGATCCTTTCTCAATCGCGCATCTTGCGGCTCGAGGCGTAAATGTTCATCATTCAGTAACTATCTATTGTGCAGTGTTTGAACGCGTAGTCCGTAATCCTCTGCATTTTCTCTGCCGTATTGGCAAATTACCGTAAGATCGGCTAAAACTTTATCCGTACCGTCTACGCCCTGCACTGCATTATTAGATCGGCTAGCAACTGCTCGACGTTGTCATATTATCAGAGATAACCACATAGCGTTCGACTGGCGAACTGAACTCGTGAATAAGGTCGCGAGCGGCATGACAAAATAATAACAAAATGACATGACAAAATAAGTCTGGATTTCCGTCGTAAAGTGAGATCGTATTCAGCGTTTGATATAGCGAAAACATCCAGCCACGGTCTTTCGAACGCTCTCTGTGTGGCTGTTCGTTCTGTATACGTCTAATTATCGGATTGTGTTTTACGTTTATGTTTAATCCTTCATATATCTTATCCTGCATACATCTTTTAAAATGCAGATAGCGTTCCCCAAAACCTGTGGGGGCGACAAATGTCGTTAAGGAACGTATTGTGTCGTAGTAGATTGGGCGTTCCGCTGATATTGTATATTTTGTCGTTTAGGTTAGATTTATTGTTACTAGTTAATGGGAAGATTGGTTATAATATGAACATTTTTGATGCCCCGTCCATTTATTTACATATTTATCTATATTCTTTTTTTTATATCATGCTCGTTGCGCTTTTCTACTGCCTTAGGGAAAGCGCCGATATTCTGTATATCGAGTTGATGAATTTTTTGCGATGCCTTGCTATCTGTTTCGAACCTTATTGCTTGAATTCTAAGTGATAATAAATTATCGGCTTTTAGTATATATCATTTTTTACCCACCGTTGCAAAAACGATTAATTAATATTAATAATTGCCATGCAAAGTGAGCATTTTTTTCGCGTTAGTGAGTGATTCTGAAAGTGATAAGTGTATTTATATAGGTTAAGTTTTTTCAGAGTGCGACTTAGCGAAAGTGTATTTATTTGCGTGTGAAGTAAACCGGAGAAGTGTTATTACTATGCATGTACTTGCTAGGCATGTAACATTCAGTGATTTGTCAATGCTAAATATTGATGCAGACTTTCTCAAGATAACGAAAAAGTTAGAGGTCAATCCGGGAAAAGCTGCTTGTACATGGGTAGAGAGCAGCAACAACAGCAGATTATTATATGTGAAGAGGAGAATACTTGCAAGTATCAAGGAGGCTCGAATTACCATGATGCATATGCAGTAATATGCAATATTATGGACTAAGTGGGTTGCCGTAGCTACCCCATAAATATGACAGTTGAGGTTATGATAACCAAAAGACACAAAATGCTGTGTGACTACGATGAAAAGAAGAAGAGTTTTGACAAAATTGTTATGAATAAACATGATTAGATATAAAATATATTAATTTAAACTGCTCCTTCGCATTGAGATGCATCAACACTCCAATTTCAGTTTTTATAAGTATCCAGGTGCGACAGTATGCTGCAGAAAGTTATTTTTTGATAGATAAAAGTGATTGGATTAATAAAAAATGTACAAGATAAGTATTATCTTAATTATATATAATTATTACAAGTGAAATCTTTAATGCTGATTTTCTCTAAATCATATTTTTCTCATTTGTAGGTGCTTGACCGTAAGACAAAGGAATAAATGGACCAAGTGAGCAAAAATTTGGATTCACACCAAAACTAATGTACTGAAAGGCTTGAAAAGCCATATCCTCAAATTTGAACTCATTTGGTCCATCGGTTGACTTTAAATTTTACGGTCAGTGATTAATGGGTACGAATAGACTCCCTACTATAAGTAGGTATAGAGAGACCTATACCCCTCAAAATGAAGAAAAATATGTTTATTTGAGGCATAAAAAATGTATTATGTATATGTATTTATTAATATATTTTAAATAATTATTTTTTATTTTTTAGTTTAAAGGTGCAGTGCTCCTTTGTAGGGGTAAAAGTTACACCTGCAGTTAACCCCACAATAAAATCCAATGCAAATATCTAAAAAAAAATAAAAATAGATGAATGAAACCAACGCTGAAAATTACAGAATGATAGAGGCTACAAAACAACACTGCTCAATTTTAAGGGTAGTAACCTCTATTTTTTCTTAAGAAAAAATAAGTTTTTTTTATCAATTTTCGGACATCAAAATTACAATAAATTTCGTATTACCTTAAAACTGATTCCACATAAAAAGAGTATTAAAACCACTGCCAATTCATTGGCACGTAATTTCCTACAAAGACATGGATCGTTCCAATAAATAAAATAATGTTTTAATATATTAATCCATGGAGTATTATATATGGAGTTTGCATGCATAATACTCCATATAACATATGATATTTTACCGACAAATAGCATATATTTGTTCACACATCATGATCACTTTCCATACCCGTCTAGAGGACCTAGATAATCTGTTTAGTTATACTCGGGCTTAAAATTTTCCTGAAAAATGTCATTGTAATTTGATATTATTATATATAGACTATGCATACAGACTAATTTCCAGGTATGCAGAGTACACAGGGTGAATGAAAAAAAAAAAATTTGATCCCTAATATCTTTTGAACTAATCTGTTTCATAAGCTGCAAAAAGAACTTAGCCGAAGTAGCCTACATATCTATAAAAAAATCTCGAAATTTCAAGCTAATCTAAGGGGACAAAACCGTCCTATGGGCTGAAAAATAAAAATACATCAAATTAATATATAAATTTAAGTTTTTGTAGAGATATTTTTTATAATAAAACTAGGTCATATTATCTACAATTTGAGCCTTAATAAGCCTCATGTACTACTATTTGGTAGTGGTGACACTACGGACACCCATTAAAGTATTTTGTCACTGTCCGTAAGATTGCAAGTGAACAAAATGGATGAAATGAGCTCAAATATTTTTTACAAGTTCTACACAACCTGTCATTCTCATATGAATAATGTGATTTTAATTTGAATGCGTAGAAGTTGTTTTACAAAAAAATTAGTGACAAAAAAAGTCGACAAACAATAAAAAATATAGTATTTTTGTTGTAAAACAACTTCTACGCATTCAAATTAAAATCACATCATTCATATGAAAATGACAGGTTGTGTAGAACTTATAAAAAAAATTTGGGCCCAATTATATCTTTTTCTATTAGTCAAAACCAACATTTTGACCATTGATATGGTATATTTGGTCACACCATATCAGGTCTGTACGACCATTTTTACGTGGAAGTTAAAAAAGACATTTGCATTATTGTCTATATTATTTTAAATATTAATATATCAGAGTAAAATTGAAAAAATTATACTTATCTTTCATAAAACTGAATTGGTGAATATTGAAATTTGGCACGATACTATCCATGTGTATATACACACATACATAACCTCAACTATTAGATTTCTAGAGAGAGGCAGGTAACAAACTCTCCCACTGATAAATAAAATTAATGAATATTTCTGTCTTGTAATAACAATATAAAAATACAGAGAAGTATACTTATTTTTTCCGCCATAATTATAAAGCAGGCTACTTGAATATTCTTCTACTTGACACTGAAAAATTAAATTAATAAATATTTTTAATTAATAATTAGTTTTGTAATGAAAATATATATTTTACCTCTTTTTTTTTAATTTGATGAAGAACAAAACATGATATGCACGCAACCTAGTGTGCACCAGCAGCATAGTTGACATCTTTTTGTGGCAAAGCTCTTCTGATAGCTCTGGCTTCCTTGGTACTCAAAAGAGTTTGCGTCTCACCGTCAAATAGTCTTCTGGAATCGGTGGTGTTGGCCCAATTAACAGCAACTTGTCCAGGTTCAGCTCCAAACTCCTTCACAATCTTCAGGAAGCCAGCACGTTCATCGTTGAAACAGACAACAGCTGTATACACTCCAATTTTAAATACTGTGAGACCACTAAATGATGTCTTAGGGACTAATTTCCATACAGTGCTGTTGAAACTTTCATTTGAATTTTGGGTGTATTCTCCAAGACATCTTTCAAGTAGATCCATTCTTGACAAATCTTCATAAATTGGACGTAGTTCATCCATTATAGCAGGTGAAAGGCTGCTCCTGTGATTATAAGAGTCCTGATCTTCTGTCGCTTCAAGTTTTCTCCATGCACACCAGCTGTCAGCTCCAGGTGGACACAAGTGGTGTTGCGGATCAGCATTGGTTGACTGTATGTGATAATAAGTTGCCCAAATTGCATTGTACATGCCATCAATGGAATTTGAGTGATTTCGTATTGCTTTACCATAGTAGCCTGATAACTTATCTATGGTCTTCGCTGTTAATCTTCCTCTGCTTCCGATGGTCTTGTTATCACTTAGCTTCTTACCAGCAAGTGATTTTTTCAAATTACGCAATCGAGTACCCATCATCTTCTGTACATGAGCAATGCACTCTTTTTTCTGCACTAGAAGTGCATGACCATATGGTGTGGCCTCACTCACTACCTTGAAGATCTTCGAGTCTCCATCTCCAATGTAGTTGTGGTATTTCACTCCGTACCCCTCTTCAGATCGTGGAAAAATCTCAAAAATACCATCAACTTCCATTTTACCTGTACTACCTTCGTGGTTGGCAGTGCAGTGTGGTTGATGTTCCTTGAACCACTCATTGTATACTGCAGTAAGTTGGAAATTTTCCCACGCTGCACAAGGTTTACAAAAACTATTTTTAATTAATATATCTAAAAACTTGCCTGATTTATTACCAATAATGCTGGCAAACCCTTGTAACGAGGAAAAGCTGTTATTCCTCCACGAAACATCACCAGAAATATCAAGTCCAGTTGCACTTGCTGGTATTTCTTCTTTTCCTTCAAGCACAGCTGCATTCATAGTCTGCTTTGCTACAGTTACACAAGCTTCACTCAACAGTTGGTTTGTTGAATCGAATGCTGACTGTGCCAGTGGCTTCAGCGTATCCATAATACCACAGAAAGTGGTGAGGCCAGCGTGTCCATGACCAAGAGGACGTGCTGCAATTACTCCTCTTCTGTTGTTCTTGTACGTTTGATTGAGACGACCAATCTTCTTACATGAATTAATTGACGCTAATTCACCACACTGGTTGCACAGTACATCAATCTTGAATACTAAGCCCTTGACTCCTGATTCATTGAGTTGCACTTCACTAGGGCATTGTTTACAGCACAAAATCTTTTGTAGCTCAGGGGACAGAATATTGATATCAATAAATCTATTCCTGACCTCATAAGTACTTTCTGCTGTTGAAGTTTTAGTCATTTTTCTTGAGGAGGTAGAAGTGAATGATTTTTGTTGTGGTTCCTCAGTTGAACTTCCTAAAAATCTTCTTGGACGTTTCCTTGTTCTGTCAAACGAGTACTTGGCATCCAGATGAGTAGATGTAAATTTTCCCTTTGCATCCTTATCCGAAGCTATTATCAATTACACTGCATTTTTTCACTGCACTTTTTTCACTGCACTTTTTCCATTACACTTTAATTATATATTTTTATATATATAAATAAAATGCTACAATTACTGAAAAAAATGATCCCAAGTATATTTCAAAATACTTGTAGATATAGCGCCTTTGCCGGATGGGTTTGCTTACATGTGCAGAGAAATACTGACTACAGTTTCCAACAATACTGCCGCGCATGCGCTCTAACATTTATCAAGAGAAGGTGCGCAGCGCGCAGATATTCAAATTTTAATTTTCAACCTGTTAGGTGCGTCTTGTATAGAAAAGGCGCGATCTTCTCAAGATTTTAATATATGCTTAAATTAATTTATTTATACGTATACACGCGTAATTTTTTATTAAAATACACGTAAAAAGTATATATGACTTATATATTACATGTATTAATAATAATATATTGCAAGTCATAATTTTTTTTTTATTTATTGGTTTATTAAGGAAAAATGAAAAATACGGGATTTTCTGAAAAAACGTTAAAAAGATAGGTTCAGTATTTAGCTTATAACTTTTGAATAAAATTTGTTTTTCAAAAACGGGTTTCGGAAGCTTATTCTACGTGCAATTTACTATTAGAATATCACATAAATAAATTTCTGGAAAAAAAGATTTTTTAGGACTGTTTTGTCCTCTTAAGCCGTTCTATTTCCGCAAACGTTGGACATAGAAAATTAACTTTCTTTTGATTTTCGATTTTATACTTATAGTCAAGGAAATAAAGCACTAAAAACGGCCTGACTATCGATTTTTTCAGCAGTAAGACGAATCTTAATGCGGTATTTTGCATTAGATTCGTAAGAGAGTCAACAAACTTTGTAAAATAATGTGATTAATTGCATTTTTGAAAATGTATTATTGTATAAACAGTATGCATTTTAAAAATGCCGTTCTAAGAGACACTAAAAAAAAATTATGGGGGCGGTAATAAAAATATGTGGGCGGTATAAACGTCGTCTTCTACAATTATAATTAGCATTGCATTATTTTTATCTAAAATTAATTATATTATTCTTAATTATTTGTTTATATATTATAACAAAGGTGATTCTACTAACCAGGACTACAGCCTTTGTCTATAGTACATAATTTTTGAAATTTTCACAAAAAAATGAAATATATAAAAAATACCAACATATATGAAGTTTTCATTCATTATTTTTCAAAACATTGTTTGAATCTGCACCTTTCTTATAATATTATAATACAGGTACCTCGGAGACCGTTGCCGTCACGATGTTCATGTTCAGCGACCCCAAAAACCCCCGAGTAGCAAAGCTAGACTCATTTCCATTAATATTTACTTAGTTTTATTTGGTGTCCCTAAGAAATACATTTTTAAAATGCATATTGTTTATGCAACAATGCATTTTGAAAAATGTAATTAATCACATTACGTCACAAGATTTGTAGACGCTGTCACGAATCGAATGCAAAAAACCGCATTAAAATCCGTCTTACTTACTGCTAAAAAAATCGGTAGTTAGGCCGTTTTTAGTGCTTCATTTTCTCGTCTATCAAGAACTAATCCATGGATCAACTTGAAACTTTAAAAGCTCATAAATACTGTCATTATGTATAGTTAGCAATTTTTTCAAGGAGTTATGCCAATTATCTTTAAAGTCATGAGGATTTGCTAAAAAGATATTTTAATAAATATCACAATAACTACAAACACAAAATTAATAATTTTTTAAAATGTGTGTATATTTATACGCTATAAGATACGTTTAATGGTATTTAAAAACTTCTATTTTATCATAAAAAAAAATTAAAAATAAAATTTTCAAAATTTGAAAATTCACTGTAGATTAAAAATACGATCGATATAAATAATGTTACTTTTTACGAATTCAGAATCGAAAAACAAAACGTTATGCCGAATTTCAATAACATCGCTTATTTAGTTCCGGATATACCACGGTATACAGACGCACACTCAAGTGGCGGATACAGGAGTGCTAGAGTTGTAGGTATAAAGTACTACGTAAGTAGTGGTGCCTGCATAGGGTAGGAGAGAAATAAAATATCCCTCGCGGACCAAAAGCCTAACGAATATCCAGTAAAACTAAACACAAGAAACGCGGTTAGATCTGCAAAACATGGGTTCAGAAGTCAGGTAGCAACAACAGCCTGGAAAAAGAGCTGAGAGGAATGCGAAAAGCGCCTAGGTTGCAGAGTTGTTGACTCCTCTTTCGCCCATTGTCCATGTGATACATAGAGATGGAGACCTAGAGAGGGGTCGACACGCTGATGAAACCAACGACAAGGACACAGACATTCGAGAAAAGAGCTGAGTGCCTTTACGAAAACGAGAACAGGTACTCAGTCAAATGCTAAAAATATCCAGGATCGGGAGAGCCAATCTGCTCACTTCCCTGTCCATAGATAGATGGAGCAAACTCCCAACAAGCCTCGCAGAACATCGTCGCCGCAGAAGGGTATGACGACTAAGAAGAAGGCAAGGAGCTCAGCAACGTCTCAATCCTCATCGTCCACTACAGGCATTAAACCACCGTGGCAGGTGGTGGAATAAAAAAAGACAAAGATGAAGAAAAAGAAAGAGAACAACGAAGATGGCGTCGGTGTCCTAAAACAAAAGGGCATCAAAAGCCGAAGACCACCACGGGCAACGCCGACCCGGCCGGATGCGCTAATTATAATTATAAAGGCTTCTGAAGGTAAGTCCTACGCTAAAGTCTTAAAAGAGATGAAGGCGGACCCAAAATTACAGATATTGGGAAGTAATGTCAGCAGAGTACGCAAGGCGGTGGCAAAAGAGCTGCTCTTGAAACTTCAGCGCACGGCGGATTTGAAGGCAGCAGAACTTCGACAAGCCATGGAAATTGTTGCTTAACAGATGATGGCAATGCAGAAAATCAAAATAGAAAAACAGTCTGCAGAATTCGAGAGTTACGATAAGGGACACGACAACTTAGATGCTATAAATACTTAGATTTTGGTCATATCGCCAAAAAGTACACAGCAATACAGGACCTAAGTAAATGTTGCAACAATTGTGGAAGCAAAAAGTATAAAGTGAGAGATTGCGAAAGCCAACCAAACTGCGTACTCTAGCATGAAAGAGGTGCTGAAGGGAAAAGGGACCATGCAGCTTGTAGCTACACATACCCAGTCTACCGAGTAGCATGAGAGGAAATGAAGAAACAGAAACAATGAAGATAGTGCAGTTAAATCTAAACCATTGCGTGACAGCACAGGTCATATTCAATCAGTACGTCCGTGTGACTGAGGTTGACGTAGCCATTATGTGTAAACAGTATAGTGATCTGGACAAGTCATTGTGGGAAACGGACTACACTGGCAAAGCGGCAATTCAGCCATGTGGCAACATTGCTTTCTTAGAAAAACTGATGACGCGTATGGAAGAATTTATTTGCGCGAAGGTAGCAGGTATAGACATATACAGTTGGTATACTTCGCCTAACGCACCAATCGAACAGTTCGAGCAACTGTTAGACCGACTTGTACAAAATGTTGCTGAACGGAAACCAGTAATTATCGCAGCAGATTTCAATGCATGGACCGTAAAGTGGGACAGCCAAAGAAATAACCAAAGAGGCCGGGTGCTACTGGAAGCATTCACTCTTCTGGATTTGGTACTAATCAATCAGGGTTATACCAACACTTTCAGAAGAGGTGACATGGGAGCTATGATAGATTTGGATAATAATAATGGAGATAGGAAACTCAAAGCAGGGTGCCAGCGCAAGTACAAGGATCAATAGAGTCGGTTGGAAAACCAAGGAGTATATAAGGAGATATTTCTATTGACACTGAAGGAAATTCAACTCTCTGGGATAGCCGACAGCAAGGCTAAGCAGGCTATGGATAATCTCACTCAAGCCTGCGATGCTACTATAGCAAGAAGAGTGCCCAATTATAGATGACCACCAACATACTGGTAGGATCAAGAGGTAGAAACCGCCCGAAGCGAGTACTATCGGGCTAGGAGACAGGAGTAACGAGCAAGAAAGAAAGATGAATATCAAACTGGAAGAGGCCAGGATATAGTGAATTCCTGTCAGCAAGCAATGAAAGGCGCCAAGCGGAAACTTAAGAAGACAATGCATATTAATAAACGACGGTGTCTGAAAGAATTGCAGGAAGAGGTCAATAAAGACCCCTGGTGTTGACCTTATAAAAAAGTAGTGAAGAAGATCAAGGGAGGCTACGCACCCCCTCCCAAGGGCCCGGAATTTCTACAACGGGTAGTACACTCTTCCCCAGATAGCGGGACGAACCATGTGTTCCAGACGTATCCGGAAATTGTAGGATTTCAAAATGAAGTCCTGGCGCTTTCTGTTGTTCGATGATTCGTGACTTCATGGCTAGAAGATCGACTGGCGGGAAGCACTTGTGTGAGTGCATATGCTTATAGCTGTAGCGGAAAAGAGCGCTCAGATTGTTTCGAGTCTCTTCGGTAATTTTTAGGAAAGAGCTTTATTTTAGTGGGCCTTAGATTTCGGTGGCTCGATACTCTCGGAGCTGAAGAGAGCGAGCGTTTGCGCTGGGTCACTCCGATTTTGTTCTTCGCTATAGTCAGTCAATAAAGTGTGGATTCTATTAAACTACGAGTTTTTTACTTGTGTGAATTTTCTGCAAATCTCGTCCAAAATAATTTGGTGCCGAAACCCGGGAATTTCGCTGGCATATTTTATCACGGGACAAGTGACAGTTTGTTCAAGTATAATTATATGCGGCGTAACTGAATGAGCGGTGGCACGACCAATTAAGAAGACTATCAAACGATGAATACTGCGAGAAGGAAGGATTGTTGGATCGGAAACTAACTTTACAACATGTGAATGCAATAAACCAAGGAAATACAAAGGTATATAAAGAAGATTGACACCACAACGAATTATATGAGCAACTGATGAATACTTTTCTTGGAGTCTGCACGAGATGAGGAGCTTTGGAATGCTAAGTGGCTGCATCAATTGAATAAATGCTAAAATATAAGTAAAATTTTGTATCATAGCGGAATTCTATTTCTTTATTTAATTAACATATAGTGATTGTTGTACAGTTTAAAGTATTTTGATTTTTAAAATAGTACTTAGAGATTATAATGTTAAATATTCATTCTCATTCGTACTCATAATTTCGGAGGTTTATATATATATCGATTATAGTAACGATTTTTTCAAAAGCAATTATAGAATTTATTTTAATAAATAATCGGAAATTAAAGTGTTTAAGATTAAGATATTTTTCAAAATTCTGAATTAAATTGCGAGATTCTTATGTTGTATAAATTATGGGTTTAAGTTTAAAAGTTGGAAAATATTGAGCAGCTTATTAAAATTTTGTTTTATATGATAATAACTGAAATTTGTGCTGGTTAATCTAGTATAATGCAATCTAATGTTTTATATTTAATTGGAAATAACGAATATAATATGTGGTTTATTTGTTATAAATTCTATATGATGACGGTTTATTAAATATTTAAAATAAGATTTGATTGTAAAGAATAATCAATTAGCTCTGTATTTTGGCAGTCCGTGAATGAATAAAGTCTGAATTTGTTTCGAAAACTTATAAGGTTTCCTGCTGAATTTTTTGTTCGTTTGTATGTTATTAATTTGGAAATTATAAAAAACGTAAAGCAATGTTGGAGATTTCTTGCTCTACTTAAATCAATGGTACGATTGACAGTCGGATAGATAATTTAAATCAATTAATGTAAAGTTTGAATTAACTAAATTGAATTTCAATAAAAATCAAAGGCCAAGAGACTAGGATTTGTTAAAATCTGAAAATATAAACCGCGTTAAGTGGGCGGGACGTCACAATAGTGCGTTGTATTTCTGCGCGAGCTACATCATAGCAGAGAGCGGTGACATGTTCAAACACGCTCGAAGCCGGCGCGTAAGTTTCGGGTGACAACCGGTCGAGGCATGTCATGTCGTGGTAGAGTTTTTATGAGCCGGCGTGGAGTTTTTCTAAGTAAGAATGCAAGCTCTCGTTGTATTAGGGCAATACATTCTAGCTCGTTCGATTTTCCCGAAGAAAAATGTTTCCTCAAGTGTTCGGCAACGCATAATATAACGAACTGAAGTTGCTGTGTATATATTTTCTGTAATATTAGCCGGAAGTACTTTGAAATTCTTGTTAGCTTCGTTAAAGTTAAGCAATGGAATGTAGACGTGTGATTAAAGCACTATTTATTTAGTAGGCATAATAATTTGCATTTTATGATGTTAAACAAGTATACTAATTTTTATTAAATTTATTTTAGAAACATTTGCATCTTATGTGTGCAATTGTCACTGATGGCAGCGCGAATTGCTTTCACAGTGGCACTGGGAAACACGACATAGTCGGAAGCAATGGCAGTGCATGGATGTATCCCGCCTTTAAAAACTTAAATGCGATACCGCGGGCATGAGTATCGTCACTACCTGCAACAGCGGCAACTCCAGCGGAATGTATCTTTAAGTTGCGTAAAATGCTATTGAAGCAAAGATTAATAAAAATTTTGGCATGGATTATTTTATGGATTAATTTATAATGATACATCACAAACATTCCTCTACGAAACTGTGAAAAAACGTGAGAGGCATTGATTTCAGTGATTGAAAACATATACATTAAAGAGAGTAATTAATTTATTTCGGAGAAATTTGCTTATTTGAAACTTTTAATTAGAGAAAGTTTAGCAAATAAATAGGTTGATTTGAAATCGTGATCACCTTAAATATTATTGTAATAATTATAGTAGTTTTTTTATATAATTACGGATGAAAACTAAGTGTCTATGTAAAGATATTTAGATGGAATTAAATGAACTTAGCTCAAATGCCAAAATCTTTGTATAACTTTATGAACAAAATTGAAAATGTTTGCGAGTCATATTGGGCTAATCATTCAAAATCTATGTGAGCGCTGTTAATCTGGCAAGCGGCCAAAGGAAATTGACATGTATGGACTTAATTCATTATACAGTTGTGTTTTCGTATTCATGTTGAATTCGGGTAATCGTTATGAAATTTCGAAGTCAATATGAAGTTTTTCTATGTGCACGCTAGATGTTCGAGGCACGAATTAAATAATATTTTTTGACTAATAATTGATCGCAGCAGGCTGTTGAGGCGCTGCGAGTTGATTATATAAAATTGAGTGGACGCAAATTTGACGCAGTAGGCTTTCAAGGCGCTGCGACTTATTTGACCAAAATATGTTTGATATATTTATAATGCGTTAGAAATGAACGTTGATTAGCAAGGTTGATATTCCACGGATAGCTCAGCTAGGGACGCCGAGGGTGATATTCCGTTCATAACGTCATGTCTAATTGCTTTAACTTATACAGTTGTTTCGCCAATTGCCTAGGACTCGGTTGATTAGATTGAGACTCTGTGTTGAGTTGAGTAATTTTTTGTTTATGAGTAATCAATAGCAGGTCTCTGTGATAGCGCGAAATTTACAAGCAATAGTCCGCCGCGTAAATACGCATAGGGATGAGCTTTAGAGATTTTCACGATTTGGAACTATCACGAGAGAACTGCATGGTACTCTTATGAGCAATAGTGCTACCTAGTGCTAGTACACACAGGGTGAGCTGTATAAGAGTAGCTAGGAACACCAAATTTTTGTACCATGACGCTCTGAGGGTTCGAAACTCTTGCAGTGCGTGGAAGTTGGCAGTGCAATTCCACGACTGTAGTGTCCATCTAGTCGGGGACCATTCGCGGTCGTTCTGAGGCTTTTATAGACCTGATTTGGGAGTTCGCTCTGCGCTTAAGGTCATTCGAATGCTGAGTCCAAAGAGTTCGAACAAAAGAGAGCGCCATTGTTGTATTCAGATTTGATGACGCGTTATGTTATAAAATTTATTGAAAATTTTTGGCTAGATGACCGTGGGTTTGTTGGAATAAAAGAAAGAAACGACTTATTTATCGCGAGTATAGAAGTGAGTGCAACACACGATTTTTATGTATGTATATATTGCATTTCGCAGGCGTTCCTCTACAGTCTTGGTCCTCATTGCGCGAATCGGTAGTGTGACTCGTTCAGCCAATACGGTTAGGGATGATTTTTTATCATCCCTAGACTGCCTTAGACCTCGGGTAGGTGTTCGCTTTATGGTACGTGAAGGTCGACCTCCTGTGCAGAGAAGCCGAAAGGCTAATCTGTGATTGCATGGCACGAGGGCCAAGTAGTGGGAGGCGTATAAGGGAAAGTTATAGTACGAAAGGGCACTTGCACTGCTTTCAATCCTCTCGGTAATTATCGGCTTGGGACTCAGGTCTCAGCGGCGTTGAGATTTTACGGCGAGGTCAGCGCAGGGGTGGACAGAGACTGCGATGTCGGACAGCAACACTTGGCTGTAGCATCTCGTATTAGTTAGTTCGCTAGTTTTAAATCCATTAAATGCGAATACGAAAAGCATGACTGATGGGTTAAACGAGCGATGTCAAAAAATTAAATTTGTTGATATGCATGTGCGTATGTATGTATGAGTGTTTATTTACATTTGAATTATTAATGTGTCCGATGCCGTTTCCCCTCTTAAAGTTCACACGGTTTTCTTGGAGGCATAGGGCAAATGCCAGGGATTATGTACTTTGGATTCGTGCTTAATGTTCAATGTACTGACAGTACGTTTTCTTTTAATTGCGTTATGAGTGTGGTACAAAATTTGGGGAATTTTGTATGAGGGGGAGAATTGTTCCGGAGGTATCCGGAAATTGTAGAATTTCAAAATGAAGTCCTGGCGTTTTCTGTTGTTCGATGATTCGTAACTTCATGGCTAGAAGATTGACTGGTGGGGAGCACTTGTGTGGAGCGCACAAGCACTCGGACTGTTTTGAATCTGTTCGGTAATTTTCTGGAAAGAGCTTTGTTTTAGTGGGCCTTAGATTTCGGCGGCTCGATACTCTTGGAGTTGAAGAGAGCGAGTGTTCGGGGTGGGTCACTCCGATTTTGTTCTTCGTTATAGTCAGTCGTTTCAGCTATTTCGAGATGTATTTATTTTGATTTGACGGTGATTAGTTTACGTCAAATAATAAAGTGTGGATTCTATTAAACTACGAGTTCTTTACTTGTGTGAATTTTCTGCAAATCTTATCCCGAACACCATGTGTCATTAAACCAGAGGCAAAAGAAGAAGCTATTTTTCCAGTCACAACGGGAGGAGCTGCTAATTGCCTGCAAGAAGGTCGGAAAAAGCAAGGCTCCAGGCCTAGACGGCATATCCAATATAGCATTGAAATTCATTAAACTAGAGGCAAACGAAGAAGCTATTTTTCCAGTCACAACGGGAGGAGCTGCTAATTGAAAAGGAAACGATTAATTCAGGACGTAGTGAACTTGGTGATTGACACCGCGTGCACAGCGATAGAGGGGAAGAAATGGAAAGGACGATCACAGAAGTACTGTACTGTCTTCACACTGGAAGTAAAAAATGGATTCATTACAACCAAATGGAGCAAAATAAACGAAGCACTTCGGAAACAAGATGTACTTTTACATATAAGAAGGATGATGCCAAACTAACTGAAGGATAGACTCTTTTATATGAGACGAAGAATGACACCAAAACCTACGAAGTAACAGGAGGCATTCTCCAAGGATCAGCACTTGGCCCACCTACCTAGAATGTCATGTATGAGATGGTACTCAGGCTGCAATTACCCAAAGGGGCGACGGTGGTGCGGTTCGCGGACGACATAGTAGTAGTCGTAGGAGAGAAAAACTTAAAAGAAATAACAGACATATTTGACGAGTCTATTCGTGTATACACGAATAGCTAATAGAGACAGGACTGGAGCTGGCCAGCCATAATACTGATGTTCTTCTTAAGACCGGCGAATATTGCACTGACTTCTGTATCTTCTTATCTCCGGGGTTCAACCGTCAACCAATTTTTCGCAAGGATGCGGGTGGCGTCCTCTCGGAGAGGGAGAGCAACAACCGAACGAAACGATGAATAATTATTTAAACGTGATGCTTGCGATGTTTAAAACATTACCAGAACCATGGTCCAACACAAAAAAGATAAATTGGATATAGCGCGATACGCGCGGGGAATTTTTTACGCTATTACGGCCTTTCACAACCGGAACTCTGAAAGATTTTATAAAACAAGCCAGGACCAGAACAGATCGTATAAAAACGTAACGAGTGTAAATTCAGTGGAAGTACCAATAATGGACGAATTTAGTAAGATTTTGAATAGAGAATTAACAAAACTCAGAGAGTCGATTAGAGTGTCAATATCGAACAATAGAAATTCAATATAGGATCTGTAACTCGGCGGCCGAAATCAAAGGCAGATCCAAGGAATCGCTCAAAATTCAGATAACTCGAGAGGAAACGGCGAAATGAATAATAGGAATTTTTATAATCAAGGCCGATACAACAATTATAACAATCGTAGCAATCACTTGAATAGCAAGTCCAATAGCAGCAATCCGAACGGAAACGGATCAAATAATAGCAATAATAATTGGAAAAGCCAGCAACGCAACAAGAACAATGAGGTAATGAAAGAAATTTTAGTTACAATAATGGAGGCGGAAATTCAAACAACGATAATGGGGGAGATTTTCACAATCATCGCAACAGGAACGGTTATAACCGAAATAATCCATTCTAAAACTCGAACCAAAACTGCGGTGTATCAACCAAAAGACCGTCGTTCAAAAGGTCTAAGGTCTTCAAGATGAAAAGGGAGTTAGTTCTAAACGGCAATATCGCGCAGACTGGGAAAAATCGGCAACACAGAGCTCAAAGTTTTGCTCGATTCCGGGCAACACGCATGATAATGGGGAAACAAGGAAAAAAAATAGCGCAAAGGTTAGGCGTGGAGATAAATCGACGATTTTAAAAAATGCTGTAATGTCAAACGGCTCTCCTTAGTCAATCGAAGGGAAAATGATCGTACCGTTGAAGATAGTATGAATAAGCATAAAAGGGCAAATTCTCGTGATTACCGGAATCCCGACCAATTTTATCCTTGGATTAGAGTAGGTTATTTATTCAGTATGAAAATTGATGCACGCCGCGATACATTTAAACTCCCAAACCAAAAAGATAAGAAAGAAATTGTGTTTAATGTTTGGTCAGTCGACACGTGCAATAATTCAATAAACATTGCGAACTGTGGATTATCGGAAATAATAGCTGACGAGCAATGTCAGATAGACAATCTAAAGAATTATGGCCGTGCGACAGACGACACATTAAAGTTCTAAAATCTACAGATCCCGTAGAGCATGAAATTAAGCTCAGGCATAGCGCGAGACCAGTAAAACAGCGATACCATCCTGTATCAGAAAAGATGCAAACAATTATGTTAGATCAATTGGATAGCTTAATTGAAGCAGGGATAGTCGAGAAGTCAGACAGCGCCTGGAACAACCCATAACTCCCAGTTGCATGATCACTTTTCCCTTCTGCATCTTGTTCCTTGCAGAGTATGCAGTTCGGTTCGTTGTTACGTTCTTTTGCTTTCAGTCCCCCGGTACCACATTTGTAGCATAGGCCGCTGCGATCCTGAGTTACAGCGCAATTTTTGGCAATGTAACCAAAACCCAGACATTTGAAGCATCTAAGCGGTCGTGTGTTCCGCTTCATCTTCCTTATCCGGCAAACCACCCAGCCTACCCTGATTTTCTGCTTTGCTAGCATCCGATGTGCCATTCCCGCCGGCACTTCCGTAATGACTTCACTACCATATCCTCAGTCGTGGGTGCGTCGTCACTATGAAACTCCTAGCACCTCTAAAACTTCTTCTTTGCTGGTTAAGACGTCAAGGTCCTTTATTTCAAAGACCCCCGTAGGGCCCTAATCTTCGTACCATCATCCAGCACCCCTTCGACTACTTTTCGGAGTTATGCGATCTTCGCCTTGTGTTGGAGTTCCAAGAGCAGGTCTCTTGTCGTCGTCTTGCGTACCCTGCTTACGACATCGCCGAGCAATGTCAGTTGAAAATGCGCCTAGCATCTTCCTCAAGATGTCGGCGTAAGACTTCCGTTCCGCAGCATTTATAATAAAGGCATCCAGCCGGGTTGGCCTTGCCCGTGGCGGTCTCTTGTTTCTGGGGCCATTTTGGTTTAAGGTACCAGTGCCACCTTTGTCGTCCTTCTTATTTATCTTTTTTATCGCCTTCATAGTTTCGACCACCTGCCAAGACGGCTTCATGCTTGAAGTCGGCGGTGGGGGCAGAGACGTTGCCTTCCTCCTTGCCTTCTTTTGGTCGCCGTATCCTTCTGCGGTGATGTTCTCATACGCTTGTTAGGCGTCTGCTCCATTTGACTTTGAACAAAGGACGGAGAGGTTTGGCTCTCTCGATCCTTGCTATTTTTAGCATTCAACGAAGTACCTGTTCTGGTCTTAATAAAATCCTTCAGCGCTCTGTTAGTAGACCTTGCCATAGTCTTTAACTCCATGTGGATATTTTCCTTTTCCAAGATAAACGCCACCAGAGCTTCAACCTTCTCCTGGAGGGACCTTAATGATCGAGTCTCTTTGTCCTTCTCGCTATTTTCATGTTTACCGCACTCCATACTTCCATCTCCATGAATGACATGGACAATGGGGAACAGAGGGGTTATTAACTCTACGTCTGAAGCGCTTTCCAGGCAGTTGTTACTGTCTAGTTTCACTCCCGGCTCGTTTACCAGGCTGTTGTTGCTGCCTGGTTTCTGGGTTGGGAAACCAGTTTTATTGACACTTTTTAGGTTATCCGAAGTCCCTATGTTTGTTCTTATTGGTGACCTTATCATATTTTATTTCCGCCCTTCTCTCATCTCTCACCTACTTTCCACTCAAATTTCACTCGAAATTCTGGCCTCGCAGACGTGTATTCCGGCCTCGTGCCCCAGCGCAAATCGTCCTCATAAAGCATCCGGAGAAGGGTAGCGAGGCCCCCCTTCTGACCCTGACGGGACCCTGTCCGGGCGCTACCTGGCACCGTCATTGCCATCAGGATTTTCGTCGGTTGATAGAGTAGCTAGAGCATGTCGGCTAAACCGCCCCGGGCTCCTGTACTTACCGGCAGCCTAGGGGTGTCAGAACCCAGTTTATCTCACATCCTCCACACTCAACAGTCGAAATCTAGTCGCGCTGCGGCAATTAGCAAGCGCCTGGTTAGCCGGGCTTGGAAGATCCACCCTCGTTTCTTGTGGGGAGTTTAAACTGATCTTCGTTTGGCTTTTGGTCCGCGGGAGATATGTTATTTTTCTCCTACCCTCTGCAGGCAGCACTAAACTACTCATCGCGTTCCATCCATCAGCTGACGTCAACATCGTTGTCATGATAGACTCTGGAGTTACTCTGGCTTTAAGGTAGCTCTCCAGCTCCTCTCGCTCCTGCTGGTATCGGGAACAGTCACAGAAGACATGCTCCGCGTCTTCGTTCTTCTCCAAACATACTGGGCAGTTTGAACAGTCTTCTAATTTAAATCTATGCAGATAGGCCCGAAAGCATCCATGTCTAGTTAGGAACTGTGTGAGGTAGTAATTGATTTCCCCGTGTCGTCTTCTAGTCCAATCTTCTATCTTCGAGATAAGCCGGTATGTCTAGCGTCCATTTTGGCTACAATCCCATCTCTTTTGCCACTCGGACATCGTCAGTTGCAGAATCCCAGATTTCCTTCCGAGTTTTGTCATTGTAATTCTGCTTGGCGAGATAGGTACTCTTCCTTTACATTGCGAGAAGATCAATAGGCAGCAAGCTTGCCACAACGCACGCCGCCTCATCTGAAACCGTACGGTAAGCGGACGCCACTCTTAACGCGCTTCTTCTGTACACAGCTGTTAAGTTTCGTGCGTATGCTTTCACTGACATAGCATCGGCCCATATTGGGTCCCCGTACAGCATTATTGATGTACTAAGACTTGCTATTCTTCTTTTTTGCGTGGCTCCACCCACGTTAGGCATGAGCCAAGATAGAATTGCGATAGTTTTGGCCGCTTTATCACCTGCTGTCTTTACGTGCTACCGAAACGACAGTTTTTCATCTATGGTGACCCCTAAATATTTGATAGTCGGTTTGCAGATTATTTTATGGCCGTCTATATTAGGAGCGATTTTCTCCATCTTTTTCCTACTGGATATCAGTATTACTTCCGTTTTGTGTCCTGCCAGTTCGAGTCCCGTATTCTTCAACCACTTATGGATTATGATTATGGCTTCGTTAGCTATTTCTTCAATTTCTTCTCTTTCTTTTGCTACCACTACCAGAGCTATGTCGTCTGCGAATCCTACGACCATTGCTCCTCGAGGCAGCTTCAGCCTTAATACTCGGTCGTCCATGATGTTCCACAGTGGCGGGCCAAGTACTATCCCCTGTGGTACACCTCCTGTGACCCGATATGTCACGCTGCCGTCATCTGTTTCATATAGCAGTTAGCCGGGTTGAATGCGTTTTTAACATCCAGTGTGACTATCGCACAGTACTTCTTTGTAGCACCTTTCCATCGTTTTCCGCCGATCGCAGATCGTGCTGTGTTTCCTACCAAGCCAATCGCGTCCAGTGTGGAACGGCATCTCCGGAAGCCATACTGGTCTTCAGCAAGTCGTCCTATCTCCTCAATCGTATGCTCCATCCTATTGCTGAGTATGCGCTCCAATATTTTACTTGGCGTGTCTAGCATGCAGAGCGGTCTATACGATGACGCTTCTCCAGGCGGCTTGTTACCCTTAGGTAACAATACGAGTCTCCGTTTTTTCCAGTTTGGTGGGAAGATTCCCTCTTTTAAGCATGTGTTATACAGGTCTATATAATCTTCTGGTAGAGCCTGGATGGCATGTTTCAATGCAATGTCGGGGATACTATCAGGGCCCGGAACCTTGTTATTTCCTACCATCTTGCAGACTGAAAGTAGTTCTGCCTTTGTGACGGGGGGTATATGCTCGTCGTTCGTTTTTTCAGGTATAACGCATGTGCTTTCCGACTGGGTTGGAAAGAGCGTAGTCATCACTCGGTGCAGCACCTCTGGACATTTTAGAGGAGGTACGTACTTCCTTTAATTTTCTGCATTACTGTTTTGTAGGGTCGCTCCTATGGGTCAGCATCGACCTCGTCCTGGAGTTCCCTCATCTTCTTTTGTTTTCCCTGATCAGTCTTTTAAGGTCGTTTTTCGCTGGCTTCATCCTTTGGTCAAATATCCTGATTTCTTCTATTCCTCTACCAGTTCGGTAGAATTTTTTCCTTGCTCTTTGTAGTTGCCTTCTGGTTTGGTAGCATTTACTACGTGCTTGATTTATGTCACTGTTTCAACAAATATTCTGGTAGTTGTCTGTTGTTTGGAACCACTCTTGGCATAACCGCATTACAGGCTTCGGTGAAGTTATGCATGACCTGCTTCGCCTTGTCATTCGCTGTTCCTGACTTTCGGGTGTTTTTTAGGACCACAAGAAACAGTTTCTTATCGTAGTCGTTTACTTTCCATCTAGGGCTTGCGCTTCTGGGTTTTTCGCAGGTCTTCGGTTTTGGCAGTCCGAGCTCCATTATTATAGCCTGGTGATCACTATTTGTATGGTGTTCACTGACAGCCCATGAATTAACTTGTTTCAGAAGACAGTTGCTGACAAATGTTAGTGCAATAACAGATTCAGCATCCCCCCTCTTGAAGGTGGGAGTATCGCCCTGGTTGACCAAACCGAGATTTAGCGGAGCGAATGCTTCCAGTAGCAATCGGCCCCGTGCATTGGTTCTTTGGCTACCACACTCTACTGCCCATGCATTAAAGTCTCCGGCTATTATGACTGGTTTCCTGCCATGAGCATCTCGTACTAATCGATCCAGTAACTGCTCGAACTGCTCAATTGATGAGCTTGGTGGGGAGTAGCAGCTAAACACGTGAATTCCTCCAATTTTTGCCCGTACAAAACCATCTTCTTTGTCTATCATCTTTTCCTGGTAGGCTGAATTGCATGCCCAAATAGCTGCTTTACCTGAACGATCTGATACCCACGTTGGGACTTCCAGGTTCTTGTATTGCTCATTATAGCAACATCTATCTTCTGTTCACGAATATACTGACCGAGGAGATCCTGAGCTGACTCACAGTTGTTTAGATGTATCTGCACGATCCTCATTTCCTGTGATTTGTGTCTTTTATAGCTGCTTGGTAGGCAGGGCAGCCATAGCTACATGCGGCATGGTTAGTTTTTTCAACCCTTTCTTTTCCTCGACAGAGTATGCAGCTGGGCTCGTTGGTGCAGTTTTTGGCTACATATCCCGCTGTGCCACACTTGTAGCAGTACCGACTTCTATCTTGCTGCTCTGTACACTTCGGGGCGGTATGACCGAAACCCAGGCACTTATAGCACCTGAGTTAGCGGGTTTCTCAATTTATCACTCTTATCCGACAGTTAGTCCATCCTACATTCAGTTTCTCCCACTTAATGAACTTCTGGGCTACCTGGGCTGGTAGTCGTACTCTAGCCGTCTGCGCATCTCCGTAGGTACTACGCAGCGACAGAACAAACGTTTCGTTGAAATCCTGTCTTTCTTCGTACTTTTCTTGCATGGCCTTTACGATATCCTACGTGGTAGTCAACATGCTAGGTCTTTAATTTCAAAGACCTCTTCGTGCTGCAATGCCCTAATTGTAGCAGATTCAGCCAGTACTGCTCTTGCTGCTTCTTTAAGCTCGTCTGTTCCGATCTTCTTGATGCATCGTAGTTCCAAAAGAACTACCTAGCTTTTGTAGGCTAGGTTCCGCCTTCATTTTTCTCAGAATGTCGGCGTAGCTCTTCCACTCCTCAGCCTTAATAACTAGTGCATTAGGCCTAGGAGGTCTTGCTGGTGACGGCTTTCTATGCCTGAACTGGTTATGTACACTCAGGTCTGCTCCTTCTTTTCCGTTTGCCGCTTTTTGCTTCTTTTTGGCCTTTCTTGTGACGACATCTTGCCACGTAGCCTTTACCCTCCGATCCGCCTGCTCTCTCCGATCCGCTTGTTCAGATTTCTTCTTCGCGGATGATTGTACTCAATTGGAACCGATGCAGATAGTACCTAATGCAGCCATGACCGGTCAGAAGCTGGGGGAGGTAGAAATCCAGATCGCTTTGTAGTCTATTAATCCACTTCTCTATATTAGACACTAGACGGTGTTTCCATCTTCCTTTTGTTGAGGCGTCCCATCTGCGTTGCCAGGCTTCCATGGTGCGCTATCGCTCAATCTTTCTTGTCTGTGCACTTAACGACCCCTTGTTCTTGCAGCTTCTCAAATAGTCTTGCTCTTTCTTCTGCGGCAAGGTCCAGAGGAAGTATTCCTAGACCGCATCACTAGAGATGGTCCTGTATCCGCTAGTGACTCTATAACGGCGCTTTATTTATATTTTTCTCCGAACTCGGCACCCATCCAATGCAGGTTCTCTCCCGTCCCTTATCAGATTTGCTGCCGAATTAAGTGAAACACTTACGACTGCTATCTGCATTCCCCCGAAAGCTGGTCGAAGGGATCTTACTGATATCGACCCAGGTAAGCCTTCTTTGATGTGTTCGGATAAGATCTCACGAACTTCTTCCTCTGTAGTAACTTCGTCGATGTCCTTGATTTCCAGAGTGATTTCCTAGGACCTTGTCGTGGCAGATGCCTTCTCCTTCACCGTTCCCTCCACCTTGTGGGCAAATTCCTGCGCCTTCGTGCTTTTGCTGACCAGATCCAATATTAGGACTCTTCCAGCATTTGTCATAATTTTGGCGACCTCCTTTTTAAGGTCGGTGAGCTCTGGGTAGCTTTTGATCTCTTTTAAAATGTCAGCATAGGACACCCCATCTTTAACATTTATTGCGATGGAGTTCGGTCTGACCCTACTTGGAGGCTTCCTTTTCCAAGATATCTTGTCTCTCCTTGTCTTCTTGTTTGCGAACTTGCTCCACTCACCTTCTTGCGACCCTCTCTTGTGGGTACTTTCCTCCTGTTCTGTTGCCCCTCCAGCGGCTTGTCGTCTCTGTATTTGGGTCATTTTGGCTTATTGTGGTTCAGGGGCTATCGGAGCTTCCCTACAGCCGCCCTGTTCTTTTCTACTTAGCAGACTCGGAGTGGCCTGCGTAGTCTTTCCCTCTAATCCTGGTCGTTGACACTGTTGCAGATTGTGATCGGCCGCGCACACCGTTCTGAAAGAGGCCCTTATGCTGCGGACAAGGTCCTTTATATGTTTGTGGACGTTGTGTTTGTCTCTTACAAATTCGATAGGCTCATCGATTTTTGCGCCCAGACGATCAAGCTGGTGTCGTAAGTATGCCCCCCCCCCCAAATCCATGGGGCCAACGCACAGTGGTGCGAAACAGGTTTTTTCATTTAAAAAATGTTGATTCAACTGGATTTTCGATATAGAGGGGTTGTCCAACGGTAAATTTGTAGGGTTTTTGTATGTAGAATATGAATACAAGTCCCTAGAAAGGATTCTCCAAACCAAAAAAAAAATTCTACGGTCCACAAATAACCTCAAATTTGCAGAAAAATGTAGAACATTATAGTAATGAGTTAATATTCTACAAAAACCATTGAATCTTGTAATTTATGTTGATCACTTATCTTATTGCCGTATATAAAACGGCGTTAAAAACCACAATAGAACCAGCAAAGACAAAACAAAGCGGGCAAGACCGACCAGAGCGGACGCTCTTATGATTAAGGCGCCGGAAGGAAGGAGCTACGTGGACATTTTGTCAACATTGAGAACTGCTCCTTCACTGAATGCGATAGGAAATAGCGTAAATAAAATACGCAAAACGGTGGCGGGAGATCTCCTCATAGAGCTCAAATGCACAAAAGAAATTAAAACCGCAGGCTTCCAAGAAGCGGTTAAAGCAGTACTAGTGGAAGGAACCACAATAAAAACACGGCAGCAAGAGAAAACCTTTGAACTAAAGAATCTCGACATACTTACCTTAAAAGAGAAGGTACTGGAGGCCTTACAAAGGGAAATAGGAGAAAGAGATACGATTGAGATCACTGCCGTGAAATCGCTGAGAAAAACGTACGGGACACGCAGATAGCTGTTGTGCAATTGTCGAAAGAAATAGCGACCAAGTTCACAAAGCTAGAGAAAACTAAAAATAGATGGGTCAATTCTAGGATCCGTTCGTCAAACCGCAGTGCGGGGCCGCTTAGGTGTTTTAAATGCCTTGGTTTTGGCCACGTCGCTATCAAATGTACTGATCCGCAGGATAGAAGCAAATGCTTCTACAAATGTGGTATGACGGGGCATAAAGCAAATAGCTGCCGTAATGAACCGTGTTGTTTACTGTACCGTAAAAAAGGCGATAATATACCGACGAAGCATGTCACTGGTAGCTACATGTGCCCAGCCTACGAAGCAGCGGTTGAAAAAATCAGGAAAGGGTAATGAGAATAGTTCAGCTAAATTTCAACCATTGTGAGACTGCGCAAGACCTTATCTGCAGTTTGTACGAGAACACAAGGTCGATATCGCTCTAGTCAGTGAGCAGGACAAAGATCTGAATGAGCCATCCTGGGAATCTGACGCCTCAAGTAAAGCCGCAATCTGGGCATGCAAAGACTTTACCATTCAGAGCAAGATGGTAAACAAGGAAAATGGCTTCGTAAGAGTGAAAATAGGCGGCATACACGTATAAAATTGCTATGTCCCTCCTAGCGCGTCAATAGAGCAGTTTCAGGAGCTACTAGACCGGCTGGTACAAGACGCTAGGAATAAAAAAACCAGCTATAATAGCCGGAGATTTTAACGCATGGGAGATTTTAACGCATGGGCGATTGAGTGGGGTAGTGACAGAACAAACGAACGGGGACGAGTGCTACTGGAGGCATTCACGTTACTAGATGTGGTGTTGCTGAATCAAGGCGAAACCCCCACGTTCAAAAAAGGCGATGCAGAGTCTTTCATAGACTTGACTTTGTAGCCCACGCGAAGCAATATTCAAACGGTGTTACCGCGGGGGGGACTTATTGAAGAAAGAGCCAAGTCCTACTTACTTAGGGTCGGTAAGGAGGACGGAGAGGATTCTGTTGCCGTTGAAATTCAAAAGCTAACGGTAGCGAAGGGTTTAGTGGGTGAAAGTCCCACACAGGTGGTACCAGTCGGTGCCATATCGTCCATAACGGATTATTCCTTAACCTCTCACTCTATAAAGAAAAAAAAAAGAAAAAAAAGAAAAAAACACACATTTATATATAAATATGTGTATATATATATATTTTTACTCTAACTAGCTTCTTTTCCTAGAACTTTCGTTTGAATATCTTTTTTCACTACTCAATTACGCGCTGATAATTCCGAATGTTGTTATTCCGTATTTTCAACCAATAACTACAGCGTCTTCATACACGTTGTTATACCTGGTCTTAGAGATTTATTGTGGATGTGTCTTCTCAAGATTATCCTGAACATAAACATATCCCTGTATCGGGTTACTATTATTTCCCCTATTGCACTTGTGAGATCTGATGTTCGTTTAAATGGTGTATGCCGGTAAATAAGTCGCTATCATCAGGACCTCTTTCCTATTCTGGTGCGCCTTACGAGGTCGCGCCTCTGCTATTAGATAGTGCGTGATTGCTCCTCGTATCCGAGGATTTCGTTGAAAGCTTCGGGGAGGCTCGGCGTCTTCCGATTCTGTGTCTGATTCTTCATCTGTTTCCTCTTCTGCTATCATATACGGAGTAAAATGGTCTTTCGCGAGGTATGAATTCTTTCACTTCATTTATATTACAGTGACAGTATTTATAATTGTCGTTGTTTTAGAAGCGCAGCGCGTCTTCTAAAGTACTTCAGACGCATCTTCAGAGGCATCCTCGAAGGTGATCCCTTCACACTTCTCACCGATCACAAGCCGCTCACGTATGCAGCGCAACAAGCCCCGGAAAAGGCCTCGCCGCGACAGTCCAGACAATTCGAAAACATTCTTCAGTTTCAGATCACCCTGGAGTATACCAAAGGTCCAGACATTGTTGTGGTAGACGCATCCTCTAGGATGGAGACAATCGGCATGCCAGCCAGCCTAGACCTGGCAACCTTAGCGAAACATCGAGCAGGCCACGTAGGCCTGTCACACATCCTGGAATCAACGTCACCAGCGCTCGCACTCCGGGCACTCGACATCGGTGAGGCAACTTTATAATCTACTAATAGACAGCAACCAGGTAGGCCATACGTGCCACGGTAACTCCGAAGAATCGTATTCGGCATCACATACGGCATTTTTCATTTGAGCTTTCGAGCAACCATCTGCCTGACGGTGCAGAAATATTTCTGTCCGAGTATGTCTAGGAATGTCGCAGCTGGGCTCGCAACTGCGTGCCCTACCAGCAGTCTAAAATGCACAGCTACAATCACTCAGCGCTCGGCGATTTCTCCACACTAGACACCTGCTTCAATCACATTCACCTGGACATCGTTAAGCTGCCTCTCCACTCCGGCTTCTAGTACTGCTTAACGATAGTGGATCGTTTCTCCCGATGGCCAAAGGCCATCCCACTTCCAGACTAGCAAACAACGACATCCAGAGCATTCTTCGACAAGTGTATCTAACGTTACGACACTAAGCATTACAATGGATCTTGGGGCACAATTCGAGGTGGCGCCTTTCAACGAGCTCACGAACATTATAGACACAAACAAAATCTAGATGACACCATACCGCCTCAGGCACTACTTATAAAAAGCACGGTACATAACAAAAGACAAATTGACTTTCTGAGACTCAGATAAAGATTTAGCAACGTTCGCCCCTAGTTGTGTAATGTACTATTTTTTATAGTATGATAAACTTAACAAGTTTATAACTGATAACAAATTTTATTTTCTTTAATTTCATAATTATTTATAAACTATTTTAACAGCTGACTAATTCTGTATTATGATCCTTCAATAAATTATTGAATAAAGTTGATATTGTAACCAAAAAATTGTAACAACCTTTCCACTGTTTTTGTAGATCCGCTCACTTATAAAGAAATTTCCAGCTGATAAAGTTGAAATTAGAATATTTATCTACTTCTATTGCAGCTGCCCTTAATTTGCAATGAATTATGAAATTTTTAAACTCGACAGTTTCAACCATACTGCCAAAGGAGTAACTTCTCAATTATATAAACATATGAAGGCCGCCAAAAAATTTTCCAAAAGTATCAATAAATTTCTAGGAAAATGTTTTAACTACTGTTAATGCAAAATAAAGTCGACGCTTTGGCAATGGTTACCGTTGAATAAAGAACATACCTAGTCATTGTTTAACAACCATGCTAATTGCGGAGATGGGTGTAAATATTCAAATGATTTGAATTCTTATAAGCACCTAGTAATTGGCGACGGTTTCACAGATCAAAAACTACTTAATTTACCGCAAAATATTTTTAATAATGTAGCAAATAAGTCAAGTGAATTTTCTGGAGAAGTAATCCTAATGAGAGTTTTAATGCCATGGTCGATAGCGAGGCTCCCAAATCGCAGTTGTGAGAAATGTATCAATCCTATAATCTTCCAATTGGCTTAAATGTCCAGAAAAATGAAAAATTGTTGTTTCAAGTTTTGTAGAGGAAACATATAATGCTCCGCTACAGTAATTCTATCTCTCGGTGGTTATCAACAAGTGATATGGAAGAAGTTAACGATCTTCCATACCACTCATTGTTGGTTAAGTTATTAGAAAATTGTCAAATATTTCCTACAAAAAAACTTAAAAAATATTGTGATAAAATAGATGCAAGTGCTAATCACGGATACAGTAATAATTAATCATGTTTTCTTTGACTTAGAAACTGGGAGTACACGTGGTGATTGTGATATTTTCCAAATTAGAGTAAAATATGAGAAGTATGAATTTAACATTTATATTAAAATGACTCAAAATTTTGAGTAAAACTAGTAAGGTAAATATATTGAATGATTATTTACATATGAACATTAGTTACTTTTTAACTATTTAACAAGAAATGAGTTCTAATAGCTCACAATAGTGTATTTGACTATCCTAGTTTAATGCAACCTATTTAATAAACTTATCTAGATAAGTACTTTTAATCTATTATCTATGAGTTCTCAGATACAATGCCAACTACAAGAAATATCATACGAGTAGAAATAGCTGGCTGTAATAAACTAGAGAACATCGCTACAAGATTAAATGCACAAGGTTTTCAAGCACACTATGCTGCTGGATATGTTGCTGTCTTAAAAAAAGTAGCATTAAAATTAAACCTCACTAAAGTGTAAATTGACGGCTGGTGAGAATATCATCCTATCTGAGAGCGCTGTTCGAGAACGCCTTATCTGAGAGCCCAGTCCAAGAATGCCCTATCTGGGAGCCCAGTTCGAGAACGCCCCGTCGCGAGGCGAGATAATTTTTAAATTTTCAATGTCATTTGTGCTTTGAAAAAGTGTAGAGTACTAAAATAACAGAATTGCAGAAAATTAATCGCATCTGGAACAGAAATAACACTGAAAATTGGTTCCTAGCAAGGGCATTATTCCCCTCAGCCATTGAAATTATCAAACCATCTTTGGCGTGAAATACAGACAAAAAATATATATTGTTATCTAGAAAATGTACTTACAAAATTTAAAAGTGTATGACGAATTAATAAAAGACTGTTCATCTATTTTTTATTCATTTTTTAATTCATTCAAATATTTTTTATGGCAGTGTCTAGGGGCCATCAACCGTGTACTGTATACGGCACACGGCACACGGTGCACGGTACAGCGTACACGGTTCTATTAATAAACAAGATGTTTACCGTGTACTGTGTACCGTGTGCGCTCTCGTTATGTTTGCCGTACACGCAATATCGACACGTAGATTAACACTGCCGTGTACCGAGTACCTACAATTTGCTCCTTTTTACATCCAATACACCGTGTACCGTGCACCGTGTACAGTGCACTGTGCACTGTGCACTGTGTGCAGTGTACAATGTATCAAGTACCAAATAGGTGGGGTTAAAAATAGACGCAAAATATGCATTTGCATATCTAATCTATATGCAAAGTTTGCCAGCTGCATTAGACCTTGGACAATGGCCAGCTGCAGTAGATCTTGGGCGGAATTGAAACCTTGTCAACCAGCAAATTCCTTCCAAGTATCAGCAGAAGCCTCAATCCATTAATAAACGAAACAATTTCTTAAATAAGTACGTACATTTCATTTTCTTATTAGCTTAAAATTAAAAAAAAAAATTATAACTTTGCACATGCACAAAGCCAACACTAGTTTGTAATACAACTAAAGTATAATAAATAATTTGTAATTAGTAAAATGAAGTATCTTTTTACAACTATGTAAAACATATTAAAATCGTGTTAGACTCTTTCAGCAAGTGATTTTTTGAGTCTATTTTCTACTGGTAATTTTACTTCTTTTTCTCTATCACAGGTGTAGTAACCAAAAATTTTGATGGCCTTCCCCGAATTTTTGGAGTTGTACACATACGGATATCATCTATTCTTGAATTTGATTCCTCGCTTACATTTAAATTGGTAAATGAAATTTCTAAATCATTAATACTAATTGGCTTATTATCGATGACAATATTTATCTTATGATTGTTTGTCAAACTTTGATTTAGTTTTTGTAATAATAAATACTTTTGTTCAAAATCAGCACCACAAGATGTGGTAATATTTTGGAAAATATTATTTAATAGTGGCCTAATCTTACGTTGCTTTTCAGGAACCGTCAAATATTTTTTTTTCTTTGGTGTTTTTTTACAACTGTAGGTGTCTGTTATCTCATACAAAACTTAAGGTTTAGTGCAAGTGTCATCAAAAGTTCTGTGGTTATGTTTCACATAATTCTTTGTCCATCTGGGTGCGCACAATTCTTCATTATACAAGGATAGATTCATTTCTTTTCGAGCACCAAATATGTGGTGACATGGCAATGAATAACTACTTCAGAAACTACATTCACAACTAATTCATGTTACCTTTATTATTCCGTATTTGCATTCAATTGTGAACTTGTCTTCTATTTTGTTTATTTCGATGAATGTTAAAAAGCTATATCTAGACATACTTTCTTTAATTTTATTTAAAGCATATGTCGTAAGTAATTCCTCATACTGTTCGATAAGTAATTTTTCATAAGATGCAGTACTGAAGAAAGTTGAGTCTTCACAATTAAGTGATCGTGTGAAACATTTTGACAATTTGATATCATTTTGTATTCCATGTAAACAATTTCACTGAAAAAACTTGATAAAAAAATCTTTTTCTTGATCCTTCGGTCGAAAGTACGTAGATTTGCCACTGTTTTCAGTGGCGAAGGGAGCGCTTTTACTAACTGCTATAATTTTCGCCACTGCCGGTAACTAAGCAACTGCAATGTTTATTGATGGATTGTTTACGTTCCGACTACAAAAACAACCAGGTTAAGTATCAATTTATATACGGTTGCATTGCGTTAGTAATAGTAATTAAATAAAGTAAGTAAAATGAATAAAAGATTATTTTTAATAATTGTAAATTTAATAATTGTAAATTTGAGAATTGTACATTTGAGAATTGTACATTTAACGATTGTTCATTTACTTGTTCTAATAATAAAAATATTTAATGTTTATTTTGAGTACATTTATGAAAATAATACACATGATAATTGCGATCCCCCCCCCCCTCCCGTGAAATTTAACTTTAGTAACTTATAAGTCTCATCGATAAAACGCATTTCTGGATAAGCTTCAAAGGATCGCTTCATATGCTCAGTACAAGAAAATAATCCTTTAAAATTATTACCTTCTGCACAAAATCAACATCTGCACCTACAATACATATACATATATATATTTTCATTTTCATACTTTTAAAAATAAATTTTACATAAGTTATCTGTAGTCTTACCTTGTTCATTAATTAAATAATCGACTGCTTTTTGTATTAATAATTTGTATAATTCGTAATATATAAACGATTAATTGAATTTACCGCGTTCGCATCTTGTATCTAAGTACCGATGTATGGTGTGTTAACGCGCATGTGCGATTCGACACGTAATAGTTTCGCGACTGAGTCTCACGGTATTTCCGTCTTCCTCTCGCAAGCTATGCGATAGATTTTGGGACACGTGGCAGACGCTACTAAACTACCATGAAAGACCTTTTAAGTTTACGTATATCTGATCCTTTGCAAGCTCCTTCTGTATTAATTTTTTGTTACCGTGTATATTTAACATTTCTGTGATTTGCTTTCTCTTTGATTCACTTATTTTCTTTCTGCGATTTCAGGTAATAAGTGATAAAAAGCATAGACCAGAAGTAATATCATAATCATCAAATTAAAATTATTCTTTGCCATCACTTCTTATTAAACTTACTTTAGTTTCATCATGATTGGTGTGTGTTAAATTTAACTGCTTGATAATTAAATGTTGTTGGTCTACAGAAACATTTATTTGTATAAACGCACCACATCCAAGTCGACATGTTCTAAAAATTGTAAATAAAAGATAGAAATTTATAAATTATGATTACAATTTTATAAACTAGGTACATTTATTATATTATATTGAATTTTGAAGTTAGAATTTTTTAATTTAGCGCCATTTTAGAGATAAACTTGTTTTCAGCGGCTTAATTTTCTAAATCACATTTTTAAGGAGGGAGAGATTTTTAACAGTAGAAACCTTTGAAAATTTTGTCATTGTTATTATATGAGCATTAAATTTCATATGAGGTTCATTAAAGCTCATTCGAAATGCACATCCGTGAAATAATAACAAGACTACAACTGTATATGATCAGGACCTTTCTAACACTAGAACTAACATGAGTTTGACTTCTTAAATTATCTTTCCCTCTCTGTCTAGCTTACTCGTATTCCTATACGAGTCTTTCCTAACATCAATATAGAATACAGCCACAACAGAGCGTAGAAGACGACGGAATAAAAATAGGTTGGTAGGATTGAATTTTTCGTTGCGGCGAATCAAAGCAATCGCGTTAGCACAGGTTTGAACAAAACATACGAGCATCTTTAAGACAACAGTATGTGTACATGCTGATTGTTGTAGAATTTGGAGAAAAAACAAAAAGTGGCATATCGAGGTGTACATTATACATCAATACAAATACATTACTTTAACCCTTTTCGGCATGGTGGTTAATATATTAACCACCTATTTCATTCAAGATTTTTATTTATAAAAATTTTATTTATAGGTGTATATAAATAGTTATAGATTCTTTTGAGAGCTAGGAAGTTTCTCTACAATACTAATTAACAAAAATTAATATTTTATTTGTTGTTAAATAGTTATAAATAAATAAATTGCAAAAAAATGCTGTTTATTTAGAAAAAAATCATTTTCCAGCTTAATTGTCGTTCGATTTTTATGAAAATTTGTATCTAGGGGTTTTGATGGTTGCTGATTACGAATCTGTAATCAGATTTTCAAAAATCAAAATGGCGGATTCAAAATGGCGTACCAAAACTTTAAAAGTAACGTATTTTTGCCCAAAAATGTTCAATCAGGGGTTTTTGGGGTCGCTGATTATGAATATGCAATTACAAATTTGATTTTCTCAAATCCAAGATAGCGAATTCAAAATAGCGGGCCAAAAATTTAAAAAATAATTTATTTTTCTCTGAAAATTTTTACTCAGGGGTTTTTGGGATCGCTGATGATGAATATGAAATCAGTTTTTTAATTCTCCTACATTCAAGATGGCGGATCAACATGGCGGACTGGAAATTCCAAAAATAACGTATTTCATGCTAAAAATCTACACGCGCGGGATTTTCGAGACAGCTGTAAATAAATTTGATTGTAAAATTGTACTCCATGTCTATTTTTTTTGTAAATTTGAGTCCGCCATCTTGAATGTAAAAACTTCCATATTCCGACTTCAGATTTGTAATCAGCAACCCCAAAAACCCCCAAGTACAAATTTTTAGTACTCTATGTCTATTTTTTTGTAAATTTTTGTCCGCCATTTTGAATCCGCCATCCTTAATGTGAGAATTTCCATATTCTGACTTCAGATTCGTAATCATCAACCGCAAAAACCCCCGAGCACATGTTTTTAGTACTCTTTGTCTATTTTTTGTAAATTTAAGTCAGCCATTTGGAATCCGCCATCTTGAATGTAAAAATTTCAGAATTCTGACTTCAGATTCGTAATCAGCGACCCCAAAAACCCCCAAGTACAAATTTTCAAGTGAATTCACTGAACAGAAAAATGTATGCCGAAAAGGGTTAACTTAAACATATAACGAGCATCTAGAGTATGCATAAAGAACCACAAACGCTGCAGCGAATAGTGTAATCAAAGTGTGTTAATTCTGAAAAAAAAACAAAGAAAAATCACGGTATGTAAATAAGTTACATTATATAACAAAAAATATAGTCTCTGGCAATACATGTAACCATTTCTTTTAATTAGTTGACAATCATCTTTTCATGGAGTCTAATAAAGAATTGGAGATAACTGATGATGAGGTCAGTAATGCGTTGGAAGTGAATCAAATATTTAGTACTTTTGACAAAGCAAAGCAGCTAATCGATGACTACGCTAGAAAAATTGGCTTCACCTTTATTAAAGCTCACACTCAAGCAGGTGAGAAAAAGAGCGATGACTTTCCTTACGCATCTATCAGCTTTATATTTGAGAAATATGGTAAACCAAGATTTCGAGGCACAGGCACTCACCAAACCAAGTAAGTACATTCTACTTTGAATCTTTATTATATGATCATATGTGATTATGTATGTTTGTGTTGGAATACGCCTATAATGTGTACACTCGTATTGGATCTTTACATATACATAGACAGTACAGCTGATTAGCGGACCCAACCAAAGGATTATATACCTGAAGGTTTATGACACTCCCGCCAGACTACAGCCCCTCACCGCAGCAGCACAGCAGTTCAAAAGCGACAACCTGGACGACAACACACACAGCAGTTTTTAACAAGACATTATAGATTGCAGTTTACCCTTGTATACACACTTTAAATATTATTGATAAATAAAGTATCTATATATATATCATACACTCCACGCATATTCCTGATATTCCAACAGTTCGTATAATGAATGATATGTGAATACAAACTAATTGTTATTTAAATTAAGCTGTCAGCTCTTGTTTAAATATGTTATCATCCACATGATACCTTCTAAAGCAGCTGTATTTACAAATAAATATATCTGAGTGCATATCCTAAAAATGATAATATATCCTCATGTATTATCACATGAATTTTTTTTTAGCCGGGTAATGATAAAAAATTCTGATTCATTCCTATGTAACAAATACTTAATTACTAAAATCAGTTGCAATAAATTAGACTTTACTATAAGTCCTTTGCATAGAATTAATACAAAATGCTTTTGATACCTAGTAACTCGTTAGAAAATCTACATCACTTTATATTTTGCTCTTTACCTAAATTTTATGCAATTATATTATTTCAATACAATATATAGGTTAACTTTTTCTATGAATTTGTCTTAATGAACCAAAAGTTAGCAATACAAAATTTTAAAATAAAGCACACTTTATGAATCATCATTGTTGTACAGCGAATGTATTCTCTTACACTAGTTAACAATAAAATTTTACATATACTTACACAAAAATACAAAAATATGCAAGTGGCTTGAAGAATGTCTCTGAACAGAGTCCAGTTAGTTTGTTTGTATGTAAACTGTCTATATCTTACATGAAGGACAGTTCTCTCCCTCTCTTTTTCTCTTTAAGTATATACATAAATACTCCTGTTTTATTACTCTCTTTGCTAGGCTACTATGAAGTCCTTTCATTTTTATTTTATTAATTTATGAATTACATTACTATTGTTTAACAAAATTCTATAATTAATATGTTATAGAAGCAAGAAATGTGATTGTAAAGTTTCTATCAGATTAACACTGAGTGAAAACCAATATAAAATCATGTATGTACACTTGGAACATAACCATGATTTAATTCAAGACAGCAACAGTAATGTAATAAGTGAAAGGAAAAAAATTTTAAATTCTGAATATAATAAGAAAAAAGTTCTAATGCCAAGCGTTGAGAAAGAAGCAGAAACAGAAATCCAAGATAAAATGACAAGAGTTGACGGAACACCTCTTAACCGTTCATCTGTTCTTGGATTTCAAGACATAGACCAACCATCGAATTCCAACCCTAAACGAAAAACAAATGTAAGCATATCAAAATTTATTGTATGAAACTGATAAATATGTAATTTAATTTAAGTAATGAATTTTAAGTTATATACATATATATATATTTATAATTATAATGGTATGAATACACTTGTGCAGGTATTCAAGAAGAGCCATTTGACCCTGCATGGTTTTGTCAACAATGCACTCAGATGTTCTCTGCAAATAGCGATAAATATGAATGACAAATAGGATCTATTTAATGACTTCAAAAAAAGTTTATGAACGACACTATGCACTTACTGAAAGAGTGTAAGTCCATTTTAATATTATTTTACATACTTTGAAAAAATACTTAATATTCTAATTACAAATTATTTATTATACTTTAGTTGTATTACAAACTAGTGTTAGCTTTGTACATGTGTAAAGTTATACATTTTTTTTAATTTTAAGCTAATGTGAAAATAAAATGTACGTACTTATTTAAGAAATTGTTTCATTTATTACGGGATTGAGGCTTCTGCTGCTACTTGGAAGGAAGTTGCTGGTTGACAAGGGTTCTGTTCTGCCCAAGATCTACTGCAGTTGGCCATTGTCAAAGGTCTAATGCAGCTAGCAAACTTTGCATATAGATTAGATATGCAAACGCATATTTTGCGCCTATTTTCAACCACACCTATTTGGTACTTGATACACTGTACACTGCACACAGTGCACTGTACACTGCACTGGATGTAAAACTTTACGCAAATTGTAGGTACACGGTATATAGTCACGATACACGGCAGTGCTAATCAGCGTATTGATAATTGCGTGTATGGCAAATATAACGAGAGCGCACACGGTACACAGTACACGGTAAACATCTTGTTTATTAATAAAACTGTGTACGCTGTGCCGTGTATAAATAAAGTTTTTGAACTTTGACATGTAAAATTTCACAAGCATGAATGTAATCGTAAAACTTGGGGTAAAATTATACCTAAAATTTTATCTTACATTTTGCAAATTCATTCATGCTTATAAAATTTTACATATAAAAGTTCAAAATCTTAACATAGAATTAGATGTGAAATTTGATGTAAATATTAACAGAGGTTAAAATTAATATGCTGTATTAGTGCTGCAATCCAGATAATATATTAGAAAATTGGTGTATTAAAGTAATTTCTAAAGTTAGTAAGTAAACTGTAGAGTTAAGTTAAAAATCTAAATTAGGTCTAAAAAATCATGGTACACCTATTTTTTAATGTATCATCTGGATGCTAGCAACAAGATGCCATGTAAATTCTCAGTCAAAGCTGATTTATTATGTTTCTTGATTTACTGTAGGGTAACATTTTTCAAAGCACTACAGCTCTATTTTTCCATAAAAACGTTAGCAAAGAAAAATTTATAGTCAGATTTTAACCCAAGATAATTGTGAGGACAAGCCCTATCTAGTACTGTTTATGAAAATTATTATCTCACACCATTAATATGCATTCTGATTGAATATCACTTGTTAATAATAAATTGATTAAAATGTGTATATATATATATATATATATATATATATATATATATATATATATATATATATATTAAAATGCTAGTACATTGCAAATATTATTTGAGTTATCAATATTTTGAAATTAGATTTACTTTGTATCTCATAATAATTTTTCTCACCTTATAAAAGGTAGATGAGGGCAATTATAAAAGAGAAATATAATAAGTAATGCTTAATTGTAGGTTATAGGTTATAGGACCTATCTCTTAGGACAACGAATATATTGCTTAGGAGTCGGCAGGGTCCGTATAGGGAATGTAGCATACTACTGTCGCGTAACGACGCCATATTTTCGATCAAGCCCGCGGGTGCGGGATGTTTAAATTATAGTATGTAATCAACAGACAGAGGGATTGTGCGCGTGAGAATGTTTGAGCTCACGAGTACAAAAAATAACATTGAATCTCGCTTTCTCCGAAACTCTTGAAAAGTCATAAATGTCGTAGCTCGAGTCGGACACTCTCACGTAGCACTTAAGAGCGCTGTATACCCTATGCTGCCATCTAGTCTACAATTTTGCTTATTTGCATACATTTTTAATATTCATAATCCTTAAAAACATACAAACAAAGTTTCCCCACAGGCACTGACTATTTAAGATTATGTTTAAAAAAAAATTATTTGGATATTTGCAATAATAAAATTATTAGACGTCGAGAAAAATTGTAAGTTTTGTGGCCAAATTTTTTAACCCACCACCAAACTTACAATTTTTCTCGACGTATTTTAATTTTATTATTGCAAAAAGCCGAATAATTTTTTTTTAAACATAATCTTAACTAGTCAGTGCACGTGGGGAAACTTTGTTTTTATATTTTTAAGGACCGTGAATATTAAAAGTTTATGCAAATAAGCAAAAATGTAGACTAGAGGGCGCTTTTAGGGTACAGAACACTCTTAAGAACAATGGACCCTTTTTTTTCTGTTGACACATGTTGACTAAGCGCTGGTCGTCGGAGACGTCGGAGCTCGAAAGGGCGAAAGCTCAAGTGATTGGCTTTCCCTGCCTTTTCTTAGCCAATATGATCTCGGCGTTAACCTCTCCTACAAATTTTGACGGCGGAGAGCTGCGAAGAAAGATGCGGGGGAGGCAGACCGTTTTTAACTCTCAACGTGAGCGTTTTCTGTATCGTAGACTTAGCTTTAATCTTGAATATACATTTATTTTATAAAATCACTTGTGTTAGTATTCCTTGAACTTCCTCTCCTGAAATTTGCGCATATTTAAATTGATCTTTATTTGATCCTCGGGAGGTATAAACGAACGGACCTTATAATCAAATCGCGCGAGAATCGTGATACATCAGTGGTGACAGCGGTGGAATACGTCTACTTTAAAGTGTGCGAAATTAAAATTGAAAGAAAGGGCTCCAAAGGAAGAGACATTTTTTTTAAACCCGTTTGGACCTCTTCTCAAACACTGATAATCGAGAAAAGGTTTACATAGGTTTTGTTACAGGTGACCATCAGTTTCTTGGAAATCAAAGACAGATATTTAACTGGGAGGAAAAATAGCGCCAGTGACAGTCAGAAGGCTACAATTTTTACGGACAATTTATTGACTGAATTACGATCGTTACAAGTAAAAAGTGCCATCTTCTCTGCTGCGGGTTTTCCACAGTTTTTCTGCAGACCAGGGGCGGCATCCTCTAGCTTATATGTCGTCTATTAGCTTTGTGGTTATGGAAGACAAACTATTGTCGTGTGTTTTATGGATTTTATCTTGTGGATTACATGCTGTGTGGTGGAAGATAGACGGAACGCCTAACGTGACAGTAACGACGGTCACATTGCGCGGCAATTTGAAAAACGACTCGAATATAGGCGGAAAAGAAAGAATTTAATTATTTTATTAAATTTTAATGAAATTGTATATGAAACTGTTTAAAAATGTAATTCTTAATTATTAAATAAAAATAAATATGGATATCAATGTGTTTGTGATAATTGCAATGAATATTGATTCATCCCATGGATGTTCACATCTCCATATCATAGGTATTCGATCTAATTTGAATTAGTATTAAACTTCTTCTCCACATAATTTATAAGTTGTTCGTTTAAATTGCAGTTAAAAGTCGTTGCGTTAAAAATTTATTTATATTTATTTATATTTAGTTGAAGTTGAAAAGAGTGAAGAGTTGAAAAGAGCTTTAACAAGCTTTAACATTTTATTGTCATGAAGGATATAAATTGTTTTCATATAATTTTAAATAAAAAAGGGTTCAGAATAAATAACACGTGTTCAATAATATTGTATACAAAAATTAAAATGTTTATTTGTAATACAAAATTATAAATAAAGTTTTATAAATTATTGTTGAGCACGCTTAAAACTTATTTCCTATACATATCTTTTGAACATTGTAAATGTATGTAAATTAATTTTTAAAATCTAAAATCTGAATCAGCTTTAGGAGGTGCAACTCTAACCGTGACTGGAATCCTTGCTCTCGCAACTTCAGGACTGCAGAACAAGGGTACTGGAGTAGCCTTACCAGGAGTACCAGGTAGTATTAGTAGTAAGTACCAGGAGAATTTATATCTGTGTCCCTTGTTCTGCAGTCCTGAAGTTGCGATGGAGATGTGAACATCCATGGGATGAATCAATATTGATTGCAATTATCACAAACACATTGATATCCATATTTATTTTTATTTAATAATTAAGAATTACATTTTTAAACAGTTTCATATACAATTTCATCAAAATTTAATAAAATAATTAAATTCTTTCTTTTCCGCCTATATTCGAGTCGTTTTTCAAATTGCCGCGCAATGTGACCGTCGTTACTGTCACGTTAGGCGTTCCGTCTATCTTCCACCACACAGCATGTAATCCACAAGATAAAATCCATAAAACACACGACAATAATTTGTCTTCCATAACCACAAAGCTAATAGACGACATATAAGCTAGAGGATGCCGCCCCTGAGAATTACAGGCAGCCTGTATCGACGTATCGGAGACAGCTGAAAATAAAATTGCGATTAAGTGACTGAGTGACTTAGTGAATATTAAGTTAAATTATTACTACGACAACAGCTGTAATTTGCTATTTTATTACTTCTCTCTCTGGTGACTAAATAGGTAGATAATTAAGAATTTTTAGTAAATAACTATAATAAAAACTCATAAAATGTAAGGAATGTGGTAAGTAGAAAATATAAGAGCGAATCCGAGCGCAAACTCAATAGTGCCAATAAATTCACTAGTGAGATCGAGTAGGAGTGATCATGGGGTGATACGATTTCTATAGATTCTAACAAAACTTCAATGACTTCTCGCAATTCAAGAATGACAGAAAAATCAGACAGTTTAAATACTTCATATTTATCGTTACAATTAGCAAATGAATTAGTGCCTGCTTTTGACGGGAAAGCCGACTGTTTGATACGATTTTTGGGTCAATGTAAACTAGCAGAATCCCGCGTGAATCCTAAAGACCAGTTAAATTTGCTCTCCTTGATTAGAAATAAAATCGTCGGACATGCTGACCGCTTAATATCGCATAAAAAAGATCCAGAAAGTCTAGATAAATTAATTACAACGCTTAAAACCTGCTTTAATAGAACTTTTGATGTAGATCACGCGCATACAGATTTAAAAAATCAAAAACAAGGTCCTAACGAAACCGCTAATGATTTTTGAGCTCGCGTAAGTGAAGTTTTAAATCGGGCACTCGAATCCGCGAAGGAGCGTTTTGACTCTGCTCAAATAATCGGTGTGAACGTTATGTTAAATAGCGTGGCAATCATGGGATTTACTAACGGCTTACGCGATACAATAGTTAGTTGCATGCATAGCGACGAAAAAATTTCCACTTTCGAAGCAGCCATGAGAATTGCTTTTAAGTTAGAGAAACGCATGGAAGAAAGAAAGACTCTATTCCCAACTAATTCGAGTATAAAGTTCAATAATGTAGCTCGAGTAAATAAAATAGAGGGCGAAATGAGACGTTGTTATAGTTGTGGAGAACCGGGGAACCCATTTTCGGGGCATTTAAAAGCATTTTGTAATAATCGCGGTAAAACTAACTCTTTTACGCCATATAAATTAAAAAATTGCAATTTTTGTCATAGAAGAGGACATTTAGAATTCAAGTGTAGAACTAAAAGAAATCAAACACAGCAAAATAATTCGGGAAATACCACAGATTTAAACTCGAAAGCCGCTCCGTCGGACAACCAGCGGAGCGGGGTAATAATAATTGGACGCTCAAATGCTACAGAGTCAAATACGACCTCTGAATAAATAATCTTTCAAGTCTTCCTGTAATATCGTTAGATAATCTCTCGTTCAAAAATAGTTTGAGCCATTTAATGATAGATACAGGATCACAATTAAACTTATTAAAAGAAAATGCCTTAGTTTCTGACGTTATAGTTAATACTAGAATAAGTTATAATTTAACTGGTATAGATACAGGCATGATACGCACATTAGGTGAAGTTATTATTATAATTAAAGGTGTCGAGATCAAATTTCAAGTAGTCGATAATAAATTTCCAATAGAAACAGCCGGGATTTTAGGAATACCTTTCTTACGTCAACAAAATGCAGTTTTACAATTTTAAGATAAATTACCAGATACTCTTCTCCTTGGAAATAATGATATTGCATTTTCGGAACATTTTTCTTTTGATTTACCACCTAGAAGTAGAAAATTAATTAATATACCTTAGTTAGAGAAGCCTTAGTTAGCCAGACAGGAGGTTATGCTCAAATCTTTGCAGTAAACTCGCTTTTGATAACATTAGCATATCTATGCCAGCAATAAAACTTCAAGAGTACGCAGTCGTTCCGCCTTCTCCTCGTAGTGCTCGAACAGCTGATTCGGGGCATGATAGCGAAAGGGTAGCAGCTGAAAGAGTTAAAAAGATATCTGAATTATTAAATTTAGCAGAATTGAATGAGGAGGAAATAGTTTCACTTTTAATGGTTATCTTTAAATATCCTTATCAATTTCATTTGCCAGGTGAGAAATTAGGATTCACTAACGTCGCTTATCATAAAATTATTACTACCGATGAAATTTCGATTAACACTAAACGATTCAGAGTATCAATAATGTCATTGAAAACTCTTTTTCTCCATGGTCACCCGTATTCATTATTCCAAAGAAAATTTCTAGCGATAGTAAACGCAAATATAGAATGGTAATTGATTACAGAAAATTAAATAATAAAACTGTTAAAGGCAGTTACCCTTTACCGAATATCACAGATATTCTGGATCAGCTGGGCGGCGCGAAGTACTTCAGTGTTCTAGATTTAGCCTCAGGATTTCACTAGATTCCAATGGACGAAAGTTCTAAAGAAAAAACTGCTTTCTCTTTTCTTAATGGACATTATCAATTCACCCGTTTAAGTTTTGGTCTTTGCAATGGACCAGCAACATTCCAGCGCTGCATGGATCAGGTATTATCTGGATTACAAAATGTTGAATTATTTATCTTCATGGATGACATTGTTATTTTTGCGAGTTCTTTAGAGGAGCATACTATAAAATTAAAAAAATTACTTGGTAGACTTCAGACAGCTGGTTTAACACTTCATCCAGAAAAATGTAATTTTCTCCGAAGAGAAGATAATTATCTTGGACATATAATTATTAGCGAAGAAGTAAAACCAGATAAGAAAAAGGTAGAAGCAGATAAACTATTTTCAGTTCCAGCATCTAAAAAGAATTTAAAATCATTCCTAGGATTAGTAGGTTATTATAGAAAATTCATTAAAAATATGGCAAAAATTGCCAACCCTCTGACATACCTTTTGAAAAACAAAGTTCCTTTTCAATGGAATGACGCTGCACAAAAGTCTTTTGAAACGCTGAGAGATATTTTATGCTCTGAGTCCTTATTGATTTTTCCAGATTTTGAAAAGCCATTTGTTGTTACAAGTGATGCCTCGAATTTCGCTTTAGGTGCTGTACTTAGTCAAGGTCCAATCGTCAGTGATTTTCCTATCGCTTATGCTTCTCGTACACTTAATGATACTGAAATCCATTATTCTGTAATTGAAAAGGAATTATTAGCTATAACTTTTGCTGTTCAACATTTTCGACCATATTTATGTGGTCATAAATTTACATTGGTAACTGATCATCATCCATTATTATGGATGGACGAAGCTAGCGACCCTACATCTAAATTAATGAGGTGGAGAATTAAATTGAATGAGTTTGATTATGATATTGTCTATAAGCAAGGCAGGTTGCAGGGAAACTTGTATTCCGAAAAAAAGGCAGGAAAGCCAGATAGTACCGGGCAATCGCGTTCGGTGGCTGTAAATCCTCCAAATGAAGGGCAATCATGTCCATTCGAAGAGGTAGTAAGTCCTGTTGAAAGAAAAACAGTTAAAAGAATACAAGTTGTACAGCATAACAAATTTAAGATTAAAAGACATGAATCTGATTTATCACAATAAAAAATATTTTTGATAACAAATCCTTGTATAAGTTATATTAAAGATAAATTATAGATGAGAAAAGATAACCTCATTCATTTTACTTCTCCTGATTTTAAAGTCTCATCTGATGTTGGCAAAGATTTACTCACTCATAAAAAATTTTTGATGAAAGATCTCATATGTGATAAAGCTGTAGTAGGTGATGCTTTGATAGTCCCAGGATATTCTCATTATATCTTTCATTTGTACGTTAAAAATACCTTTGATGAAATTCCAGATCTTATTAATATAAAAGCCTGTATGGAATCTCTAAATTTAATTATGGATAAATTAGACATAACATCAGCAAGCATTTCAAAAGTCGATAATGATTTAGATGCATATGATAGGTCACATATATAATCTCTTTTAAAACAAACATTTAATAATTCTAAATATAATATCAAGGTATGCACAGATGAGATAATGACTCCAGTTGAATTTGAAAAAAATAATATAATTAAAGAATATTTTGAATCTACCGTAGGAGGTCATCTAGGTCTATCTAAGGCATTTAAGCGCATTCAAAAACTGTTTTATTGGAAAAATTCGAATAAAGATATAGACGATTTTATACGTACATGTCCTAGCTGCCAAAAAAATAAGATAGTAAATTCAAAGAGTCGTATGCCAATGCGAATAACGAACACTCCCAAGCAAGCCTTCGAGAAGATACAGCTAGACATTGTCGGACCTCTCCCTATAACAACAAAAGGAAATCGTTATTTATTGACAATCCAATGCAATCTTACAAAGTATTCTGATGCTATTCCTATTTCAAGCATAGATTCTATTACAGTGGCTCTAGCACTGGCTGAGCAGTTTATTTCTAGATTTGGTTGTCCAAAAACTATCCATACGGATCAAGGTAGTAATTTTGTTAGTCAGGTAATGAAAACTTTTTGTCAAATATTTAAAATTCAATAAATTAAATCTACGGCTTTTCATCCTGAATCTTTAGGATCTCTTGAGAGAGCACATAGAGTACTTGTCGAATATCTTAAACATTATTGTCAAGAAAGAGATTGGGATGATTGGATTCGTTTTGCAATATTTTCATACAATACCTCTGTTAGAGAATCAACTGGCTTTACCCCACATAAGTTGGTTTTTGATTGTACAGCTCGTATTCCATCTGAGTTTGCTAATGAGCAGGCGCCTAGCACCTTTATTGATTATTTTGATGATCTTTTCACTAGAATTACAACAACTCAAGCCACTGCTGTACAAAACCTAAATAACTTTAAAGAAAAAACAAAATTATATTACGATAAAAACGTAAATCCAGCAGAATTTAAAGTAAATGATAATGTGTATCTTCTAAAAGAACCAAAACGTTCAAAATTTGATAATAAATGGGACGGTCCTTATAAAATTACTAGAATATTTGATGATTTAAGTATAGAAATTGCTTTGGACAATAATAAGTACAAAATAGTATATAAAAACAAATTGAAATTAGCTTGTATCAGGCCTGAGCCTTTACCAGATGTTTAGAAATAAGTATAAATTGTATGTATGACTATTGTAGGTTATGTTTTTGTAGTCTAGCGTCTCTGCATTTACTGCTGCGTGAAAAAGTCATTCCGTTGTCATGACATTTTCAGTATGGGCGATAGGTGTCGCGTAACGACGCCATATTTTCGATCAAGTCCGCGGGATGTTTAAATTATAGTATGTAATCATCAGAGAGAGGGATTGTGCGCGTTAGAATGTTTGAGCTCAGAATGTGAGTACAAAAAATAACATTAAATCTCGCTTTCTCCAAAACTCTTGAAAAGTAATAAATTTCGTAGCTCGAGCCGGACACTCTCACGTAGCATTTAAGACTAATGGACACTTTTTTTTCTGTTGACACATGTTGACCAAGCGCTGGTCGGAGCTTGTATTTTCTCGGAAGGGGGAAAGCTCAAGTGATTGGCTTTCCCTGCCTTTTCTTAGCCAATAAGATTTCGGCGTTAACCTCTCCTCTAAATTTTGACGGCGGAGAGCTGCGAAGAAAGATGCGGGGGAGGCAGACCGTTTTTGATTCTCAACGTGAGCGTTTTCTGTATCGTAGACTTAACTTTAATCTTGAATATACATTCATTTTATAAAATCACTTGGGTATTCCTTGAACTTCCTTTCAATATTAAATTGATCTTTATTTGATCCTTGGGAGGTATAAATGAACGGACCTTATAATCAAATCGCGCGAGAATCGTGATACATCAATGCTGTTGTATATATTGTAATATCCTGGCCTCGAGTAGGTCTGTTTTGGTATCGTAATGCGTGCGAGATTCAAAAAGCTAACTTATTATATTGTATTCATGGTAAACAAAAGGAATTACTCTTACTAGAATTAAATCGGTTAATCAATCAATCAAACCTGAATATTTAACTGTAAACAGGACCTAGAATATTATATATAGAGAAAGTTCTCTATCTAACTCTATTCCTCGGTGGAAGTCCAAAATATTTGTTTAGGTCTATCGGTCTTCCGAGGCAGGATGGTGAAAGGAGAGAAGAAAAAACACTATATCATTTTTTTCTTATATAAATGGGTTCTACGAGGAAACCAGCCATGAATTCGAAGCTTACAATATTGAAACTGTACCGAAAATCGAAAGCCAAATGAAGAATATTATTATAAAGGCAAAGATAAGAAAGAGAAAGATCGCGAAAACAACGTTGTATACAAGCTGGAATGCAATGAATGTTCTGCTACGTATGTCGGTCAAACGAAAAGAAATGTGTGTATACGTATAAATGAACCTAAAAAATCAAACAATAGAGTAATATCCGACCACATAAATAATTTAAATCACACCTTCCATGTTGAAAATTACCAGATTAAAGAAAAAGATATCAATTTAAACAAAATATTAGTTTCCGAAATGTTACATATATACTTGCAAGAAAACGGGATAAATATGAAAGAAAATACAGAAAAATTGAATACAGTATACACACCCTTGTACAAATTGTATAGTAACGTATCAGGATGCATTTACAAAATTACAAGTGAATGTTCCATCTTCATTACTTTGTATTCCTTTGCAAATTCGTTAGTCGACTGAGGTTACCTATTTAACAAATTGTTTTGGTTTGGTTAGCGTTTGCTTGAAAAGTACAAAAACTGGATTACTAATTAATTATTAATAATTAATTAATGATTAAAAATTAATAATACATACTAATTAATAACCTCAGTCGACTATCGAATTTGCAAAGGAATACAAAGTAATAAACATGGAACACTTACTTGTAAAATTGGAGCGGGTAGGGGTACGGGGTACGGGTAGTGGGTACGGTATCCACGTGGACAATCCCTAACATTTTCTTGTTTATTGTTCAAAATTGCGTACGCTATTGTTGTTGTCGCGTACGCAATTTATTCCTTCGCGTACGCTTGCGAGCTAACTAATTTATTTAAATAAAAAATAAATAAAAAATAATAAAATGGAAACAAAAGGACAGATCCGCACAGAAACAAAGAGAGAATCCGACGTTAGACGACAATATCGAAATGGAAAATCTAATTGACGAAAGTAGTCAATATGATGGTGAAGATGAAATTGACTTAGTATTCGGCTAAAAAACTTGGTCAACAAAAATCAAAATCGACACCGGAGAATAATAACACAACTCAGGAAATCAAAACTATGTTAGATATACGAATCGCGATTAAAATCGTACTGGATTTAGATGGAAAAGCTGATTGTTTAGATGAATTTATTAGATCTTGTAAAACGGCAAACGCATAAATTGTTGTATTTTAAACGAACTTATTCCTTGACAATTTTAAACTATATGGATTTTGAAACTTTATACTAAATTATATTAAATAGGCATTTAATTGTACTATATTTGAATAATCAAAAATTAAATGTATGAACGACTTTAAAATATAACGTATTATATAAATTTTTAAGAAAAGAAAATTTGCATGAATTACTTTAAATTGATTATTTCTATATAAGTATCTAAAAAATATCTATTTTAATTAAGCATAGGTACTCGTAGCTTAATATTGACAAAATAACTGGACCCTTAAAAAAAATCTATCACTTAAAATTTGAATGCAATTTGATCCTATTTTTTTTTAAAATCACTCCTTTTGTCACTCAATTATTCTAGACTTCGAGACTTACTTTAGAACTTTCTTGTATTTGTATTAAAACGTTGCCTGTGATATCCGAGGATGTAATCACACTCTGCAATTCTCTCCGACATTCATCCAGGCACTTGGGAAAACGTGACAAAACCCAAGCATGAGAAGTGGCACGTTTGATTGAACTGTTCTTTCACTAGACACTGAGTTCTCACAGCTTGCAATATTGTAATTCTGTTGTAAAATCTTTCACTCTGATTCACAGCTTGCATCTGAAACAAACTCTCTAGGCTGCAACGAGACGTCAGTCTCGTGCAGAACATACGCAGAACAGTCACACACATGGGCGAGCGAAGGGCGAACCCGCACGAAAACAAAGCGAGCACAAGCCGAATGCTCATGTATACCAACACGTGCTTGAGCACCATGAATACAGCCGCCGGTAAAACCGACGACGGGAGCAAATCGCTGCGCGCATACTAACGAAGGGAACACACAAAGCGTTACACGGTTACACACGCACTACACTACCCACTCATCTCCAGAGGGCGTTGGCGCCAGAGACTGGGGCTATATAAGCCCAGCCGCGACAGCACAGCGGGCAGTTCAGCTAGAGCTTCCGATCTAAGCGTTGCCGTGAGCACACGACACCGTTAGTAGAGGCACCGGGAGAGCGTTAGCAGAGCCACCGACATCTGGCCGTCTCGTGCGCACACGTGACGGCGCATATATCCGAGTCACCGTACCGCTATCTGGATTACCACTGTGAGCACTCAGGGTAATCCGGAGTCACTAGGTACCTGGAGGAGCACCTTCGTGAGCACACGTGGGGCGACTACAGGTACGAAAACCACCGCCAATCACCGTTCACAGTTTCCTCGTTCCTATCGCCGCTGTGAGCACACAGGGTAATAGAAACCAGAAAACCGACTGCAGAGACTTGCAGAGTCGTGAGCACACGTCTCTGTCAGACTCTGCACGTCCGCTGCACACACCTCCACCTCGCTGTGCGCACTCAGGGCAAGAAAAACCGCGAAAGGAAGCCACAATATCAGGTTGAGTCGTATGCACACGTCTCAACCAGATCCTGTGGGACAAGACTCTGCACGCCACTGTACACACCTCCACCGTTCCACCGTTCTGCTTGCCGCTGTGCGCACGCAGGGCAAGAGAAACCGCGAAAGGAAGCCACAATATCAGGTTGAGTCGTACGCACATGTCTCAACCAGATCCTGTAGGACAAGACTCTGCACGACACTGTACACACCTCGACCGTTCCGCCGTTCCAAATGCCGCTGTGTGCACACAGGGTAGAAGGAAGCAGAGAACCGGCACAGAGACCGCGCAAGATCATGCGCACACGTTCTTATGAGGGTTCCGTGAACACAAACCCACATCCCGGTATTCCGCCGTTCCTGCTGTCACTATGCACACAGGACAATAGGAACAATCGAACAACCGCACTCCGGGACTTCAAAGCCGTGCGCACGCGGTTTCGTCGTAACCGATGAAGTAAATTGTAAACAAGCCACACCGTACCGTACCGTTACCACTCCGTATCGTATAGAGTATAAAAACAAATTGTAAAGACAAGTCTTTCTAAGTAGCGTATTCTTGTTTGGTTTTGTTACAGGTGGCGAATGACAGCACGCCATATTCATAAACAAATATAAACCACTCAAACCAAATCTGAACGTAGTTTTTTTAACCTACTTCTCTCACCGAATCCTGGTCCCGACTGACAATATCCGGCGCGAGGGAAACGCAACCGTTACAAGGGTTTTTCCTCCCTCAAGTGGAAAAGAATGTCTAGAAAGTTGAAAAAAATCTTTTCCATTCTACGATCTTGTATGGCTTTTCGAAGGTTTGAATTTTGCGCATACTGAAAATGTTAGTGTACTATATTTTGTGAGTCGAAAATATCACACCGCTGCCCCGCTGGTCACCACTGTAATATCCTACAGCCTCTGCCGTCGGACTGCAACCTTGACTGACCTGTTTATATTTAAACTGTAGACAGGACTTAGACTTTATCTTAAGTCTCTGTTTTTATTGAACTATCAATATATGTATTGATGATATTATATTATATGTAGCAAGAGGTAGAAGTGTTTCGGAGTGCGTCTCGGACTACTCTGCCTCTCCTCTCTGCTCCTCGAACTTTCCGAGCTTCCTCAATGTCGTCCGTTCTTTAGGTTGAAAATTCTCCACTCGCTCTCTCTCGTCACTAATTGGCTGATCGTTCCCTCCGATTTTCCGTTGGATTTTCTGTCCTTCTCGATTTTTTGTGGCTCTTTTGCGATCTCGTAGTTTCGACGTCTTACGGCTTGATGTTGACATTCCAGTCACGGCGTCGCGTACTTCTCGAGTTCTCGGCTTTCCAAAGCAATAAAACTGCATGCACAAAGAACAAGGGTTCCTTTCTTCCAAGTTTTTTTCCTTACACGCTTTCGCCGTGCTTTCTCGGATTAGTGTATACGTCTAGTTGGACGTATGTCCAGTCTATTATTGTTGGAGTAGTTGGTGGAATTAGACGGGATGAATAAAAAGGAGATTAGTCCTTCTTTATTTTATGCTTCTATATTTTATCACACACGAAAATATAAAAATATACTCTTAGTTGTATATATATAATACTGAGGTGTTGTCACTAGCTCGGACGAAATCGGAATGAATAGAGAGAAGTGCGACAACGCCATCACACCTCGAGAGCATCAGGCGGGCGTCTGGAGAAGTAGTAACGAGCAGCATTATACTTCTGACAATTATATAGTGAGTAGGAGTGCTGTTATTATATTATAAGGTTTCAAAATTCCCGCGTTTATCAATGAATCTATTCTATAGTCGTGCATATTACGACACTGTCATAGCCCTAATTACTTTAACTATTCCTGTTCCCTGCTAAAAGGAACGGGGATTAGAAACAGATACAAAATAACATTTGTTAGTATATATATATATATATATATATATATATATATATATATATATATATATATATATATATATATATATATATATATATATATATATATATATAAGACAGATATAACTGTTCCATTTATCTGTTTATTTATACCTCACATATATAGATATACTGACCAATGTTATTTTTATATCTTTATCTATATCTGTTTCCTGTTCCTTTTAGCGTGCCACAGGCCTAACGGATCTATCTGGTCTTGTTCCCTGTTCTTTTTCGTATCTAACAGGTCTTCCATTCCTATACACGTGCAAAGATCTTAATAAGGAAAAAAAGGAAAGTAACATAGCTACAGCAAAAGCTTGATGATAACATTACGGTGTGATTAAATCTAACAAATTTTTTAAATGCATTTCAATTTCAATTTCAAAGCATTTTCAAGCGATTGAATTATTAATTATTAAGTCAAAAGTGGATTCTAAATCTTTTGTTTTGTTGAGATACTCATATTGCGCTTATCTTTTTTCATTTAAGAAAATGCAAATTTTTGTTTGACAGTCGATATGAGTCAATATCGCCCGGAAGACGTAAGTCACTCAGCTAGTGAAGTAAAATCACCTCGTGATCTTCATCAGAATTCTATACAAGAATCTACAGTTAAAACTGAATCTCACGACATATCACACCCAACTCATGCATTCACATCTGCTCAAATTCGCTCTGAATATACTGACGAATATGCCAATAAATCTGTATCTCATGATTATGGTATTAGTAAACAAACAGGAACTGATTATGCCACTAAGTCGCCATCTGAGTTTTCAACTTCTAAACAATTAGATACATATAGTAAGCAGTTACACAGTGAAACCGAAAAACCTCATCAAAGTGATGATGATAATTATACGGCTTCCAAAATGGAAGCTCGACACAGTCATACTACTGGATCTGTCCCTTTCTCGAGTCAACCACGATTTATATCTGGACAAAATATATCTCAAACAACTGGACCAACACCAACTTTGAATCAGTTACTACAAGCATCTAGCCCAGTTCATCGATTTCATACAAGTTATCCTTCTATTGGACATGAATCTTATCAACAGCCATGGCCTATTCAAAGGCCATCTGTTGTGCCACCAGTTTATCCACAGCCAAGTCAAAGACCACCACCAACGGTATTATTATTTTAGTTAGATATTAAAATTAATATTATGCTATCTCTATTTGTACAAACATTCATCCACATATAAGGTTTGACACCAATTTAGGTTATTCACATGAATTTTCTGAGTGGGGTCATGGAAATCCATGTGAATATAATGAGTGAAATCGAAATATTGATCAACATCTTCATATATGAATTAAAATCTTGCCTTTTATGTGGATTAAAAACATAACATAATTTTATATATATTTTAATTTTACATGCCTGGAATATTTTGTGTCTCGAAGCTTGCATGTATATCCGCATATGTGCCTGAGTCTTAATTAATCATAATTCCCATATCTATATATATAAGTAATAACTGAATTACCTGCGGCAAGGTTAATGGGATATTGGGGTCAGCATGACTAAATTGTTACTCCATTCGAAGCCCAACTTTAAATTGTTTGCCTAGAATATACTTCATATTATAAAAAAATCAAATTGATTATTGTTTGTTATTGTGTTGGTTATTGCGGAACACCAAGTTTTTGTTGATCACTAAACAATTTCATTTTATTACATCTTTGAATACAAAAGTTATGGTCATCTTACTAATTCTCAGTTTCAATCGTCACCTTAACTTTTTTTTGCAGTTTAGATTGTTTACTAAAATTATGCAAAATTATGCAGATATAATACTTAGTTAATATAAATTATTATAATAGCAATCATGGAATGCTGCATATTAATATTTAAGATTAGGTAAGCTGAAATCTTTTAACATGTTTCCAACCACCCCTTAAGCTTCCTTTTTGTGGATGCATTTGTTGACCATGTTAAAAAAAAACAAATTTAGAGTTTTCCTAGGGCAGTACTAATGTTAATATGATTAGTGGAACCTTTCTATATGACTATGATTGCTTTAGCACAGAATTTTAAACTAAGTAATTTTAGTATAAGGTTGATTGCTTAAAGCAAGCATATGTATATCTTAAGTTTAACTATGCAAATTCCAAAAATACCTGCATTCTCTTCATGCATACACAATAAGTTTTTTTGCATATGCCATAAGCTCTGGAGCATAAATACGCAAAGCCTACTCCAACAATTTTCTGAAAAATCATCTGCCGTTTTCGCACGTACTATAATTTTCTTGCATATTTTAGATTTTATTGCATGTACGCTATATCGACCACACCTGTCAAGAATATTTAATTGTAATAATAAATAATTTAGTCTTTACATAAAATTTTACATATTGATCATGTAGTACAATTTTATGTAAAATTTTATGTAAAGTCTTAACATTTTGTTGATGTTTGTTGAATTATGCATTCAAAAGTTCAAAATCTTTACATAAAATTGGATATAAATTTTTTTAACAGGGATGGAATTAGCATGGAGTGGAATGTGTACAAATAATCAAAATCTAAATTTGTATATAATTAAAGTCGCAATTTTTATAATTTTTATCGACAAGATAAATACATTAATTAAAATAATATGTCAGAAACAAAAGTATAATTATCCTGAAAATAAATAAAACAACTAGCAGTAAGAATATTAATATAAGAGCATTCAGCTTATTTAATAGTCTCCCGAAAGAACCAAAAATAACTAACAACATTTATACAAGGAAAAGTAAATTAAAAAAGTTGGTCATGCTAAATGTATCAGATAGCCAACATAAGTTAAGATACAATGGTTAATTTGTGGTAATGGTTTTATTTGTGAAGCGTTTATTAAGTATTTTTGATTGATTGCTAGGTGGTTGCCTTGGTAACGAGATCAGAGCCACACTTTAAATCCATAAGATTGCCTTTTCATGAGCGACCAAATTGCGGCAACTAAATTTAATTCTTTGGGTACATAATTTTTCGTATTTACATATGCCACAGATAAAACCCTAAAAAATAGAAAATTTATTACAATACATGTAAATATGACAAAGTTTTATAATATTATATTCATTCTTTTCCAACCTTAAAAATTGCAATTTTGATACGTTGTTCAGGCTCATGCGGTATACATTATTGTTCAGTAATGGTGGGTATGTATAATTGTAGTACATGTGACATTTTTGTCTCGCTTTGCATGGGAGAAAAGCATCTCATACACTAACAAGCCTAAGTACCCATGACAAATATCAAAAGGAATTATTATATTCTGTTATTTTAGTTTTAAACAGCTTGTACCAATATATGAGAGTTGAAATATTTACTCCTATAGATATTAAGACGTTTTCAGTCATTTTTCTAAACAATATTACAAATGAAGTCTAATATTTTTAAAAAGCAAAAACTTCACCTGCAATTGAAAAGGTTTAATTTCAAAATGGAGTTTTGGCGAGGGCATTAGGTGACTAAATCGCAACTACAAAGTGACGCATGAAATTGAACCTTGATAAAAATGTTGGTATTTATGGTGTTTTTTACATAGTTAGTACAAAAACAACCATAATACATCTGTAAACCCTTAAAAAGTAAACTGAGTTACCCGTTCGCAGGACCGAAACAATAAAAACCTTACAACTAAGATTGCAACTATAATTATAATTATAAATATAATATTGATAACAATAAGATCGAAAACGCTGATAACCTTGTATCTTAACTCATGTTAGCTATCTTTTAGATTTAGCATAACCAATTTTTTTAATTTATTTTTTCTTGTATAAACATTGTTAGTTATTTTTGGTTTCTTTGAGAGTAATGTATTTATCTTATTTTAATTAATTTATTTATTTATTTAACCAGATAAATTACATATGAAATACAATCCTAAAGAGATAGACAACGCCAGAGAATATAGAATACTAGTGTACATATAGGAGGCCGGATCCCGGAGTTTCGCTGAAGCTAAAGCTCGGGGGGCCGACTGTTTAGTTCGGCCCCCCATAAGGTAGATGGCGCGCTCAACGGAGCTGAAATGAATCGCGCAGGTTTAACGTATTTCGAATGTAAAATATACTTACAGCTGAATATTCCACGTAGAAAAGTATTGTAAAAAATTATTATAAATATATACTAAATACCCTAAACTTTTAAAGCGAAATACCCCTCGTATTTTAGTTTAATAAACAAATAGCTTTTACGTAAACTGTAGCACTTAAAGCTAAATAACCCATGCATAAATTTGTTCTTATAAAATAAAATGCGTTTATTACAAACTTCGATTGTTAAAACAAAATACCCCACCAATGCCACTTTTAATAAACAAATTGGTTTACTATAATTGCTAATTCAGGACTTTAACTGAAATATACAGGTGTAAAGCAAAGTACCCTTCGGAAAATTGCAATACGTATAAATATCTAAAATTATTGAATAGATTAAGACAAATATTTTAATTAATTAAGTATACAAATTACAATTAATTAATAAATTTTACAAATTAAAAAAACATTAATGTTTCCTGCTCTTGGCTAATGTTAATAAGATTGTCGTAAATACATAGAGTGTAACTTAAGATTAATTTTTTTAGTATTGAAATACAAATATTTAGTAATATATTAAATACTTGTATAATGCTATGTATTGACAATTTATTGACACTACTCAATGGAAACCAACGGGAAGGTGGCAGGTTTTCTTCCATCGGGCGAGGATGAAGAAAAGGAGTATGTACAAATTAGTAAAGTAGGAATATAGACAGTTAGTTACAACTATTTACATGCGATGATAGACTGGTCACTCGCTGCCTTGGTCTGCATACTGCATCTGAAAAAGACCTAAACTAACTAGGCGCCTTATTGCGCGCGTAACATCGTCCGCTGAACATCCTGATATGATGACATATGCCTGATAAACTTTATTGTTATCAGACTTATAGTCAACAAAGAATGAGGGAGGCCTTCCCTGTGGCTACCTAGACCCACATCGGCGTTCGATGAATACCATGACCTCGTTCTAGGTAGGTATCTGCATCTGCTCTGGAACAAAACCTATAGGGGATCAAGAAATTACAAGGTCATAAACTTACGGGGTAATTATAAACATTCATTAATTTGCATTATATACTCGAATAGAAAAAAATCCTTCACCAGAAGTAATTGCATTTAAAATTACATACAAACAAATATTACAGATTAAACGTCAAAAAATATTTACAATAAAAACTACAATTATTTTTTAAAAAGTCCCATCACCAAAAGTAACTATTTACACAATGTACATTATACATATACAAGTTAATATACTACTGACTCAAAGTAAAAAATAATTGAAAAACAATTTTATATTGAAATACATCGCAGGACTTTAAACTATAATACTGTCGGAACATATTGCATAAAAAAGAATTTACCTCATCAATTTTTGTAACTTTTATTATTAGAATCACGATAATCTACAGATAACCATTTCAAAAAATAAAAAATGTGAACTCTAACAAATTGCTTGATGATATATTTTCTATGTTGTACACATTCATTTTTAAGTCAAAAATCTGTAAACTTTTTCAATACATTCAATTAATTTCATGGCAATATTGTTTTCTGTGTAATGTAAATAAAATTCTTTCTCAAAAACTTGATAAACTTTTAAAATAATTAAATAAAATTGTTCTGATAGAACTTTTAAATTGCCAAGTTCACGATCGGAAACTCGATAAGCTTTCCAAAAAATCAACGAATCACTTTTGTACTCTAAATTTTGATTTTCTCTAGTCAAAGTTTCTTTGCAATGTTCACAGCCAAATTTATTTAAACATTTATAAACTAAGTAACCTGCAACATATTTCATTGCACACTTATCTAGTGTTACAGCTGCATCAGTTTCATCGAAATCATCATCTGCGTTACCTGCTTCAATATTCATCTGCTCTGCAGCTTCGTCATCTTCAAAAAATTCATTTAGTGCCCATGATTATACGCTCAAACGAATTTGGTTTTGCATTTCCTCCTGCTTTTTTAACGTTTCATTTTTATCGGGTTTAACGCCGGAATAAGTAGATAATAAATTTATACATTCGTCCGGTTTACAATTACTTCCGACAGAAGGAAATAGCAGTTGAAAGTTCCGCGTTGAAAGTTTTTCCCAAATTGAATAGCGGTTGGATTAGTATTAAAGCCCGATAACACCCTCATTAATGAAAAGAAATTCTCAATCGGATCTTAATTGACTTTACCAGTTAAAAAATACGATCGACCTTCATTTTTCAAAACATCCCAAAACATTAGAATACTTTTAATAGTCAAAACTAAATTTGTAAATCAGTCCGGATATTTAAACGTTTTACTATTAAACATTTTAAGCTTTTCAAGCCATTCTATTGCGTCGCGTAAAGTTTGTTCGACCTGCGGATGATTTTTGTGGTTACCACGTCTTAACGGAGTTGAATCATTGGGATGTCTTGCATTTAAACAATCAAAAATATTATATATTCCAAAAAGAAAGTAAGCCGTTGACACGCACGCGGGAATTTTTAAATCATGAGTATCCCAGCCTGCCATCATCGCACGCGCAACCGATCCGCTTAAAACTTGTACAGCTAGTTTAACGTTCATTTTTTGAAAATTATTTGGATCTAAATGTTGGCTAGTTAGTTTTGGGGCGGCTCTACTTGATTTATACTTTTCAAATTCTCTTAATTCCCGAATTGCTTCCTAAGTAATAGTTTCGTCATCGTGATCAAAATCATTATTAAGTAGATTATTTCTATAGCATTTAAAAAGATGTGGTGTATCAAAGTTAAAGAAGATTTGACGACCATGACGTTCAATAAATGGTTGATCATGTGTGATTCCCAATTGTGCTACTGCTTTCTGATTTGAAGCGCCTTGATCGCAAACCATCATTCTTATTTTAAGCCCTGTTTCCTCAACGTTATCGATTACATCGGTAATGATAGATTTTAAAGTCATTCCTGGAACAGGTCCGGTTGAGAACACAAAATAAACTACTTGTTTCCAGTTATACGATAACCCTGACAACATCGCGAATCAGAAAATCAGAAAATCCTTCGATATAATCATCTCTTTCATTATATTCCAAAAAAGGTCTAATTGACATCTCGTCCCACATTAATACGCATTCCTTTTCTAAATCATCCATTGAAGCTGCTTTTATTTTAATTAATTTTAATAAATTTGCGTTAATTCCTGTCCGTAAAGTTAATTCGTTAACCCATTCTTTCATTAATGTCATACAAGGCAAAGCGAATTTTTTTTCTAGTCTTAAATATTTGAAAGCTTTAGGCGACTTATAATACATCCCCAAAGAAAAATATTTTTCATCTTCATCCCATTTTTTTTATCGTGAAAAAGTTGCATCTTTAAAAAAACCATTGCATTTTCATTTAAATACTGACTAGCAGCTTTGAGAATATCAATTTTTGTCAAGGGTTTATCTTTTTTTAACGATTTTCTCTTTACTTTTTGATTTAGAATTTTATTTTTATGTACTAGCAATTTATTTTTTTTAATAGCGCAATGTTACATTGTATTAATCTATCGATATTTGATTTTACTTTTATTGGTCTCGATTTTCTTTTTCTTCTAGCCGGTTTGACTGTAGGTACAGATGTATGCAAAGCAGGCGTCGCATCAGAATGAATTTGATTAACTAAACTACTTTGTGTACAACTATCCTCAACGCGTTCTACACTAACATTAAGGGGGAAATAGTTACTACTACTACAACGTTCATTGTCATCTGTGCTAATATTCAAACGATCATTATTATGTGCTAAACTATTATTGGAAATATGAGATGTAGTAGATTCGTTTGCAATATTATCGCGGATGTCAATAGGATAGCTACCGTTTTTAACTACTCGTCTATTAGTACCATGCATTAAAAAATCTGTTGGTAAGAAATGATCACTACATAGACGCTTACATTCCACCAGACTCCGATGTTTATTAATGAAATCATCGTTTCCAGAGCGCCGAAACCATTCTTGTTCGCTATATAAATACATATTTTACGTAAATCTTATTTTATTAAACACTCATTATTAAACTATATTTACATTGAAATTTCGAAAAAAATATAGCTATAACGATAATTTTTCATTTTTATATCAGAAACTTATTTATTTAATAAAAATATTACATAAAACATGTTCATGTTTTATGTTAATGACGTATTAATACAAATAATATAAAAAATTTATTAAATTGTTGAATTACAAAACAATTGTTTACAACAGTGTTTCATTAAATAAATAAGTACAATTCCTTTTCATCTAAACATAAAAATGATATTTCATATTCCACGTTAATTTTACGTCTATTTAAAACCATATTTTTTATATACATATTTCGCGTAAAACACGGAATGCATTTTTAACAATGTACACAAATCGTTTTAGAAATATAGAAATAAATTCGGTTATGGAATATAAAAAACACGGTTCGAAATTTCATTGTACTTATCACTTATTTAATCATAAAAAAGAGTGTTTGGTATATCAATTAATTTACAAAATAAAATGAAGACGAAAAGAAAGTGCCCCACTCTCCTTTATACTGTGATAAAGCTGCATTTATGTTACCCATTTGCATGCTCGAAAATTGTACCAAAACAGGCAATAACGTAAAATCAAACTGGTAAGAGTATCTTAGTAATACATATAAATGAAATGTGCCTTTATTATTAATCAACAATTTTAGCGCGTGCACCGTAAGAATACGTATGTATAAATAAACTGTATTCAATATGCAGATAATAAATAAAAGAGCTGCATACACAAATAACGACTACGCATTTCTATAATCAAAAAAGACGTCGCAGATTCGAAAACAAAAAGGTAAACAAACACAACACGCTCGCGCCGCTGCACTGTTATTCGCAGACGCTACAAATACTTACATACCGTATGTAAACAAACTTGTATGCTGCTGATTCGCTCTTTAAAAAAACGACTTTTATTGTACAATCTAAAATCCGTATAATTATAAACGTTTTGTACTTACACGTCAATATTATGCGAAGGAAATCTATGGAAAGTTAAGTCCCCATTTTTGGCTTTTGTGTTCCTACAATTTTCGTAGGCACAGACGTCTTTCGGCATATTGAAAACGCTGTAGCATCAACAAACAGTTTATAAGAGCTACTATCTAATATTGATTGTTACAAACTAACATTTGAAACACATACAGTTCTCTGCATGCACAAAAGAATTGTCCAACAAGCATAGATTGTTAGCTACAAAAATTGTTTTTTTTTTTGCCAGCAATCCTACTAATATTCACACTAATATTAACTAACACCAGCTAATGTTTCTAATAAAGTAAAAAAAAACGCAATACAATAACTAATTAAATACTCAATACAATCAGTTACTAAGTTACTTAACTGCTTAATGAAAAAAGTGACAGACGAAGATCGGTAGCTCTTCGCGTCTTCTGCTTTGAGCGCGCGCATATACATGCACGCGGACAACCGCGTTTTATAATATTTAAAAACTTATATTCAATTAATATTAATCTACTAAGACTACAACTTTAAATGTATTACGTATCTTAATTTACAATTGAGTAAATTGCATTATAGACAACAGAATAGTTTCCATATTTTCGTAATATGACTTAAATTCATATTAGAAAGTGAAACGTAAAACATGCAATATATATATATATATACTTACCTTCAACAATAATAAAATATTCACTTCATATAATAAAATGTAACAATGAATATTTTGCTTTAACAGATCTTAAATTTCAATTGAAGAACATTTTTTATTTAGTTATGTAGATAGAGCAGTTTTTTTAATTAAGACTGTTCGGATTTTGGTTTAATCAATTTGTTTATTAAAAGTGGCATTGGTGGGATATTTTGTTTTAACAATCGAAGTTTGGAATAAACGCATTTTATTTTATAAGAACAAATTTATGCATGGGTTATTTACCTTTAAGTGCTACAGTTTACGTAAAAGCTATTTGTTTATTAAACTAAAATACGAGGGGTATTTCGCTTTAAAAGTTTAGGGTATTTAGTATATATTTATAATAATTTTTTACAATACTTTTCTACGTGGAATATTCAGCTGTAAGTATATTTTACATTCAAAATACGTTAAACCCGCGCGATTCATTTTAGCTCCGTTGAGCGCGCCATCTACCTTATGGGGGGCCGAACTAAACAGTCGGCCCCCCGAGCTTTAGCTTCAGCGAAACTCCGGGATCCGGCCTTCTATATGTACACTAGTATTCTATATTCTTTGACAACGCTATATGTAGAAAGGCTGGTTACTTCTTAAGTAACTTACAACTAGCTTAGTCTAAATTAAAACTATAAAACATGATAATAAAATTTGATGTTTAACAATTAGTAGTCTTTTATTCAAAAATATTATTTTTGCACCATTCAAAGTTTACCAAGTACAATATAACTTTTTAATTTTTCTTTTATTATTTTTTTCTTGAAATTTAAATTTTTTTGTGTGTTAGGTAAGACATTAAAGGTCTTTACCGTAACCATATAACTATTTTTATTGCCAACTTCTTTCTTCGTTTTAGGTAATTGTATCATCTTATGTCTAGTCTTAGAAGCACTTTTTGTATAACTTTCTTTTATATCATTGTAATGAAACATCAGACACTCAAGTGTAAAAAGTTGCTCCACATTTAATGGGTAATTATGTGTTAGAAAATATTTTTTATTTATAATCTTAAGAATTTTATTTTTAATTCTTTGCACTATACTTAAGTGACTCCTGTAAGCCCCACCCCAGGTTATTATACTATAAGATATAAGGTTGTGAAAGAATTCGTGGTAGATCATCAGCATTGTTTTTGTATTCATTATTTTTTTAAGTTTAGCAAAAATGAAAATTAGGTATTTTGTTTTACTGACAATATATTCTATGTGTTTCTCCCATTTCATGTTGTAGTCGAAGATAATTCCAAGATATTTGTGACTGTTCACTCTTGTTATCTTCTCATTATATATTTCTGTCTCTATGTTTTCTGGTACACTACTTTTGTGACTATAGTTTCCCATAGTCACAAAAACAGTTTTCTTTGTATTTAAGAATAATTTATTGAAGGCTAACCAATCTGCAATTGTTCCCAACATACTGACCATTTTCTCCTGTGCAGCTGACCAAGTGTTGTCACATGAAATGACAACAGTGTCATCCGTATAGGACAAAATAGTGTTCTTTTTCATATCCATCAATAGATCATTAACACATAAAATGAAAAATAATGGTCCTAGTATGGTGGCTTGAGAAACACCAGTATTAATTTCTCTATCCGTTCTAATTTGATCCTGTACTCTAACTTTTTGTTTTCTATTAGAAATATAGCTCGCTATTAATTCAACACTCTTGCCCCTTATTCCATATCTTTCCAGTTTTCCTAGTAAAAGCTTATCAAAGACAATCAAAGGTTTGCTATTATTCAAATTTTTATAAATTATATCAGCAATCTTACTAAGTGCATCTGTCGTGCTTCTACCCTTAACAAAGCCGTACTGGGCTTCAGTTATTATATTAAATATTTTTACAAAACAAAATAGTCTATTATGTATAATTTTTTCAAAAATTTTTGCAATATTTGAAATTAGTGAAATTTGTTTGTAATTAGAAGTGTTTGATTTGTCTCCATCTTTATGTATTGGTACTATTTCAGCGCTTTCCAAGGCATTGGGCCATGTAGCTTGTTCTATGGACAGATTAAAAATGTGCTGTAATAGCGTTGCTACATAAGCCAGCCATCTTCTGATCCAAGGGTCTGGAACGAGCTCACGCGCAAGTGGCGCAACTGCTGACGAACGCCCGGATCCGCCGGTTTCCACCGATTATCCAAGCTCGTCGAACGGCATACACGTAGGTCGCCCTAAAGCCGCTGTGGAGGGCGCGATGGTATGCCCATCCGATGATCAGATGGTCCAGATGTGAGTGGCCGTCCAGAATGGGCGGGTGTCGCAATTGAAGGGAAGGCCTGAGTGATGGAGCCGTCCTCCAACGCGGAGGATGTTGTCCTGATCGATGAAGAGGTCCAGGCTTCGTAGATAGCCTTGAGCGGGCAGAGGCGCGCCTTGGCGCAACAGTTGTAGCTCATCCGCAAAGAATCACTGCTGACTAGCCCGTACACTTGCGCGAAAAGCCGACTCTAACTCCAGGGCGCTGATGGGGTGCAAGAGGGCACGGAGGGCGCGCGGGCCAGATGCAGCCTAGTCCATCTTCGTAATCGCACCATGAACCGCAGCCGAAGGTCAAATTGGAGAAGCTGTCCAGGAAGTCGACGGTGCGGTTCTGCACCGAGCACACCAGGGTTCGACGTGGCAGCGGTGGAAGTCCGACCTACGACTGGCCACGTCGGCCGGGTTGGAGCCCGTTGGCACGTGGTGCCATGCCTCGATCGGCAACAGTTCCTGTACGTGACTGATATAGTTGCCCACCACCGAGTTTCCAACAGGATCACACGATCGGATCCACTGCAGAACAATCAAGGAATCGCACCAGGCGTGACAGCGATCCAAGGCGATGCTTAGTTCGTCAGCGAGCATTCGTAGCAGTTTTGTTGCGATCACCGCAGCGCAAAGTTCAAGGCGCGGAATGGTCATCCTTGCACAGCGGTCGAGCTGATGCTATCTGAGACTCGAACGTCGATCACCGCTGCAATGGCTCTGCGACTCACATCCGAGAACGCATGGAGCTGAGTATCCCGACTTTCTATGCGTGTGGACCCATCGTGGGAGCACGAAAGTGGAGAGGGCCTGAAAGCCCTGCCGAATAATCTCCCATCGCCGGGCGAAGGCCGCTGGCAGCTTTTCGTCCCAGTCGAGACGCGCCCTCCACAGATTCTGCATCAAAAGCTTGGCGACTAACACGGCAGGTGCTAGCCACCCGCACGGATCGAAGATCGTGGCTATCGCAGCTCATTGACGGTGCCATCGTCAACCAGGTGTACCCACGTCGGCCGCAGACAATCTTCACTGGGGAGATCTTTGATGAGGACTGACGAGTTGGCGATCCACTTGCCGAGCGGAAAGCCTCCCGTGCTCAATAGTTTGATGAGGTGGTGACGTAACTTGAGGGCTGCCTAGACAGAGTCAGCCCTGGTCAAAATGTCGATGTATCGATCTCGAAGTAAGGCTTGAGCGGCGTCGGGGTGATCTCTCTCTTCATCGGTGCACAATTGCTCAAGCACCCGTAGTGAGAGAAAAGGGGCGCATGACTCCCCGTACGTCACGGTGAGTAACTGATAGTGAACGGGTGCCTGGTCTTCGTGGGGGCTTCAGAGAATGCGTTGAAGATCGATGTCGCGCTCATCAATCCGAATTTGGCCATACATCATCTTGATGTCGGTGAAGAATGCGAAGCGATGACGTTTCCAGCGAGTCAGCCCACACCAGACCGACGTCTGGAGCTTCGGCCCAGTGAACAAGACGTCATTCAAGCTGCAGCCACTGAAGGACTTTCTCTATGCATTGAAGACAGCCTGCAGTTTGCAGTTCCGATCCCCCCGTTGCCAGATGGGATGGTGAGTGATGTATTAGCGAGCCGTGGGCGCAGAGTCCGGTCGGGAAGCCGGGACTTCTCTCATGTGGCCGAAGCGCAAGTAATCCTGCATGAAGCGGGTGTATTCGGCAGCCAACACCGCGTCGTGACTCATGCGACGCTGAAGCGAGCGAAAGACCGCGTGGGCTCCGACGAGACCGTCATCGAGAAGCGCCACAGCGTCTGGCTTCACGGGTAGGCGAACGACATATCTACCGTCGGCGTCCTGCCGATGTTCGAGGATGATGCGCTCGCAGGTCTCAGTTTCCGGTGATCGTCGAGTCGAGCGGGGAATTTCTTCCACCTCCCGAAACCGCTGCACGGCTCTCATCAGTTGTTGGTGCCATCAGGTGGAGTCCCCTGGAACAGTGTTGGCTCGGGAGGTTCTCCCGGAAATTGTCCATCCCACTACCGTGTGCTGAGCCGTGAGGTCAGCTCGCCGAAGCAGCCCCGGTCTCAGGATGTCTGGGAGCACATCAACCCCAACGATGAGCTCAATTTCTCCAGGGGTGTCGAACAGTAGGTTAGCCAGCTTGATCCCTTGCCACAGCCGCGTCGCTTGGGCGTCGATGCGAGCGGGATCAGGTGATCCAGCACGTGAAGTAGAAGCCGGGCCTGCATGGAAACGCTCTCAAGCGCTTGGCCACCGACTCCGCTGAGGTGATGTCTCTTCTCTCAGGGATGATGCGCAGTCGCTGCGATAGTCTCCCCGACATGATGGACGCTTCGGAGCAGGAGTTCAGAAGAGCTCGGACCTTGAGAGATGGTGAGCCACCACCATTTCTCACTGTCCGTGAGATTCAAAGTGTACGCATGGTTGGATTGGGCTTAAATTTTGTGGAGATACTCTTTATACGTGTAGTTTCAGTATGAACGGAGGAATTTTTATTTGAGCTAGTAAAAGTATATTTTTGTTTGAATAATTGCAATATTACACCTATTTTGCAATAATTTTATCACTTTTATTGGTGTTGAATCAATTCTACTCCTTCAATTCAAAATCCCTCCGTTCATACTGAAAGTACTCTAAGAAGTATCTCCATAAAATTTGGAATTTGGAATCCTACGGACAGTGAGCTAAAATTCAGAAAAACAATATTATGGGATATTTAACAATTAAGATTCCAATTATATTCGCTATAATTAATACTTATCTAATATGTTCAGGATCTTATCTCCTCTTTCCAATGCATCAGACAAGCGTATCCTCCAGTTGGCACCAATATTCCACGGTTGGCTTAGGTTGAACCGCTATTTTGTTTTTGCATGAGCTGAAATAAAAAAAAACACAAGAATTAGAAATTTAAGTACACTGTACTTATCACACTTAACTCAGTTAATAATACTTATCTTTTTTTTTTGTCACATAGACAAAGCGTTGTAGTCATTTATTGAGTCTGCTACGCATCCATAACCTCACCTGTCACTGTTGACAGAGATGGCTCATGCCAGCTCTGCAAAGAATAAATTAAAAAATTTACATTTTAGTTGGAACTAAATTATATTTATTTATTTATTTTATTAAATAAATTAAATAATAAATACAAGTTAGTGGCAATAAAAATATAATCATTGGTTAAAATCAACATTTATAATAAATACCTTAGTGGGCTCCTGCTGCATATGATTCCTCTGGGATTCCTTTTCGTATTCTTCTTCTTACAGTCCGGGACTCTACGGTACTGTTTAATGTTTTTCATCAAACTTCCTTATAATATTCAGAAATCCTGTGCGTCCATCATTGAAACAGGTCAACAAGTCACTATATATACACCAATCTTGAGGACCAGCAAGCCACTCTTGGTCCAACTTTTTCACTTGAATTGATTGAAGCAACTGTTTACACTTTGCACACGCAACATCAACTTTGAACCCGAAGCCTTGTATACTAAAATGTTCTGAAGTACTGGGAATAGAATATTGATGTCAATAATTCTATTTCTTGTGTCACTAATAGAATCTTTGACCACTGTTGCACTGGTAGACGGTCTTGGTCTTTTTGACTGAATTTCCTTCTTCGTCAAAAATTCTCTTGGCCTCTTCTTAGGTCTCCCTCGAAAATTCTTACTGTCAGGATGTGTACTTTGAAGTCTTCCCTTCTTATCCCTCGAAGACATTTTGCACAAAATTTTGCTGCACTACACACACATACACATACAAATTTTCAAAAAAAAAAAAAAAAAAAAAAAAAACACACAAATGAACTTTAAAAACAAATTTGTTTAAAATTGTCACCTTTAAAACAAACAAATATCGTATATTCGCATCTTTCTTTTAGAAAATGGTATCAAGTATCCATATGTTTTGTTCTGCGATGATTCTTAGAGTTTTTCGTTAGACATATTGCGCTCTGATTGTCAACATGTAACAGTATACCCGAGTCATATGAGTACCCGATATCAATTAACAATTTTTTAAGCCACAATGCTTCTCTTGCTGCTGCAGCGGCTGTAACGTACTCCGATTTGGTCGTGCTGAGAGTCACCAATTCTTGGCGTCTAGAAGTCCATGACACTGAGGCTCCAGCCATAAAGAACACATATCCTGATGCGGATCTTCTGGTCACCAGGCATCCAGCATAGTCCGAATCGGAATACTCTATCAAATTGCATGGTTCTTTATTTGCTCTATATTCTAAACCCAAGTATTTGGTACCTTTTAGGTTCGCTAATACACGCTTCAGTGCTTGCCAATGACCACTACGTACCTACTCTGGAATCTACTTAAGTCACACACGATATAAGAAATGTCAAGTCTAGTAGTCATAGCCAGATACATTAGCGAGCCAATAGCCTCTCGATACGGCGCGTTACACTTACATTATTTGAATCTGCTGCTTGCAGGTGTAAATTCATTTCAGCGAGTGTGCATACATGATTTACATCACCCATTCGGAATTTGTCAAGCACGTGCTGTGTGTAAGCTTGTTGACATATATTTACACTTTTCTCTGTCCCTATAAATTTCTAATCCTATGAAATAGCTGGAATCACCAACGGTAATCTCAAAGTGTCTCTTTAGTTCGAATAATATATCATTTAGAACTGCTTTTGACTTACAGATGATAAGTCCGTCATCGACAAAGAGCAAAGAACACTTTATGACCATCGCATTTACCAATAAATATACATTTGTCAGCAAGACTTTCGTGAAGACTAAAAGAATTTAGAAACTCTTTGAATTTGGTGTTCCAGCAGCGAGGGTCTTGCTTCAGCCCACACAATGATCTACGCAGTTTACAAACTACATTATTAGAACAATTGTTTGCGTTGTCGCTCGCGTAACACTCATCATCTATCGTACGACAATTCTTGCCACTCATACTTAGACCTACTCCTTGAGGCACCTCCATATAAATGTCTTCATTTAAATCCCCGTATAAAAATGCCGATTTAATATCGAATGTTACAGTTTCTAAATCTTCAAGGGCGACGTGGGCCAGCAGCAAGCGTAGAGAATCGTACCGAACGACAGGTGCAAAGGTGTCTGTGTAGTCGAGTTCCTCCTTCTGCATAAAACCCCTTGCGCATAGACGTGCTTTATAGACAGCGTCTTGTTCATCAGATCCGGGAGTTGTTTTGAAGATCCACTTTGAGTCTATAGTTCTCATATTAGGACGTCTTAGAATTAGCTGCCAGGTGCCATTTTTCTTATGTTGTTTCAGCTCGCTGTTAATGGCCTTCCGCCATTTTTCAGCATCTGGATCTTCCAGTGCTTCATCATACGTTGGAGGAGGTCTAAAAACAGCAATATTAATGGAATATTTATTAGGGACCTTAATTTTAGACCTGTCTCGTAAGCGTATGTGAATTGGGGGTGTAGTTTGTCCTTGGCCATTTGTTCGTCCATGTGTGTATCTTTTTCTGACGTTGCAGTGCTCATCAGTGACTTCAGCAGTTGCTTCTTCTGCTTCGTGTTGACTCACTGGATCGTCTGTTTGGTCTGGCTCGTCATAGCACTCTCCTGGGTCTCGTTCTGGTTCAATTCTGCCATTGCCAGGAAGAAACCAGTCCTCTTCTGACTCTTGAGTTGACTCCATCTTGCTGCAGACTTCATAAAAAATGACATGTTTTGATACGTGCACTTTCTTGGTTGCTTTGTCAAACAAACGATAGTTTGTTGAATTATCTTGGTATCCTACCAGCATAAGGGCTACTGCCTTGTCGTTTAGTTTATTTGTCAGCTGTTTGGGAACATTAATGTATGCTGTGCAGCCAAATGTTCTAACGTGCTCCAAGTTGGGTTTTCTACTTGTCCAAACTTCATACGCAGTTTTATTCCTATGATCTGAGCTAATCGTAGTCCTGTTCAAGAGGTAAACAGCAGTATTTACTGCCTCGGCCCACAGATAGTTTGGTTGGTCTCTAGCTTTCAGCATTGTACATGCAGCTTCCATTAGCGTTCTGTTATCACGCTCCGCTTTTCCATTCTGCTCCGGCGTATATGGTGCGGTGCATACGTGTGCTATACCTTGCTGTCTCAGGTACCGAAATGATTCTTCAGAAATTTTTCAAACTACATGAATTTATCGACGACATCAGATTTATGCTTCATAAAGAACACAGATCTATAACTAGAACTGTCATCCTTGAACATGACGTAGTACCTACGCCATTAACTGACTCCACTGGCATGGGGCCATAGACATCAGTGTGGAAGTATTCGCCTGGTGCACTGATACGTTCAACTTTATTCTTGAAGGGTAATTTGTGCGATTTCCCAAATTGACATGGCGTACGAAAGAAATCTCCTTTATCTTCTATTTTAAATCCTTTTAATCTCTTTTATTGCTCATACATTTAGGTGCGCCAAACGCTCGTGCAAGATTTTTGCGCTTGTTACAATCATATTGCTCTCGTTCATGTCCGGTTTAATCACTTCAAGAAACATTCTATAGATGCCATTTGGCTGTTTCACTCTGACAGCAATGATCTCTTCACGTGCTGTGAGCTCGACGTATCTATTTTTGAATCTGAAGTCATAACCACGCGTTGTGCACTGACCCACGGACAGCAATTCCTTTTAAGACCCGGTACATGTAACACATTTTCAATGCGTGACTCGGTCCATCCGCCGTTTATCAGTCTCTTTATTAAGATCGTGCCTTCGCCAGCTACACCGCACTCGCCATTGTCACCGAGAACTATGCTGCTGCCATCTCTCCTTGACCGGTAATTAAGGAACCAATCCTTCCGATGGGTCACGTGAGTTGAAGCTCCGCTGTCGATAAACCAGACTTCTTCTACATTTGTTTCCAGAAGTTTTCGCTCCTGTTCACGGCTAGGTTTTCAGGAAGAGACCGCCGCTTCTTCAGGCTCGTTCCTGGAACTGGTGCGCCTCTCGGCGACAAGGACGACGTTCTCAAAAACGTCTATGCTTTGGGCGGCTTCCTTATGGCCAGCTACCTGCTTAATTTTTTTTTGTCAGTTGCGGGCATAATGTCCCTTTTTATGACACATGAAGCACTTAAAATTTTTCTTGCTATTATGATCACTGCCTTGCTTCTGATTCTTAGCACTCGGGCCTCCTGGCCCTCTTTTACCTGAGACCGCTGCTAGTGCAACAGCCTCCTCTGCTTCGTCGGTAAGTAGCAGGTTCTCCTCCTCGATCAACTGCTCCAATAGATGATCGACGGTTTGTTTCTCGGTTGCCACACTGCTCCAAGCTGTACGAAGGTTGCGATACTTTGACGGCAGACTCGCGAGAATTTTCGACATTACCACAATGTCAGGATGATTCTCACCTACGTCCAGCAGTTGCACCGCCATGTTTTGAACTTTTGCCACATGCTGTGCGACGCTATCCGACAAATCCATTTTGTATTCGTGAAAACGTTGCATCATTAACAGCTTGTGGGTGGCCGTTTTCTGCTCATGTATGGTACTCAGTTAGTCCCACATTTCCTTCGCTGTAACACACGACATCAAGCAGTTAAGCTGTCCGGACTCCAGTGCGGATGATATCACATACATGGCCTTAGCATTATCTTTCACCCACAGATTTGCTTGGTTTGTTGTCACATCTCCTGGTTTTGTTCGTTTGAGAAACCTTCAACAATTATAAACAATAACATATATCTATTATGATGCATATTCCGTCAATGCACTTCAGAATATGCGCGCTGCATTCTGGCAGACTTTAACATATTTTATTATAGGATAAATGAATTGAGTGGATAGAATTAGAATACACGAGTTAGTTATATTTACAGTATATTTTACATTACTTAGAATTACTTCTCGTGACAATAATTAATCCATTGGGCGCCAGCTACAGTCGTAGCACGTATACAATTTTAACCCGTGGACTCGAATTCGAACAAAGGCTCCGGAGTTGACAAAATCGAGTGAACTAGCAGAGTTCTTTCGCAACTGCAGGATCCTCTCGTGGAACTCGTGGAGCTGTACAAGGTACTTTTCATCTGCATAGTTTATCATAGTGACCACGTACTAATCTCTTCTTCTTTATAGGAGCTGCCCAGAAGTCGTAGTAAGTAACAGTCTGTGTCGTTTCACTGTACTTGATCTATTGCTTCTCTCTTCTGACTAGATATTAATATCTCCTTTCTTTACAGGGACCTAGTTGGGACGGTGACAGGCCTCCCAACGACTCAGCGCCTGCCTGAGCAACCGGATTGAAGAAGGGAAGGATTTAAGGGGGATATGGGTATAGCTTAGGGTAGCATGTGAAGGGATAGGATATCTTAGGTAGATATATTAGTTAGCTAGGGTTTAGCATGTGAGGGGTTAGGTGTTGGGAAGGTTCACTCGCATTGGCTGCATAGAGCCTTTCTCAAATCTATGCACTCTGTTCGCTATCTAGGTTTTTCTATCAGCATGAGCGGGACTGGTGGCTGCACCATCGCATCCTGCTCTGCAATGTGACACACACAAAGTGTGGCGTTACACTATATAATGATAAAAATGGCTACTTTTTATATTATTTAATAAAATTTATTTTACGTTCGGTCTTAACAAAGAAAAAATATAACAGAAATATAGAATAGGAAAAAAAACAAATTTTATTGAAATTCAGTAAAAAGGGGTATACAAATTTTGCTTAAAACTTTACCAAAATTTTTTTTTTTTTTTTTGAAAAATTTGCTACAGAATTGTATTCTACGGGAAATTTCCTATAAAAATAAGAAATAAAAAAAATTCAATTTTTTGAAGATTCAAAGGTGGTTTGTCCCCTTAAAGCATAGTCTCCCTCGTGTCGCTACGTCCCTTCGCTCGTCAGGGGTCAGCTTCAAGAAGCGATCGCAGTGCCCGATGTAGTGGAGCTCGTGGCACTGAGCACACTGACTGGCCGTGGCACGAGTGGCGATGCTTCGCAGGTCGCGGCCACTCGACTGGCTTCCGGAGGACCGGGTTTGAGGGTGAGACCAAGTAGAGGCCTCGATACAGCTAATCATGTTGCACCGTCGTTGGATGAACTCAGTCAATCGGGAGTAGGTGGCCATGGCATCCTCGAGGTGGCTGGAATCTGCAACGGTAGTTTGGTATAGGGTGTTATTAAATGTAAATACGTTACGGTATATGAAAGTTGAATATTTTCAGAGAAACTCGATTGGAAAGATATAACTGGTAAGAGTGAGCTTGGCCAGTGTTTTATTTTAGCCTTTTGTGTTCATCGGCCGGATGAAAATTATAATCCTCCTCGAAAGGGACGAGAATAGACTTCTCGCAAAGTGGCTGATGAAAGACTTTAAAAAAGTCTGTTTTCATTAAAATACAATATCTTTGAAAAGAAAAGTACGATTATTTTGCTAGATTCCCTTTGACCGATTTCCGATAGTGTTTTCCGAGCGCCACGATTTGAAGTAAGTTTGTCAGTTTCGAGCCGCGAGCGCGCTACGATTCCTCCACTCCGTCTCCCGTGGAGCAGTCGGCCGCCGTTGCGCTATCGTCTTTTTTCGACACTGGATTTACAATTAATAATTGATTTTAGAGTAACATTTAATATATATCTAAAAAGTATAAGTCTTTAACTTCAGCTGCAAATTTGAAAAATTACAATATCTCGTTTATTTACGGAGCAATGGTTTATTATAAAAAAAAATCTTATCTTGGTTCCTAATGCTTCCACAGGAGCAGCTTTTTTGTAAATTGTCGTATCGCCTTTGACGCCCGTGGCTCAGTCGTCTAGCTCACGCTAGTTCGATGTGTCGCTGAGAGGTGGCGCCAGGAGGATCTGCGCCGAGCTGGCTTTGTCGGGCGGCAGGCTAGCTTGTGACTTAGTCGTCAACGAGATCTGCTCGCGAGACGACGAGCTGCCCATCTCGGATCCTCAGCCAGACACCGCTGCCCCACCTAATCAGCGCCTTTGTTGAATGTTATCGACCGAGCAGCCAATTAATAAAAAGAGGAATTCACGAAGTCCGAGTCTGTCATTTCAGCTACCCCTGCCAACGCGATCATTGGTCCTTCGAGCCGGATCCTCACGCTGATCTACACCTCAAGCTAGATGTATCCTCCGGGTAGTATACTCCTTGCACCAGCAGTCGGCTGCTGACAGGGAGATGTATACTCGGGGTAGTATACTGCTAGCACGATGAGTCAGATGCTGGGAGGGGGGGGGGTATACTCCATACCTTACAGCATGCTGTAACCAGGAGTCCGTTCAAGGTCAAAGGCAGCAGCAGCACACTATAACGCAGCGCAGTGAGGTCAGCTACTGGTACAACCGCGGTAATGAAATATTCTCAAGTTTCATTTCAAAGCCGAATCAAAACCGCTCTTAAAAAAGAGACTGCTGTGAAAGTTTATACTATATTAGCGGCTGAATACGTCATCACCAAAGCTGACAAAGAAATTACGGAGATAAAATATTTCAACACATAGGCGGAAACTATTTTTCAAAGCACTAACCTCAAACAGTGGTTTAGCTTGAATATTTAGCAGCCTATCCAGCGAGATATGGATGAATTCCAGGAACGTGACTCAGGATGGACACTTCGAGCAATTCTTAATCTATGTGTGCACATTAATAAATATAATGCATTGAGAGGTAGTTCATATGTAGAACTACCCGATATTATAAAAAGGAGAGGAGCTTGAGTCAACGTTAAGAATTTCGATGACGCCAGCTTTAAATGGGTTATTCTGCCAGCATTACATACAGCAAAGAAAAGTTCTGATAGGGTGTCATCGTATAAGGCTTATGAAAACGACCCAATTTTCAAAGATCTACAATACCCTGTGCTGCCAAAAGATATATCTAAATTTGAAAAACAAAGTGGTATTTCAGTTAACGTTTACACTTTAAAAAAAATGGAGGAACATTCAAAGTAGTACCAATGCACTTGACATCATGTAAAAGAGAAACTCATATTAACCTTTTACTGGCACAAAATTATTATACAGGCGAGAAAGAGGAAGTTGATGATCAACTTATAGTTTATCATTACGTATGGATCAAAGATTTATCCCGTCTAGTATCCAGAGAATTATCAAGACAAAACGTTAAACTACACATTTCTAATCGTTGCTTACATTATTTCCGAACTGAATCACAATTACATGCAAATGAATGTAATTGCTCACTACTAAATAAATGTCGAGTAAACTTGCCAAATTCCAAAAATTCGATTCTGCAAAAAATTCCACCTATATATACTGCCTTAAAGAGAAAAACTCTCCCCCACAATATCGAAGAGCTGCAATAATGGCGTGTGAAATTGCGATATTATTTCCCATATTCATACTTTTATCGAACACGATAGAATATACGCATCTTCTTAATGCAATATAGCTGCTGCGAGCAATATCTCTGATTAAAAAGTGTAAATCATATCCACTAAGGTTGTGGAAGATCACTGGAACAGAGCGAGAATCTTGATAGTTTAAGTTACATTTCTCATGGGCTGCTCTTACCTTCCAGTGAGATGGCAGTGATCACGTACTCTATCATGCTCCAATAATTTCTTACATTTGTGACATGATTTAGCTCGTTGGAAAGACTGCTCTTGCTCCCAAGTCAATGGCTTAATAGGTAGTCACCAAAATACTTTTTCGATGTTTTCAGCGAGTTGTATTGTTTACATCTTTTATATCTTTAAGGACGCACTCAAAGTCAGCGTAAACTGCAAATGGTACTTTTTCTTTGTTATTGAAATTTTTAAATTGCAGAATCGAATTTTTGGAATTTGGCAAGTTTACTCGACATTTATTTAGTAGTGAGCAATTACATTCATTTGCATGTAATTGTGATTCAGTTCGGAAATAATGTAAGCAACGATTAGAGATGTGTAGTTTAACGTTTTGTCTTGATAATTCTCTGGATACTAGACGGGATAAATCTTTGATCCATACGTAATGATAAACTATAAGTTGATCATCAACTTCCTCTTTCTCGCCTGTATAATAATTTTGTGCCAGTAAAAGGTTAATATGAGTTTCTCTTTTACATGATGTCAAGTGCATTGGTACTACTTTGAATATTCCTCCATTTTTTTTAAAGTGTAAACGTTAACTGAAATACCACTTTGTTTTTCAAATTTAGATATATCTTTTGGCAGCACAGGGTATTGTAGATCTTTGAAAATTGGGTCGTTTTCATAAGCCTTATACGATGACACCCTATCAGAACTTTTCTTTGCTGTATGTAATGCTGGCAGAATAACCCATTTAAAGCAGGCGTCATCGAAATTCTTAACGTTGACACAAGCTCCTCTCCTTTTTATAATATCGGGTAGTTCTACATATGAACTACCTCTCAATGCATTATATTTATTAATGTGCACACATAGATTAAGAATTGCTCGAAGTGTCCATCCTGAGTCACGTTCCTGGAATTCATCCATATCTCGCTGGATAGGCTGCTGAATATTCAAACTAAACCACTGTTTGAGGTTAGTGCTTTGAAAAATAGCTTCCGCCTATGTGTTGAAATATTTTATCTCCGTAATTTCTTTGTCAGCTTTGGTGATGACGTATTCAGCCGCTAATATAGTATAAACTTTCACAGCAGTCTCTTTTTTAAGAGCGGTCTTGATTCGGCTTTGAAATGAAACTTGAGAGTATTTCATAAATGATGCAACATCTAACTGTTTCAAGTTTGTAATTACCCCTGATCTCATACGATCGTTGAATGCTACCTCTAAATCCTGTCATTTTATTCGTCTCTGTCATCACTTCGTCGCTCACGCACACCTTCACCACGTTTCAACAAACACTTTAATTTGTCCTTGAAGCCCTTGAGAAACGTGATTGTTGATAGAAATTGTTGCTTTTCAGGAACACTTTCAGCACTTTGAAGCATTATCTCAAATGTCTTAAATTCGTATTATTAAGCTAGATCCATTTATCCACTTTTTGAGAAACTTTTTATAATTGAGCTTATATTATAATTTATAAACCCATATGCTTTTAGCATAATATTCACAAGCTCCTTGCAATTGTACGCAGACATGATGATCAATCTCTGAATGACACTAATAGAATGAAAAGCAATATAGTCGCATTTCTTTTATAAGGACTAACCCCTTTGTTCTTTCGAGGCATGTATTATTCTGGAAGGTAGTATCTTATTTCAAGTAAATAAGTTTTACGCGCTTATTATTCAGAAAAATAATTCGTCGAAAACGAATAATCTTAAAAACAAGTGAGGATGTTTATGAAATGTACGCATGAGTTTTTAGTGTGTACGCAATCTGACACCCCCGACTGACATTGCCAACCAATATGTAGCTGTATTTAATATACGCAATAATTTATGTCGTCTTGAAAAACAAGCGTGAAACCAGAAACCCGCTATGGTATAAAGTCATCAAGTTAATTCGTAGAAGTCGCATTCCTTTTATAAGGACTGTCCCCTTTCTTCTTTCGAGGCATGTATTATTCTGGAAGGTAGTGTCTTATTTCAAGTAAATAAGTTTTACGCGCTTATTATTCAGAAAAATAATTCGTCGAAAACGAATAATCTTAAAAACAAGTGAGGATGTTTATGAAATATACGCATGAGTTTTTAGAGTATACGCAATCTGACACCCCCGACTAACATTGCCAACCAATATGTAGCTGTATTTAATAAACGCAATAATTTATATCGTCTCGAAAAAACAAAATGTGAAACCAGAAACCCGCTATGGTTTAAAGTCATCAAGCTAATTCGTAGAAAATCAATGCACACATGCTCTAGAAAATTCGCTCCATAACGAAATACTTTAGCTGTAAACAATATTGAAAATACAAACACTACAAATAATACAAAAAATATCAAATCACTAGTGTGAAAGAACTCAAAACAAAGCATGGGAGCAAAGTCTTTGTAGAACTGGAGAATTCGTTTGGCGTCTTTTTACCCTCAAGAATGAGTAAAATAATAGCTGAAGATTTTTTTAAGCGATTTTGCTTAGAATGTACAATTAAAAAAAATATATACTTGCGGTATATCGGAGGTGTAATGAATGAGATAGAATTTCGTTATATCGATCAATAAACAAAAATATTGTTTACATGCGACTATTATTATTATTTAACCTTTGCTTCTCCTAATCCCTATGCATGCAATCATTTAAACTATATATTAGTAGAAGATAACGAATAGCAGCAATCACGGCGTAAAGATGCTGCAATCTGACACCCCGACTGACATTGCCAACCAATATGTAGCTGTATTTAATAAGCGCGTGAAACGAGAAACCCGCTATGATATAAAGTCATCAAGCTAATTCGTAGAAAAGCACACGTGCTCTAGAAAATTCGCTCCATAACGAAATACTTTGGCTGTCAACAAGTTCCAAGTCACGGCGTAAAGATGCTGGCTATTGTAACGTGATGCAACTCATAGGCCACTGACGTCACTGCAAAACGTTGCACGGTAGCCGTGCATATTATACTTGTAGCGTACACGAAAGAGAAAGAGAAAAAGAGAGAGCTACCGATAATACGCAGCAGCTATATTGCGTTAAGAAGATGCGTATTTGCTATCGCGTTCGATAAAGTACGAATATGTAGATATAAAGAGGAGCGAAGTGAATAACAACAAGCAGTTGTAACCCGATCCGCGCTATCTCAACGCGCGACTCACCGCGGCTGTACCGGTAGCTGACCTCACTGCGCTGCATTATAGTGTGCTGCTGCTGCCTTTGACCTTGAACAGACTCCTGGTTACAGCATGCTGCATGAAGTATACCCGCCCCCCCAGCATCTGACTCCTCGTGCTAGCAGTATACTACCCGGAGTATACATCTCCTTCTCAGCAGCCGACTCCTGGTGCAAGGAGTATACTACCCGGAGGATACATCTTCCTCCCAGCAGCCGACTCCTGGTGCCAGCCCCTTAAGCACACCTGGTGTTCTGTTCTACCAACAGGTGTGCTAATGAGTCACACCTGGTGTTCTGTTTTACCAATAGGTGTGCTGATGACGTCATGGCTCGAAGCTTCTAGAACATTCGATGGGGGCGCAGCCTATTCTCACCTGCACAGGTGTGCTGAGGATGGAATAGTGGGGGGCGCTGGAATCCGCGTTGCTTATCAACTGAGGCGTATCGTATCACAAGCTTACCTTGTATTCTTGAGCACTTAGCTTGAGGTGTAGATCAGCGTGAGGATCCGGCTCGGAGGACCAATGATCGCGTTGGCAGGGGTAGCTGAAATGACAGACTCGGACTTCGTGAATTCCTCTTTTTATTAATTGGTTGCTTGGTCGATAACGATGGTGGGGCAGCGGTGTCTGGCTGAGGATCCGAGATGGGCAGCTCGTCGTCTCGTGAGTAGATCCTGTTCACGAGTAAGTCACACGCTAGCCTGCCGCCCGACAAAGCCGGCGCGGCGCAGATCCTCCTGGCGCCACCTCTCAGCGACACATCGAACTAGCGTGAGCTAGACGACTGAGCCACGGGCGTCAAAGGCGATACGACAATTTAGAAAAAAGCTGCTCCTGTGGAAGCATTAGGAACCAAGATAAGATTTTTTTTTATAATAAACCATTGCTCCGTAAATAAACGAGATATTGTAATTTTGCAAATTTGCAGCTGAAGTTAAAGACTTATACTTTTTAGATATATATTTAATGTTACTCTAAAATCAATTATTAATTGTAAATCCAATGTCGAAAAAAGACGATAGCGCAACGGCGACCGACTGCTCCGCGAGAGACGGAATGGAGGAACCGTAGCGCGCTCGCGGCTCGAAACTGACAAACTTACTTCAAATCGTGGCACTCGGAAAAAACTATCGAATATCGGTCAAATTTGATCATCTTGCTCTTTTTTTTTAATTCGCGGTAGCTCGAGTAGGAAACAACTTTACCGTCATTAGATGTAGCAAATTCATTTATTTAAATATTAAAAATTTAATTATTTAAATTATCATCTTAATATGTGAAGTATGAGGCTTGATAAATACATCTTGAAATACAGAAAAAAATTTTTTTTTTAATTTTTTTGTTTTTTATCGTATAAAAGTGCGCCTTATTTTTGAAATCTCCGGAGTGGATTATCTGAAACAAAAAAGGGTTTTAGATTCAGTAAGGTAATGACTTTATCGCATATCATACGATTTTTTATTTTGTCAAAATTGGCAAAATGGCGGCCATATTTCGAAAAGTAACGAAAAATCACCCTTTTTTTATCAGTTTTTTTTAAAACCAAGTTAAACTCAAAATGTCAAAAATCGTATGATATGAGTCATAGCTATCATCATAAAGAATATGTGGTAAAAATTTGATAAGGATTGATGTAGTAGTTTTCGAGATTTTTTCAACAAGCCGTACAAAAATGTCATTTCTAGAAAAACGCAATCAAATTTTTTTTAACAAAAAAACGTAAAAATTTTTTACTTTCGCTTAATTAGGGATGCCTGCACCGTACATTATGCCTTCAGTTTCTTCATAATGTACTGTCTCATTCAAAATAACCTTCCTTCGATTAATTCTGGCCTCCCTAATGGTATCTTCACTACGGCGGTTCGCAACTCGTACGCGCGTAAGATCTCAATCAGCTACGAACTGCTCGGCGATATTGCCGATTTTGACACCCATCATATCCAATATTTTCAATATTGGGTTCAATCCAGCATTGAAATTACACGCAGCTGTTTTACACGCGATGTCAACAGTTTTTGTCCCACTAAAGATGTGTTTAGGAACCATCGACCAGACGCAGTTGTTGAAAGACTCGTTGTCATTTTGCGTGTTTCCGCCGAAGCACCTTTCAAGAAGTTGTCCTCGCAGTCCATGCTTAGTAAATGTAACATCGTTTTTACACACTTTACATTTCAAAAATTGTTGTAACGAAGAAAAAACCAGGTGAAAATGTATAATGCTGTACGCTAATTTTCGATGTACAGGCACGTCGAAACTCGTATGGTACGACTTGTTCAGCTTCTCTGCTGATGCACTAACATGATTTGTGTTTGCCTCATGGGCATTTAGAAGAACTCCATGAAATTTACGTTCTTTCGCTGTCGAACCTGGACGTCTCCAGTTTTCTTTTTGATGGATAGTCCATCTTGGGAATCACAAGCACACATATTTACGCTTACAAATTTCAAACACGACTAATATAGGTTGCTACTTGCTTGAAATTCAAATATACAGGTATCTTTTGAAAAATAAGGTGTATACATACATACGCGAAAGGTTGCTACTGCTCACGTAAACAAAGGCAGCTAGACGATACCGCTCCGAACGGTTACTATTAGCGCGCTCAGGTAACTAAGTAAAAGTCCCTCAAAAGTACACTTAGACTGCTTGGATCTTTATGAAAATTTAATATGACACTTTCAAATATCTATACTTTCGAAAAATGGAATAAAAAAAATTGTTTTTTTGAAAATTGCAATTAGGGTAGACCCCTTAAAAGTCGAATGAGTATTAATAATTTATTAGACATCTATTGAAAAGGTGTACACAAATTTCGACACGAACAGTTGTTCAAATGTATGCCCTTTTTTCAATTCGGGGTAGCGCGAGTAGAAAACAACTTTGCCGTCATTAAATGTAGCAAATTCAATTATTTAAACATTAAAAATATTATTATTATGTTTATTGAGCATTTTTGCAACTTCTTTTTACCGTATTATGTACTTCATCTGTAATATAAATGTAAGAAAGAATCTAGACAAAACTGTTTAGAAAATTGTATTGTCTATCAGGAATCTGGAATTTGCAAACGGCGACTAATAGTCTTCCATTCCTCTTGTAACGTAAACTTAATGTATCTTTCCGTTGTGTTTCGCATACTTAATCTCACTTATCGTCACAAATCAGACTTAATTGATAAATATCACATTTTTTATAATGTTTTCAATTCGCCTATCTATCTACTTTTCTACTTATAGCTTATAACTCTGCCCTTCTTCATCATTTCGCTTATTTCTGTTATTTTTGAAGACATTTCTACATCTTCGCCTTTTTACATTGTTTTACAGTTGTTACAACAGATTATTCTTCTTTTTTTACAGTTTTTACACTTTTTATAAAAATTTTCAAAAACATTCTTCACGATATTTTTTTCTTTTTTTTCTTCTATTACTTGTTTTACATTTCCTATTTCACATACTCTCATAGAAAATTACCAAAATAGTTACACTCTCATAAATGCATTCAACAGGGTTTTACAAATCTTGAACAGTTATTACGCCTAGCTTAACCATGCCTATGTACCTACATGTCTAATCCCTATTATTAATTCTATCTACGCATTCGTTCTTCCATACCGTAGGCAGCTTGGTCTTACGTTATAAAACCTTCACTGTTTTTTCCTTTGCTTTCCTATGGTCACCAAAAATCCTAACTTTTCATTTTTCTCTCCTCCCTATCTATTTTTTTGCAGCTCTTTCCAAAGTTCCTTAAAACTTTCAATTGCAGTTTGTTCTCCATTCTCGTTATAAATATCACTAAATTCGAAGTTTTTGCTTTCTAACAGCTTTTTCATTAATTCTCTCGTATGTTCGCATGTAATTACATAATGTTTTAGTGTTTCCCTATCTTTCTTACACAATCTACATCATTTTTCTTTCTCTCTAAGCCAATATTTGTTTCCGTTTTCAAAATTTCCCCATCTGATCTTCGCAATTATCTCAATATCATCCTTTTTCCCATTCTTTTTTAAATATTTTGGTAACCCTACCACGCTAAATTCTTTTTAATTCCTATTATATTTTGCCTCTCTTATTTTCATGTCTATCGTTTGCCTCTCTATGTCCCTATCCCTTCTTTCAGTTTCCTCATGTACATTTCGATTGCTCTCTATCATATTCTATACTTCTATCTCACTTAACCCTACGTTATTGTAATACTGCTTTCTTTCTTTATTATATGTACTTTTTAACTTGTCAATCGTTTTTTCTACTAATTTTTCTTTCCAACATATTTTTATCAGCCTATCTTCCCCTAGTTTACTTATCTTCTCATCGAACTTAACGGCCCTACTCGCCCATTCAATTTTCATTTTCCCTATGCACGCCACTCTATATATGATGTATCTCGGTGTACAAAATTCCAGCTTTAGAACCCACCTAAAATAATCCAGCTGAATTTTTTCTAACTCCTTCCTTTCTTTCCACCCCTAAATTTTGCATCCGTAAGCCATTGCACTTTTAACCAGATAGTTATATAACATTTTCCTTCTTTTAAAATCGTTTTTACATTTGTGTTTTCCTAAACCCCAAGTCCTTTTCGCTGTAACGGTTGCGTTCCCCTTGCCCCGGATTTTGTCAGTCGGGATTCAGGATTCGGAAAGGGGTGAGGTTAGAAATAACTCTGTTTGGTTAACTTTAATAATTATATATATTTAAGACGTCTTCTACAGTGCGTCGTCATTCACCATCTGCAACCAAACAAAGTGCGCTTTTAAGAAGACTTATCTCTTACAGTTATGTCTTATAATCTAGGCGGTAATCGCGGTACTTATCAATTAACGGTACGGTCCTTAATCCTACGCTAGTTGTCGCTTACATTAATTTCGCTTGACATTGATAACGCTAGTTCGGTCGCCGCTATGTTTCGCCTACTTATTGACTACGCTTCGAGCACGGCGGTTCGGTTGGGTGTGTACTTGGCTCTTGCGGAGTCCTCGCGAGAACGTGTGCGCACGATCTCGTGTGGACTCGGCACTGGTTCCTATTTTCCCCCTACCCTGTGTGCGCACAGCGGTAGGTGGAACGGAGGAACGTCGGCGGGATGTTTTAGTGTGGAGTCTCACCGGACCTGATTGAGACGTGTGCGCACGACTCAACCCGGTACGGTGGCTGTCTCTCGTGGCTTCCCTTGCCCTGTGTGCGCACAGCGGCAAGTGAAGCGGCAGAGTGGTGAATGACTGTGTGCGAGCGTGCAGAGTCTGACAGAGACGTGTGCGCACGACTCTGTAAGTCTCTGCAGTCAGTTTCGGGTTCCGGTTACCCTGTGTGCGCACAGCGGCAACAAGAACGGTCGAATCGGCGTGGCGGTGTAGCGGTATGTGTGTGGCGGGTGTGCAGATTCTAATAGAGACGTGTGCGCACGACTCTGCTAGTATTTGCAGCCGGTTTCGGGTTCTGATTGCCCTGTGTGCGCACAGCGGCAACAAGAACGGTTGAAACGGTTTGACGGTGTAGCGGAGTGTGTGAGTGTATGCAGATTCTAACAGAGACGTGTGCGCACGACTCTGCCAGTATCTGCGAGTAGTTTCGTATTCCGATTGCCCTGTGTGCGCACAGCGGCAACAGGAGTGGTCGAAACAACGGAACGGGGTCTAGTGATTTACTACGGCAATTTCGGTATACGTACCGTTACGTGCGCGCACGAAACGGTCAGATATCGGCAGTTCTTCTAGGGCCCTCCTAGCGGTGTCGTGTGCTCACGGCAACGCTCGGATCGGGAGCTCTGATCGAACTCCGCCGTGCTGTCGCGGCTGGGCTTATATAGCCCAAGTCGCTGGCGCCAACGCCCTCTGGTGGTGATTGGGTCGAGTGTTGTTGGTGTATTTGTGTGGTGCTTACCGTGCTCTTTTCGGTAGTGTGCGTTGTTTTGTTTGCGCCCGTCGTCGGTTTCGTTCGCGGCTATGTTTACACTATACAAGCACGTGTTGCTACCCATGAGCACTCGGCTTGTGCTCATGTTATTGTCGTGCGGGTCTGCCTTTCGCTCGCGATGTTTGTGTGCCTACTTGTATACATTTTGCACGAGACTGATGTCTTGTTGCATTGCTGCTACAATGCCTTTTTTTGCTAATTCTGATATGTACCTTATACTTTCCATCCCTATTAAATGTAAATCCTAAATATTTAAAAGACTGCGTTTCCTCTAGCTTCTTTCCTCCCCACGTCCGTTTTTCTTTTTTACTATTTCTTCCTCTATTGAACACTAGAACTTTTGTTTTTTCCTCGCTTAGAATCATATTTGCTTTTAGAGATTTTCTTAAAGTTTTCATCATGTCTATCAGTGCCTGTTTATTTTCCGCTAGAACGATATCGTCTGCATAAACCAGAGACCACAGTCTCATATTACCTATTACGACTCCTCCTAAGTTTCTTTCTTTGAACATCTTTTCCATGTCTGCTATGTAAATACAAAAAAGAATCGGATTCAGCACACACCCTTGTTTCAAGCCCTTAATTGTCCAGAATTTCTCTGAGAGATTTTCTCCTATTCTCACCGTTACTTTTGTTTCTTCGTAAATTTCTTTTATCCTTTCTATTATATATTAGCTAATATCCATCCTTTTCATAGTATCCCATAAAATATCCCTGTCTACCAAATCCAAGGCAGCCTTTAGATCCACAAACAAAGTATATAGCCTATGTCCCCTACCCTTTATTCTCTGTATTAAATGATTCAGTATATAGATGTTGTCCAAAGTAGACCTTTCCTTCCTAAAACCTGCCTGTCCGTCTGGTAAAATCTCTTTTTCTTCAATTTCACTAACTAACCTTCTCCTAATTACTTCCGTGTAAAGTTTGTACGCCGTTGACATAAGTGTAATTCCTCTGTAGTTTTTAGTTTTGTCCGGGTTCCCTTTCTTGAATAACGGTATGATTGATTCCATTTTCCATTCTTCCGTTAATCCTTGTCCATTCCATACCTTGCCTAAAAGGCCTATCAGTTTGTTCACTAGTCCTTCTCCTACGTACATCCATGCTTCGTTAGGGATCCCGTCCGCTCCTAGTGCTTTCCTTTTCTTCAAAATACTCCAGGTTTCTTTTATTTACCTTGCTGATATTTTTTCTTCTTCTTTTTCTTCTTCTTCTTCACAGTTTTGCCTACTTTTTCCTAGTTTCCTAATTTTCGATCCATCTAGTAGTGAGCTAAAATTTTCTTTCCATGTTTTATCTTCTATGTTGCCCTCGACTTTTACTCTTTTTTTCCTGGATCTATTTAAAAACGCCCACACTTCGTTTTCATTTTTAATCAGTCTCAGTTGTTCTTCTTCAAATTCTTTCCACTCTTTTTCTTTAGTTTTACATAGTTCTCTCCACTTTCTTGTTTCTTCTTGATACTTATTCCTGCAGTCTTTACCTTCTTTCCATTTTTTATACGCTGTTTTTGCTTTCCTTTTCCGGCTTGTACAGCTACGGTCCCACATTTCTTAATTTCCAGTGCCCATTTTCTTATTTTAATCTCTTGTTTGGTTACAGCTTCGTCAATTGTTTGTTTCGTATCCTCCCATATTTTTTCTGTTGTGTCCTCTTCCTTTTCAACTACCCCTAGGTCTTGGGTTTTGCTTTTAAAAATTTCAATTGCCTCCTCGCTCCAGGAATACACTTGTTTCACTTTTGCTTCTTCTTCCTCTAGTTTTCCTATCTTCTCCTCTTCTATCCTATCCCTTGTTTCTTCTAGAACTACACTAACTGCAGTATGATCCGATTCTATCCTTTCTTGGAATTTGATTACATTCTTCCTAAGATTTTTGTTTACTAGCACAGTCTATTACCGTGCTACCCCTTGCTCCTATGTACGTAAATTCTCCCATTTCATCCTCTGCAAAGTTTCCGTTCAATATAGACCATCCCTCCCTCCCACAAAACCTGATCACTCTTTTTTCTTGCTCTAGTATATTTCCAAATATACCTATTAGACTTCCTTCCAATCCTATTCTTATAATAAAATCTCCTCCTATAATTACCTCGCTTTCAAGTTCCTCACTTTCTTCTTCTCATATCTCGTAATATTTTTCAATATCCCCTGAATTGTATACCGACCAAATTACTGTTTTTTTATATCCGTTACTTGTTTCTGTTTTTATTAAACCTTCCAGAACTTCTACAGTTTCTTCTCTTTTTCCCTCCATCCATTCTTTCTTTAACCCTATTATAAAACCCCCTTTAGCCCTGCCTTTTTTGATGTTCTTCTCGCTGATATTATTTTCCATACAAAATTTTTCTACAGTTTTTCCTCACCTGTTCTTAAAAATTCCCACTCTCCTTTATCTTTGTTCCACAACCCTGCTATATTAAAAAAAATGAGTTTCTTTTTTTCCACACCTCATGTTTTTGTATTGTCCTCACTTTTTTCCTCTACTATATCTACACTACTCCATTCCTGGCTTACTCTAAATCCTGATTTTGATCTGACCCCCTCTCCTTTATTTGTCTCCTATCTGATCTATTTCTACCTATCTCTCTTTTTTCTTTCTCCATTTCCTCTTCAATATCACCACTTTCCTCCCATCCTCTCCATACATTTTTATAGAAAATTCTGCATGTCCCTGACCTAATCAACCAACCATCTCCCCTTCTTTCTTTTACCCACCTATGAATTTCCTCTTGCTTTTTCCTATCATCTACGTTGAGATCGTTTTCAATAACAATTCTAGTACCTCTCAATTTACTTTTCTTTGTCATAATTCCGCTTTTGTCCTGCTCTCTTACTTTGGCTACTATAACCGGACCGGCTCTTCCTTGCGTATTCTACGGTCACATTGACCTCAAGTTTCATTTCTAACCAATTAACCACCCATTCCTTCAGATTAGTTCCCTCTGCTTCTACTCCCCTTATAACAATATTATTTTCCCTCTCTAGCCTATCCTGATCGTATACGATCTTTTTCATTTTAACGACCTCTCTTTCCGAAAGTGACATACCACTTTTTGCGCTTACGCCCAATCTACCGCTCCTCAGACTCCACGGCGAACTTGTGGCGCCCCCTCCCGCCGTGTCAGCGAGGTTTACTCCGCTTTGCGTCGATTTTACCGACTGTAACTCTTCCCTGTCTCGAATTATTTGTTCTAACCTCTCTAAGCGCTCGCCTAATTCTTTCGTTACCGCGATCAAATCTAACTTTATCTTTTATATTTCAAGCCTTTCCTGCCTAATTTTTCTTACCTCTTCTAAAATCGTATTCTTGAACTCTTCATCTTTTTGCCATTCCGACTTCTCCTAACTATTTCACACAATTTTATAAAAAACTCGCAAAAAACACAAAACCTTGGCCGAACTGCCGCGCACACGTCCATTCACTCAGACACCCTCTAACCCGTATAATCACCCTAGCTGCAATATAAATTTCTACTTCCCTAGAAGGTGATGCATTTGAACAGCCGTTCGTGTCGAGATTCGTGTACACCTTTTCGATGTCTAATGAATTATTAATACTCATTCAACTTTTAATCAATAAAACACGCTTAAAAAGACTAATAAGATTTTTAATGTTTAAATAAATGAATTTGCTACATCTAATGACGGCAAAGTTGTTTTCTACTCGCGCTACCCGGAATTAAAAGAAAAAGAGCAAGATACGATCAAATTTGACCGCGAGCGCGCGACAGTTCCCCCACTCCGTCTCCCGCGGAGGAGTCGGCTTCCGTTGCGCTATCGTCTTTTCGATACTAGTTTTACAATTAATAATTGATTTTAGAGTAACATTAAATATATATCTAAAAAGTATAAGTCTTGAACAGCAGCTACAAATTTGAAAAATCACAATATCTCGTTTATTTACGGAACAATAAACTAATAATAAACTAATCCACTTAGTAGGTGCCCCCGCGGACTTTTTTGTAGATAATTTAACGAACAACTTTTATTCACAACTTTTTCCGCTAAAATCCGTACTTCCCAAACCGCATAGGTAAATACGAAAAAGAAGTGCTCAAATCACACTTTAATTGTTTATTGTTAATTTACTTTACAAAATTAGCCGCTACCAATGTTATATCCTCATTCTACCGAGCCATTTAAGACCTCAAACTTATTTGTCGGAACTTTGGTATAAAAATAAGCCTTTGCATCAATATTACATTGTGTAAAATCAGTATTATATTGTGTTTTATACTTATTATTGCTGAAGATACAGTTAGGACAATTTCACCCATAAAATCTGTAGTCTTATATATTTGAATTTATTATATATTGAATAGAAAACTTTTTAAAAATAAAACAAGTAAAAAATTTTGTTATTTTACCTTATTTTTCAGTATTTTTTATTTAATCTGCAAAAACAAAATCACTAGTATGAAAAGCTTCTTATAATATTATACAAATAACGGTTTTTACTTCCACTTTTGGATGACATTTATAAAAAATTGATGTCTGTGAAGTTAACGAGCCTGCGCACGATGACTCCATCTTGGAAGATGGAAGATTATTAATTATAACATTAATTTTCTTGCAGCTTATAGTTGCAATAAAAATAATGTTTGGGTTGTATGTTTGCCTTGTTTCAGTTGACTGTATAGTGTGAATTTTTCACGAAATTTAGTACATATATTGCAGTAAAAGATATTCATTTTATTTGCTATTGTCATTGAGTCTGATATTTTCAGATTGTGCTCATTAATTATATAATTAATATTGTTGTCATTTCTGTTTTTACTTTTTCGTAAAAACAGAAAATTTCGTAGTAAATTTTGTTAAATATATAGGGAAAATTACTATTTTTTATAGGAACGGTTGGATATACTGATATTATAACACATTTTACTATATCATTATAGTAAACTTTCTAGGATATTGAAAATTTTTAAAAATTTGATTTTTACGGTAACTTGGATATTATTATTATTGTTATTGAAAAGAAGAAGTTCGCAAAAAAATTTAAGTTCTTTCATCCTTAAGTTCACTTAAGAAGAAAGAAGGTATATTCTTTTTGTCGGCAACGAGGATCGAACCCTAGACCTTCTGCACGGCAGTCCAGTACACTAGCTATTTACCTAAACAGACCTGTTATGTTCGAAATTTCAGATCTGATATATTAAGTACCTTAACATGGAAACTAACATTAATAACAAGCCAACGGTAATCAACAAATAATATTGTAATAATAGCATTGCCTTATACATATAAGAACTCATTGAAAAATGTAAAATGCGATGTAGAATAAGTTTATTGTACAAGGAAATTGATATTTATTTAATGTTAAAGTGAGATTAATCGAGGGCTGAAATAAATGTCTTGGATATAAGTAAATTTTAATTTATTAATAGAGTCGCAAGTATTACAAACGAGAAAAACAAGTTGAACAGCGGGAGAGCACGATGTTATAGGACGGGTTCGCGTAGCGGAGTGAGCAGGGGTAAGAGCGCGAACGGCCGAGTAGTCAGCTCCATAAAAGCAATCAACGCTACGCTAGGAAAGGACAGACACTGCACAAACTAGCTCGAACTCTTTCTGCTCTGTATCATATTCACGCGAACGATTCGAACGCGTATTAAAACTATACTAAATCTATACGTTAACCTTAGAGGGCCGGAAAACGCCTAGAGGCGTAAACAATTTTTTTTCAAAAGTACTCAATTTTTTTGCAATGCTCAGCGTCCTTGCACATGCCCAGACATGCTGGGCAGTCTGGACAGTCTTCTAAATTTAATCTACACAGGTATGCTCGATAGCATCCATGTCCCGTCAAAAATTGCGTGAGGTAGTAGTTTACTTCCCCGTGTCTTCTTTTGATCCAGTCTTCAATCTTTGGTATAAGTCGGTGCGTCCAGCGCCCTTTCAGGCTACTGTCCCATCTTCTCTGCCACTCAGCTACTGTTTGTTCTCTGGCAGCGTTCCAGATTTCTGCCTTCGTTCTATCGCTGTTCTCCTGTTTTGCCATGTATATGGCCTTCCGCTCTAGTGCTAAGAGGTCGATGGGTGGCATGCTTGCCACGACGCTTATTGCATCGTCCGATACCGTGCGGTAAGCAGACGCTACTCTTAGCGCACTCCGTCTATACACGGATGACAGGTTTCGCGCATAGGCTTTTATTGCCATTGCATCTGCCCAAATTGGTGCCCCGTACAGCATAATCGATGTACTGACACTTGTTAACAGCTTCTTTTTCTTCTCAGTAGCTCCACCGACATTCGGCATGAGCCAAGAAAGAGCAGCAGTCGTTCTTGACGCTTTTTTACCTGCTAATTCAAGGTGCTGTTTAAACGTCAACTTTTCGTCTATAGTAACGCCCAAATACTTGATAGTCGATTTAGAGGTTATCTCATGGCCGTCTACCATTAGGGCGATTGTCTCCATTTTCTTCCTGCTAGATATCAGGATCGCCTCGGTCTTGTGTCCAGCGAGTTCAAGTCCCGTTTCTCTCAGCCACCTCTGGATGGTGGTGATCGCTTCATTGGTGATTTCAGCGACGTCTTCTTTTTCCTTCCCTACTGTAGTCTCAGCACTCCGTCATACATAATGTTCCACAATGGCGGGCCCAGTACTGATCCCTGTGGAACACCTGCCGTGACCTTGTAGGTTTCAATGCCGCAATCCGTTTCGTACAGTAAAGTTCTGTCCTTCAGATAGTCGGCCATCATCCTCCTGATGTAGGTGGGCACCTCAAGCTTTTCAAGCTCTTCATGTATCTTCGTCCAATTTGCAGAGTTGAATGCGTTTTTGACATCCAAAGTAATAACTGCACAGTACTTCTTTGTTCCGCCCTTCCACCGTTTTCCAATGATGGCTGCTCGGGCTGTGTTTACTACTAGGCCGATCGCGTCCAAAGTAGATCGGCACTTCCGAAAGCCATATTGGTGCTCGGCAAGCCCCTTGGTCTCTTCGATTATGCACTCCATCCTGCTGCTGATAATGCGCTCCAGTATTTTTCCTTGAGTGTCCATCATACATAATGGTCTGTACGATGTCTCCCCTCCGGGCGCTTTGTTACCCTTAGGTAGCAACACAAGTCGCTGCTTTTTCCAGTTCGTCGAAAATCTCCCTTCTGCTAGGCATGCATTGTAGAGGCCAACAAATTCTTCAGGTTTAGCCTCGATGGCATGCTTCAGCGCCACATTTGGTATGCCGTCAGGACCGGGAGCCTTATTGTTTCCTACCCTCTTGCTTGCTACGAGTAGCTCCGCAACTGTAATTGGAGGTATATCTTCTTCCCGCACTTCCTCTGCTATAGCATATGGTGCGTCCGATTGACTTGGAAAAAGTGTTGTCACTACCCTCTTTAGTACCTCTGGGCACTTTGGTGGGGGTATATAGCTTCCTTTGAGTGTCTGCATAACTGTTTTGTAGGGCCTGCCCCATGGATCTTTATTGACCTCTTCTAGCAGCTCCTTATGACATCTCTGCTTGCTTTCACTGATGCACTTCTTGAGGGTGCACTTGGCTCCTTTCATTCTTCTGCTGCATTCTTCTACAGCTTCGCTTCCAATACCGGTTCGGTAAAACTTTTTCCTTGCTCGTTGCTCAAGCCTTCGTGCTCGGTGGCAGGCGGAGCGCGCTGATCTAATCTTCTCGTTCCACCAATATACTGGTGCCCATCTTTGATTGGGCACTTTTCTTGGCATAACTGCGTCACAGGCTCGGGTGAGCCATTTTGTCATTTGTTCATCCTTATGTTCTGCTGATCCCGTCAATTGGATATTTCCTAACATCATCAGAAATAGTTCCTTGTCGTACTCCTTGGCTTTCCATTCCATTTTCGTACTTATAGGGTTAGTACAGTGTACCATGTTTTGTGTGCCCAGCTCCATTATAATGGCGTGGTGATCACTATTAGTGAAGTGATCGCTTACGGTCCATTTACTCACCTCTTTTACCAGAGATCTACTAACAAATGTTAAGTCGATCACTGATTCAGCGTCCACCTTTTTATAGGTTGGTACGTTGCCTTCGTTCACCAGCACCAAGTCCAGAAGTGTGAATGCCTCTAGTAGGGCCTGTCCTCTTCTATTGGTTTTTCGGCTGCCCCATTCAACCGCCCATGAGTTAAAATCCCCAGCTATAATAGCTGGTTTTTTAGCCCTGACATCTCGTACTAGCCGGTCCAAGAACTGCTGAAACTGATCTATTGGCGCACTGGGTGGGGCATAACAGCTGTATACCTGTATACCCTCAATGTTTGCGCTGGCAAAACCTGCTTCTTTGACTTTCATCCTACTTTGAAAGGTAACGTCTCTGCACGCCCAAATAGCTGCTTTACCGGAGCCATCGGATTCCCACCTTGGCTGTTCAAGATCTCTGTACTGCTCGCTGATTATAGCAACATCAATCTTCTGCTCACGGACGTACTGACAGAGAAGGTCCTGTGCTATCTCACAGTGGTTCAGGTTTAACTGTACTATTCTCATCTTCTTTGTTTTGTGGCTTTCACTGCCGCTTGGTACGCTGGACAATTATAGCTACCTGCGGCATGGTCGCTTTTCTCTACGTCGTCCTTTCCTCTGCAGGGAATGCAGCTGGGCTGGTTTGTGCAGTCTTTCGCTACATGTCCCGCTGAGCCACATTTGTAGCAGCAGCGGCTTCTGTCGTGCTGCTCAATGCAGCTTGCAGCAGTATGGCCGAAGCCCAAGCATTTATAGCACCTGAGCGGGCGGGTGTCTCGCTTTATTGCCCTTATTCGGCAGATAACCCACCCTATCTTTATCTTCTCACCCTTGATAAACTTCTGGGCTATCTGGGCAGGTAGCTGTACTATTGCTTTCTGCGTATCTCCATAAGCTTTACGAAGCGACTTTACCGCCGTAGGTTCGAAATTATGTCCTTCCTCGTTATTTTTGCGTAGTGCGTCCACTATGTCCTCCTTAGTGGTCAGCATGTCAAGATCTTTAATCTCGAAGGCCTCTTCATGATGCAGCGCCCTGATTGTAGCAGTTTCCACTAGTACTGCTTTCACCGCTTCCTGGAGCTCAGCTGTTTCCACCTCCTTGGAACGTCGTAGTTCGAGTAGCAGACCTCCTGCTGTTGTTTTGCGTATTCTATGTACGCTGTTTCCTAACTTTTCTAGGCTAGGCTCTGCCTTCATTTTCTTTAAGATTTCGGCGTAGCTTTTTCCACCTCGGCCCTGATGACTAAGGCGTCAGGTCTAGGAGGTCTTGCTCTTGCCGTCCTACTTTTTCTGGTGCCTTTTTGGTCTTGGCCATGAGCACCAGTGTTATCCTTCCTGTTTACGCTTTTTTCTTTTTTCTTCTTTGCCTTCCTTGTCACCACCTCTTGCCACGAGTCTTTCTCCCTCTGGCGGACATTATCGTCGGCTGCTCTTCTTGCAGAGCTCGCCCCACTAACGCGGCTAGCCTGCTGTGGTTTCCCCTTGCCGACCGGCTTAGGGGTCACTTCATTCGCCTCTGCTTGGCTAATTGCCCTTTCCAGAAGGCCAGGGGTTGTTTGGGTCACCTTGCCCTTAGTCCCTGGCCGTTGGCACTGCATAAGGTTATCGTCTGCAGAGCAGAGAGCCCTGTAGCTGGCCCTTATACTCCGGGCGATATCCTTAATTTGTTTGTGCACATTGTGTCTGTCCCTGACATAATCGATCAGCTCATCGATTTTGCTGCCAAGGCGATCTAGGTGCACGTTTTTGGAGGTCGCGCTTTCTGCTCGCTTGTCGCCATCTGCGTCTACCTCCATATTCTCTGCCTTCTTTCCTGTAGCATTACCATTGCCTTCCCGTGCCAGGTTACCTACAACGGGGCTGGTTGTGTTGTACATCGAAAGCGTACTTTCGCCTCTCCCAGATCCAAGGGGTTTATCCCCAAGGAGGCGAGCGTCGACCACCGGGGCTGATACCCGATCGGAATCGACGGCAGGATTAGTAATGCCTGCCTGGGTACTCATATGTTTGAGAACGCTTCTTGATTGATTGTCCTTGCCACCCTAAATACCTGATGTTTCGGTAATTCTAAGCAGTGCTGGGGTGCCGAGGACTTTCGTGGCAGCACCGTTAGCTCCTGTACCCTAGGAAGGGGCCCTTTAACAAAGTGCTAGCATCCGGGCCAGATGCACCTTGGTTTTTTTAAGCGAGGTTTTTACTCCTCCCCCTCCTCCTTCCCCACCTATTGGGTAGTGGGGCCCCGGGCTTGGGACCGGTGTAGCGGAGTTTTGTATGCGTATGTGTGTGTCTGTGTGTGTATAGTTTTTTTTTTTTCTCCTTATAGAGTGAGAGGTTAAGGGCAAATCCATTATGGACGATATGGCACCGTCTGGTACCACCTGTGTGGGACTCTCACCCACTAAACCCTTCGTTTACCGTTAGCTTTTGAGTTCCAACAGCAACCGAATCCTCTCCGTCCTCCTTACCGACCCTAAGTAAGTTGGACCTGGCTCTTTCTCCAATAAACCCCCCCGCGGTAACACCGTTTGAGTATTGCTTCGCGGGGGAACTTTGGGCTACCGCCCTCGTCTGTTGATGTGGTCGTCATCACGTTTTCCGCTGCCGTCTACTTCTTACCGCATCGTCCGGTCGTCTGTTTCTTGCTGCATCTCACGTCTTCTTCTTCTTTTTTCTTCGTCCTTTCGGACCTTCTTAAGGATGTCTGCAACAAAATTGTTTATTGCGCTCCATCCGTCGGCCGAAGTCATCATGGCTACCATAATAGACTCAGGCGTTACTCTGGTCTGTAGGTAGCACACAAGTTCTTCTCGTTCCTGTTTGAAAGAATATCTTTCAACCCGGGTAATAATCCATCTAGCATATAACTACATCTATAACTAAATACATGAGATTTCAGATGTTTCATAGCCTAATACAAATGATTGACGCATGGTAAAATGCTGTTACAATTATTAGTATCCTCAAAGTACAGAATATTCTTATCATAAAGTATTTAACTTAGTTCTACACTTAAATTCACTAGTTTACTAAATTTAGACTGAATCGCTAGAGTCTTCTTTTGATGCAGGGCCTCCTTGTTCTTCGTATTCTTGAAGTGGCAATTTGCAAATTTTCGATATGGGCCGCTTCAATATACCTTTCGCAGTTTGTACTGACACTACCCTGACGTGCCCATCCTTGCCCGGGTGCGTATCTGTAATACGTCCAAGTGGCCACTGCATTGGAGATGTGTTATCCTCTCTGATGATCACCATGGTGCCCTTTGCGATATTCGGAAGCTTATTTTGAGTCCATTTAACCCTTTTCTGAAGCTGAGGCAGGTACTCTTGCTGCCACCTCTTCCAAAAATGTTGAACCATTAGCTGTAAATGCTGATAGCGATTAAGTCTATTCGGATTGATGTCAGTGAGATCCGCTTGAGGCAAAGCCTTTAAGGTGTCTCCAATTAGGAAATGAGCAGGAGTGAGAGGGGTAAAAAGTCAGCATTGTTTGCTTTTGTTCCGGTAAAGTATCAGTATATATTTCTTTAGCCCTCGGCCAGCTAGATTGATCGTTGACAAGCCAATGAGGTCCGTGCCACCATAGGATGGAATCACGGAGCTCCTGCGCGTTTATGCCGCGCGAGATTAAGTCTGCTGGATTTTGGCTCGATATAACGTGACCCCAATTCTCGTTGGTCAATTCTTGTATTTCCGCGACTCGATTAGCGACAAATGTCTTCCAATTGCTAGACGGTGCTTTGATCCATGACAGCGCGACCATTGAGTCTGACCAGAAGTACCACTGATCAATGCTTGCGCTGCACGCCACTGACACCTTATGCGCTAGCTGAGCTAATAGCACGGCACCGAGTAATTCTAATCTTGGTATTGAAGTCGCCTTGAGCGGCGCTACTCACGATTTTGCGCACAGTAGGTGAGAAGTACGCTCACCTTTGTTGTTGGTCGAACAGACGTAAATGCATGCCCCGTATGCCGCCTCGGATGCGTCGCAAAATCCATGAAATTCAACCGATTTCGCGTTTCTGACTGACACATGTCTATTTATTTTAATTTGATTTATGTCCCCCAGTTGAGCATAAATCCTTTTCCAGGCGTCATGTACGTCTTGAGGCAGTGATTCGTCCCAGTCAAGTTTGAGCGTCCAAAGTCTCTGCATAATTATTTTTGCTTGGATGACGGCTAGCCCGACTAGTCCCAACGGATCGAAAATTTGAGCAATCATGGACAGTATTGTTCGTTTGGTAATTCTGCGCGTGTCCGTGAATCCAACTCGATATTTGAGCGTGTCACTTAAAGGGTCCCACAGCAGCCCTAAGGTTTTAGGATCTTTATCCGCTTGTATTGATACAGATGAGCTCGTCAAGTTCTGCTGTCCTTCAAGTATACGCGTGTCGTTAGAAGCCCATTTACGAAGATTCATGCAAGCCGACTGTAAAATCTCATCAAGCTCGCGCTTCAAACGTATACCTTCAGCAATAGAGTTGACGCCCGTTAGCAAGTCGTCTACGTAAAAATCCTTCTCTATTACTTTGCTAACTAAAGGATATTTATCGCGATTTTCAATTCCAAGTTGCACAAGACAGCGAGTTGCCAAGAATGCTCCGGACGCGGTTCCGTAGGTGACTGTGTTGAGTTCGTACTCTTTAATTGGAGAGTTAACGTCGGTGCGCCACAAAATTTTTTGCATTTTTCGTTGCTCTTTTTTGACAAGAATTTGTCTATACATCTTCGCGATGTCCACGGAGATCACGTACGCGTGCTGCCTAAATCGTATGACGATCGCGAAAAGTTCGTCTTGTACGGTCGGTCCAGCGTATTGTACGTCATTCAGGGAAGGCCCTTTTGTGCCGTCTGGTCGTTCAGTATTTTTTGAGCCGCGAAAAACAACGCGTTTCTTACTAGTGGTGCTCTCTTCTTTTGACACCAAGAGGTATAGTAGATAACAACATGGCTCGTTATCGTCCGTATCTTTTGCCGATACTTCGCTCATGTGTCCTAGCGACTCATAATCTCCCATGAAGTCAGTGTAGTCTTTTTTAAGTTCTGGCCTTCTGGACCAAGTCCTTTCAGTAGAGAGAAATTTCTTTAGCGCTAAGTTTTTAGAGTTGCCTATCTCACTCATATTATCCTTAAAAGGTATGCTTACTACAAAGCGTCCGTTTTCGTCACGTTTCGTAGTTTTAATAAAATGTCTCTCGCAAAAGTCATTTGAGTTATCTTTTGTGTCTAAAAAATAGTGCTCTATTTCCCAGAATTTTTTCAGCTGTTCGTTCAGCTGATCATTTTTGACCAAGTTGCATACGACTCTATAGTTCCTCAAATGGGGCAGCTGAACCGTTCCTGCGACTACCCACCCTAGCAGCGTTTTTTTGAAAAATGGCTGATCCTTTTCTAGCCTTATCATGCCGTTGCATTCCAATTCGTAATATAACCCGGCGCCAATTAAGAGATCTACCGGTCGCGAGCGATCGAAGTGCGGATCGGCTAACTCAATGCCACTCGGAATCTTTATCTTAGACGATGTCATTTCTCGCGAGGGTAGATTGTCACTTATCTTGTCCATCACCAGACAAGATATGGTGGCGGAAAACCCATTGACGCGTGATTTGATTTTTAGAGGTGCGTAGTTTCCGATTGAACGGCCAACGCCTTCTATCCCCGTGACTTCGATTGACGTTTTTTGTAGAGGCAAACCTAACCGGGCGCGAAGATCGGCTGTGATTATATGAGCTTGTGAACCCGGGTCAAGCAGCGCGCGGCATTCCCGCAATTGCCCTTGCTTGTCGCATACTTTTACGGCGGCAGTCGCGAGTAATACGTAACCAGATGCTCTAGGCACGCTCACCTGAGCACTCATTATCTTTTGAGGAGATCCGGAGGTTTCGACCTCAGGTTGATTTGTCGGCATTGAAGCTGCGCTCGATGCACTCGGTTTTGCAGTCGTGCTTCCTTGCGTGGGGGCCTGATCTATGTGAAGCAAATTATTGTGCTTTTTTCCACATCTCTTGCAAGGCCCAAAATTAAATTGCCTGTTCCTATGCGAGTCCGACAGACAGTTAAAACATAGGTTTAAGGCCTGCGCCTTCCGTACGCGCTCTATTGGTGAGAGTCGTTTAAACCCGTCACATGCATAAATAGCATGCGTGCCATTGCAAAAAGCGCATATTTTTGTGGTTACCGCGTAAGATTTAACGTGGCTATTATTTCTTTGATTTGATTTAGTATATTTATTTTCATTAATCGGTTTATCTGTTTGAACCTTTTGTAAGTATTTGCAGTGCATTTCTAGAAAGTCGGTCATGGTTTTTAACCTGATTTTCGATTCTTTCTGCGACATTCGGGATTTTTCCCATTCACGTTTTACTGCGTTGTTTAGTTTTGAGCTTAGGATACAGACGAGGAGAGTGTCCCATTGCTCAGTTGGCTCGTCTAATGCCTTCAAAGCCATTAAGTGGCTATTCGCGCTATCCAGCAGGTTGCGTAGTTCAATGTATGATTCCTTTGTGAGAATCGGAAGTTCAAAAATTCCGTGCACGTGGTGGTGGATGAGCGAGCTCGTATCCCCGTATCGTGCACAGAGAGCTTTCCACGCCAAATCATAATTGGCTTCTGAGATACCTAACTTATCAATGGCAGGCACCGCCTCGCCCTTGAGTACTGAGTTTAAATAATGAAACTTTTGAATTTTGTTCAATCTACCGTTCTCATGTATCAAGGATTTGAACGTATCGCGGAATTTAATCCAATCTCCGTACGCACCATCGAATTTAGGCAAATCTATTTTCGGCAGATTTATGCCGATTTTATCCACGCTTTGGCGCTCTATTTGCGACGATACCGAACCGAAACTAGACGCGCGGCTTCTGCCCGTTTCTTGAAATCGGCTGAGGATTCTCTTTGCTTTCGCGGTCGCGGCGTAATAGTCCCTTTCGAACTGAACCCGTTCCTGGTTTTCCGCGGTACTCAACTCTGCATCATCGGCCACTAAAATATCTATACGGTCTTGAGTCTCCTCATATTTATTTAACAAGGACTCAAACCTAGATAGTCTGTCTCGCAATTCAAATTCGTCTACATCGGCTCCTGAATCATTTAGGTAATTAGAAAACCGTGTTATGGCTCCTTTTTGAGCAGCGCGGGTTCTTTTTAAACCTTCCATTTCGCTAACCCAACGAACTAGTACAGATCGAAGCTATCTTTGATTTTAGGATGTAGGAATAATTGGAGACTCACCAGTTTGGAAGATCTTCTTTTAAACTCCAGATCACCGCCCGCCTTGACCAGATACTGTTGCCGTGGCAGTGAAGCCCAAGTGCTCCTTTTTAGATTCGCTTCGTTATTGTCGACGAATCGTAATTAGAGTTTACACGCCTTCTCCGTGTAAATGGTTTTTTAAGTTGCTAGGATTATTTTCTTTCAAATCCAAAATATTCTTCTTCTTATTTTCACGTCACTTTTTTCACAAATTCAGAGTCCGCTGAATTTAGTTTCACTTGTGTTTGTCGATCCACTTTCACGTATTCATCCGGCTCGAAGGACCATGTTTTTGCGTGTCGTTAAATAAATTCAACTAGACGCCGTGTTGTTAGTACTGATATTGTTTATTGAATGTAACAGATTATAAATGAGGATGAATAAGAGCTAGTGAACAACTATTTTAACTTCGTTAATACAGAGATGTCGGTGACGCGAATAAAAATTACGTGAGACTAACAGACCCGAAACGCGCCAGTACAATTATCGGCTCGGTACTCGTTCGGATCTTTCTCGCTTGGTTGCACGAGTAGTTCTGATTTCTGCTGTGTCTCTCAGGAATCAAGTTAACTTGGGAGAACAGCACCTCCCTCTGGTGGAGGGTATTTTCTCTCCTTCTACCAAAAAATTGGTGTGGCCAATTTTTGTAAGGAGATATTCTATTGGTTGAAATCCCCTCCCGTCGGTCAAGGCGGAGCCTCTAGCGAGGGTCGGGTTTATGGCCCTAGCGGCGGACAAGCCCAAATGGGTCTGGCGCTGAGCACGAGAGCTCTACCGGGGACGGGATTATCGACCCTCGATCGGCACCTAATGTTTTTTACCTGCGCGAGGTTACAACCGGAGGATAATGATTCTTTATTTTGCCGAGACGGGTTCCGGGTTTCCCCATTCTTTTACAGTTATTGGTCTGAGACGACGGCGGGGTTTTCCAGTTCTTTTATATTTATTGGTCCGCGCCGACGGCGGGGTTTTCCAATCCTTGAGAGCTAAATTTTGGACACGCTCGCCCTAATGAATGCAGCGTAAAAATATATGAGTTTAAACACTGTTCATAGCGTGGACATTCACTGAACACATGCTCAGCGTCCTCGATTACATTCAAGCACGTCGGGCAATCCGGGCAATCCTCCAATTTAAATCGGTGCAGATACGCCCGGTAGCATCCACGTCCACTCAGAAACTGCGTTAGGTAGAAATTTACTTCCCATGTCTTCTTTTTGTCCAGTCTTCTACACTTGGTATGAGGCGGTGTGTCCACCGACCCTTACTACTAGAGTCCCATCGCTTTTGCCACTCCGTCATTGTTACTTTCCTAGCGGCATCCCAAATTTCTATCTTGGTTTTGTCGCTGTCTCGTCTTTTTCCTTCGTCGATTGATTTTCTCTCCCTTGCTAGTAGGTCTATTGGCGGGAGGCCGGCAATAACGCAGACCGCCTCGTCCGATACCGTACGGTAAGCAGACGCGACCCTAAGTGCATTTCGCCTGTGCACTGAGGAGAGCTTTCGTCCATATGCCTTCACCAGTACAGCGTCTGCCCATATCGGGGCTCCATACAACATGATTGATGTACTAACGCTTCCCAGTAGCGTTCTGCGATTCTGTGTGTGTATAGTTGTAAGTGCTCTAAAGCATGTGTGTGTGTGTGTGTGTGTGTAGAGTTGTAGTAAGTGTACTAGAGTATGAGTGCGTGTATGGTTGTATGTGAACTAGGGTATTCTTATATTTATTTATTTTATGTTTTCACATTTTTTTACTTTTTAGAAAACTATTTTTATTTTACAATTAGTAACTACTCAATTATTTATGGCAAATTGTTTTTAGTATGATAGGTATAAAAGCAAGGAGTAATACATAATGGAATGGAGCAATTACTGCATTGGAATTTTGATTCTGCTCTTTTTTTGTCAGGATGCACAGCGCACAACATTTTTTCTTGTCTGAGAAAACAGGTAAATGTTTTCCCACGAGTCGTGCAGAAGTGGCCTCATTGCTTTTATTCAGCTCATCATTCAATTGGAGTATATCTTTAACTATTTTCATTTTAAATTCAGGAAAAGATAATCTATTATTATTTATGTTGTACATTGCATGTGCATTTACAAGGACCATATCGACTAAGTGAAAAAACAATTTTTTGTACCACTTCATTGACTTTCTTACGGTCTCAGTCAACGATAGTTGTTTGTCAATCAGGTCTATTCCTCCCATATTTTTATTATAATCAATTATGCACGTTAGTTTCATTTTTTTCTCTCCAGTTTTCCAGTCTCTTTTCCCTGTTTCTGAATATTCAAATTCGTGTACTGAAGTTATCATGTACACTTCTTTTTTATCGTGCCATTTTATATTCATCCAGACCATGTTATGGACGAGTTGAACTTCTCCCTTTTGAAGTTGCATATTCAAGCATGGTAATCGTTTTCTGTTCTTTTTTATCGTACCGCATAATCCTGTGTCTTTCTCATGTAAAAATTCAGACAATTTCGGAGAAGAATACCAATTATCGACGTAAAGAATATGACCTTTGTTGAAATAATCTTTCATCATATGAGCAACAACATCTCCTGAAACACCCAAATCGAACTTCTCGAAATCAGTATTCGCTCCTATGTAAATAATAAAGTCCAAGAGTATTCCGGTCTCACAATCTACAAGAACAAATAATTTTATACCAAATTGGTAGCGTTTCAAAGGTAGATATTGTTTGAAAGACAGTCGACCTTTCCACAAAACAAGACTTTCATCGATGCATAATTTTGTTGCTGGATCTATAATGATCGCAAACTTTGTTTTCAAATGATCTACAACCAATTTCCATTTTTTCAATGGATGATCGAATGGAACATAATTATCTGTAAAATGTAAAAACCGTAAAATTTGACAATAACGATTGCGAGTCATTGTTTTTGGAAATATGGGAGTTGATAACATTGGAGAAGTACTCCAATAGTCTTTCAGATTTCCTTTTCTGATATGTCCCATGAGAATGGATAGAGCTAAAAATTTCAAAAGTTCTTCTTTTTCCAAATCTACCCATTTAGCCATGTTCACCCATTCCGGTTCAGGATTTTGACCTTGAAATCGATTTGTTTCTTCGCATATAAGTTTAAGAAGAATTTCATAAAAAAAAAATTCAAAATAATGAATGGGATCATTCCCATTTAATTCGATATTTTCTCTGATACCAGGTCGTGATGAAAATGATTTGATAGAAGGAGAAAAAGAATTTTCATAAAATATTTCAAGACCAGGAATGTACTGTAATTCATCCGTATCAATTTCTACAATTTTTGTATCAGAATCAGAATTAGAATCAGGTTCAATTTCTAGTTCAGATTCTCCACTGCTAATTGACATATTTGGAGAGATAATCAGATGATGATCCTGACAAAAAGCTATGATATAAAAGTATTCGTATAGTAGCAATAAATGTAAAAAATGTATACAAGTGGTAGTGGTTCTAAATTGATTGCAGTAAGTTTTATAAATTTGACCTTGAGAATGACTTTGACCCTGCCCTTGTGGGGTCAAGCTATCTACGGTTTCAGATTCAGCAAACCAAAAAACATGATACAATGTTTTCAAGAATGTTACCATATTTTGTAGATTTGATCTTCAAATGACCTTGGCTCTGAGGTCATGGGGTCAAACCGACACCAGATTCAGATTCAGCGACCCATAAACATAAAGTGTATATGCTCTGGTCCGTGGGTTTTGACTTTTATTTTTTTTTGTGTGTTATAATGTATTTGTGTAGTTTTCAAATGTAAAGAATAAAGAAACTCAGATATCGCCGGTTGATAGCGCCCTTTGTAATATTTTTCAAGTAATATTGATTTAGAATGTCCAGATAAAACCTAAATACAGCTAAAAATGGAAAAAATTGTGCATTTTAACGTTTTTCTGAAATTTTGAAAATTTCAACATTTGGTCTTACCGTACCAGACCGGAATACGCCTCTAGACGTAAGGGGTCTGACTCACCAACATCTCAAGTTACAATTAGTTTGGCTCTAACTCAGGATCCTTAAACCACATTCCTACGGAAAAATGCGATTTTCAAATTTTTCAAAACCCCGGCCCTCTAAAGGTTAATAGAAATACTACTATGCCAGCATAAAACACTATAGCAACTCATTATTATAAGACAAATACTTTTCTTCATCAAGGCCCATAACCTCAACATTTTAAGATCTATCAGAGCCATTTATATTATGTAATGTATTAACTTTTATTATACATGCAAGAATGTTTACTAAAGTAATATAATGATTCAAACGGAGGAAGAAGGAGGAGGGAAGAGAAATTTGAATGGGATGGAAGGGAGATAGAGGTGGTGAAAACATTTGAATACTTGGGATACACGATGAAAGAAAACGGGAAAGAGGAAGATCAGGTGAAGAAGGTGAAAGGAAGGGCAAATGCGCTGATAAGTACTCTGTGGGGCCTAGGAGAGGCAACGTTCAAGGACAGCTGGAAGATGAGGATGAAGCTGTTCGACGCTCTAGTGCAGAGCGTAATAGAATATGGGGCGGAGATATGGGGTTGGAAAGGGCAGGAGGATTTAGAGAAAATACAGAGAAGGTACATCAAATGGGTGCTGCACCTAGATAGGACCACGCCGGCACATGTGATTCACTGGGAGACGAAAAGGTTTAAATTAGAGACAAGGACAAGGAAAAGGGCGGTTAGGTTTGAAAGGAAACTGAGGAGAGCAAAAGAGAATACTTTGCTAGGAGAATGCTGGAGGCTGCTGAAGAGAGAGGGAGAAAGGGGAGAATGGAAGGGAAGAGGGAAGGACGTGAGAAGAATGGAATTGGAGAAGTGCGGGATATCGGTGGAGGATTATACGAGAAGAATGGAGGAGGAAGAGGGAGTGGAGGAAGAAATAGAAAGGATAAACAAGGACACACAATGGCAGAAGTGGAGAGAGGAAATAAATAAAGGAGACAAGAGGGAACAAATACTGGAAGAAGGAAGAAGAAAGGGTATGCAGGCTATGTGGGAGTGAGGAGGAGACGCTTAAACATGTGTTCGAAGAATGCGTGGAGATGAAGATAGAGGGGAAAAAGTGGCAGGAAACAGTCGGAGGGTGAAGAACGCAAGTGGGGAAACTCTATAGCACTATATGGAAGAGGAAAAATAAAGAAAGGCAGCAAGAATAAAGGAGGGGAAGGCAAGGAAGGAAGGAAAAGAAAGGACGAAGCAGAAAGGAGATTTGAAAAGCGCGCGCAAAGCATGCGGGGAAGTCTAGGGAAATTCCCTAGGAGGAATTAGACGGAGGGAACAGGGAGAAGAAAGAGGAACGAGAGGAACAGAAAGGAGAGCACATGGTGAGAAGAGTAGAGAGGTTATAGCAGGGAGAGAGAGAGCGTGCAAAGTCAACAGAGGGACAAAGAAGATAAAGAACCAAAGGCGACAAAAAAGTAGGAGGGAGAGATGTCGAAGCATGAGAGAAGAGTGGAGAGAGAGATGCGGGATATGAAAGAGGAGATGAAGAAGTAGAGGGTGAAGCTGCAATTGGAGAGAGGGAGAAGAGAAGCGGCGGAGAGAAAGATGATGGACATAGAAGGTGATGTAGAAATTTTGAAAGGAAAATTGAGTGAGGAAAGGAGAGAGAGGGAGAAGATGCAGAGAACAGTCAAAGAATTAAAGGGACTGGTAGAAAAATTGGAAGGAAAAGTAAGGAGAGAGGAGAGAAAAGGGATTGAAAGGGAAAGGGCCAATGTGAAAAGTGAGGTTAGGATTGTGAACACCAACAAGAGAAAGAGGACGGAGGGAGGGAGGAGCAAAGTAGGAGAGACAGGTGTGATCATCCATAAAGGGACAAACTGGAATGAGAAGGAGGTGCTGCAGGACTGGCTGGACGAGATCCTGGAGGGAACGAGTTGGGAGCTGGAGGAGACCACAAACCAGGACACAAAAAAAATCATCTTTGCGGCAGAAGAGGAAATTGAGGAGATATGGAAGAGGAGAGAGGAAATTAATGAAGGGGGAAAGGTGAGAATAGAGCAGTGCATGAGTTGGGAGGAGAGAAGGGCAAAGAAAGAAGCCATGGGGATAAGAGAGAGAAGAAGAGAGGAAGCGAAAAAGAATGGAGAGCTGCTAAGGAACGGGGACTTCAAGGTGAGAGTGGACGGAATCCTGTACGAGTGGAAGGAGGAGGAGGGAAGGATCAGAAGGGTAAGAGAGGAAAGGAGGAAGAAGGAAGAATAGGAGGAGAGATAAAATAAAAAAGAGAAGAAAAGAAGAAGAAAAAAAAAAGAGAGGCGTATTAATGCACACAAATGTATATATGTAAAGACAGCATTGTAAAATACTAATGTATGAAGACAATAAAGATTATTATTATTATAATATAATGATTCAATATCTTAAGGGATATCAAAGCCATTTGTACTTTATAAAATATTAATTTTTACTATACATTTAATAATTTTTACTAAAATATTAATAAAAATTATTACATAATATAGTAAAAATTATTATCATAATAATAAAAATGACTACAAACTTAGTAAAAATCCCCATAAATTGAGTATATCTAACCGTTCCTGTAGAATATAGTGATTTCTCTTATTAAAATAGCGATTTTTACTACGAATTGTTTCTCACTGTGTTGCGAATTTAATCTTGTTTTCGCTTAAGTTTAATCTTGTTTTCGTTTAAGTCGCTTTGGAAAGTAGTAGCAAATTCCTTTTTGATTCCGTTTCACTTAATCTGCATGTGTAAAATTTTTTCAATTTTTTTTCTTTAATCGTTTGCTTAAGAAATACTAAGGCTTCTTTACCAAGATGTTTGTCAAGAACTTTTATGTTCACTGCACTATCCATAAATGTAACGGCCAACACACGAGGACTTACATTTTTCAAAACATCTAATTTTAAAGTGTAACTTCCTTCCAATATATTTGGAATTTCAATCCACCTTAGTAAAAAATCTTGGAAGGAATTCACATTATTTCATTTTTTTATATGGCTATAATGCTGGCTCAAGAGAAGCTCCACATACTTTAACTTTTTGTCTATTAACTGCTCTTCCACGAGTTCTTTTAATATTATCAAACACTATATTTTGCACTTATATACGCTTATAGACGCTTCACGACCTGATATTTTCACTTGGGTTGTTCAATCGACTCACCCACCATCTTACGTGGGTTATCGGGTTAACCCATTAACGCCCAAGCGGCGAAAATATTTACGAACTTTTCAACGACTTTATTTCGTACATTATTTGACTGAAAAAAATTTGCGTCACCACTATTTCTACGCAAAATTTAATGCTCTTTCAGAATCCAGAGTCAAAATTTGGATAAGACATCAAGAAAAAAAAATATGGCCGATTTAAACGTAAAAAATAAGAAAATTTTCAAAAAAATTTTTTTTTTGAATTTTTTCTAGGTATGTTTTCGAAAATAATTCATGTTCTAATCATGATCAGGGGTGATCACGATACTTGCAGTTTAACATAAAATTTTTACACAATGATTGGACTACTACACTTTACAAAATGGCGGCCAGAACGTAAAAATTGTATAAAAACTTTAACCATCTTTTTTCTCGGAATATATTGAGTTTAGCAAAAATTATCTAAGAATAAAAATGTCTTAGATTCAATCATAGAATACTCTTGAATTTTTTCAGAATTTTCAGAAATGATTTTTGTTTTTGAAAAATCACAAAAAATTGAAATTTGGAAAAAAATTTTTTTTAATTCTGAAAAAATTCAAGAGTATTCTATGATTAAATCTAAGACATTTTTATTCTTAGATAATTTTTGCTAAACTCAATATATTCCGAGAAAAAAGATAATTAAAGTTTTTATAAAATTTTTACGTTTTGGCCGCCATTTTGTAAAATGTAGTAATCCAATCATTATGTAAAAATTTTATGTTAAACTTCAAGTATCGTGATCACCCCTGATCATGATTAGAACATGAATTATTTTCAAAAACATACCTAGAAAAAATTCAAAAAAAAAATTTTTTTGAAAATTTTTTTATATTTTACGTTTAAATCGGCCATATTTTTTTTTTCTTGATGTCTTATCCAAATTTTGACCCTGGATTCTGAAAGAGCATTAAATTTTGCGTAGAAATAGTGGTGACGCAAATTTTTTTCAGTCAAATAATGTACGAAATAAAGTCGTTGAAAAGTTCGTAAATATTTTCGCCGCTTGGGCGTTAATGGGTTAAGTGGTTTTGTTGCAGTTGGTTGTAGTACGAAGTTGTTTTAGTAACAGACTCGCATGCTTTGAAAAATAATCATACCAACCCCAATAACCACTCTTGGTTTGTATTGCCGTTGGCTTAGTACTGAGTTGCTTAATCCAATAACCCAAGTAAATATGATGGGTTAACTCTCGCTTATGCATCATTGTTTCCAGGATCTGGAAGCTATTGATTGAGAGTATATTAAGAAAAACTACCCCAATACAGAACACGAAGAGTAGCTATTCCATTAGAGTAATGAGTCGCTTTAAAAACTATCTATGTACAAAAATTAGTAAAAAAAAAAAAAAACAATTCATCTAAAACAATTTATCTAAAACAATTTATCTAATTACAATTTATCTAAAATTTAAACAAAATTTGATTTTTAGTCGAATTATATATTAGATAAACTATTTTAGATAAACTGTTTTAGACAAATTCTCCGGGTACGGTTAGCGCGCGTGCACACCGCGGCGGCAAGCCAAACCCGGATGTAAGCGACAGCTCACGCGCGCGCACTAGCGCGTACACTATTATATAACGCCTCACACACGACAACCCGGTATACACCAAGGTATAGCAGTGAGTTATATAAGGCTGTCCGCCGGACAATAACGGCAGATCAGCTCAAACTTCCGATCTGCACAGTATTGTGTGCACATAATGCTGTGAAGAGTGCTCAAGTGGAGCAAAACGTAGACTAGCCGTCTACCGAGTACTAAGGTCATATTGAGTCGTGCGCACACGTCTCTTCTAGACACCTCCATAAACACGACACCGTAGTGCCATCCTTCATTTGTCACTGTGTGCACACAGGACAAAGGAAATACGCAAGCCAGCAACAGAGTCCCATGTAATTAGGTGCATACGTCTCCGTACGACTCTTGTAAAGCAACGTACGACCTTCTACCGTTCAGGTTACCACTGTGCGCTCACAAAGTAATAGGAATCGTAACAACATGAAACATCCGGAATCGACAAAGTCGATTGCTCACATCTTCGCCGTCACATCTTCATCGTAATATAGCTAACCGTACCGTAACCGTACACTTGTAAACGCGCGAACATTGCCATTCACTGTAAGCGAAATCTTTCTAAATATATGCATTAGCCTATTTGTTTCAGATCTACATACTTTTTTCAATTAAGCTTTCGATTATTCAGCATTTCTTTTCCGAATCCTAACTCCTGGCCGGTGAGATTCCGGCAGAAGGAAAAGGCTATCATTACAAATTTATGAATAATATTGTCATATTAGCTATTTTATAATTAATGTATGATCTTATAATTTTCAGGGTTCGCCACGCTTACATCATGGTACAGGAGGTCCTAGTTCGCCAACACCAATGCCTTATCAATCTTACAATCAACGTTTTGCTTCGCCTACTCGATCACATTCACCGTACAGTCATCATCAGGTTAGAACCAATTTGTAAAAATAGATTATTCAGAATCTCAAGCTCACACGTACATGTACATACAGCGTGCACCATATGCACAAGCATGCACAGTCACTTACGCATACACAGACATATATTCAGGGAAGCATTTTTTGCTATAAACATAAAGATATAGTTTTTTTGGATAAATTTTCTGAATTTTTCATTAAAAATATTTTTAATATATAATAATGTGGGTTTTTCATCAGACGCTGTCTGGTATCCCGGCGTGCAGTCCTCGCCGGCGTCCGACGACTTACAGCGAGATTCACGATACCTTATCCAATTTAACACAATCCGCACTGTATAATTAATATTATACTAACAAAGGATCGCCCTCAGGTGATAAGCGCCAATAGGCACTTTAACAGGTGGGAAATGTTGGTGATGGTCCCCATAACAAAGATTGACCCATCCTAACCTTGTCGATAATTTTGGATGCCGCTTCTCCAAAGTTATCCATTTTTATAATTTTCAAGGGGTATTTTTAAGAGTTGTAAGTAGGTTTTTAGATCTCCAAATTAATTAGCATTGCATGGAGTTGTCATTTTTTTATTATTTATATTATTACCTTATAAAAATTGAATTGCTTACATTAATCATTTGATGAATTTAATAATTTATTGCTGGCCAACTGTATAGAGTAAATAAATTAAACGAGAGAGAATACTTCCCGCAGTGATGCTGAACCACATATAAATAAGGCTGATCAGTACTTACAAAAAATTACACACTATTATTAAAAAAGGGCTAAGCAGATTTTTCTTTTTTCATTCTTTTTCGGCTCTATATTGCCTACGACATAATAATAGTGTGTAATTTTTTTGAATTACTGATCAGCGTTATGTACGTGGTTCAGCATCACTGCGGGAAGTATTCCCACTCGTTTAATTTATTTACTCTATACAATTAACCAGCAATAAATGTTTAAATTGATGAAATGATAAATGTAAGCACTCCAATTTTTATAAGCTAATAATATAAAAAAAATATCAGTCAGGTATGCGTAGAGTGTCTCCAAAATAACAAAAAAATGACCACTCGATGCAATGCTAATTAATTTGGAGATCTAAAAAAACCTACGTACAACTCTTAAAAATACCCCTTGAAAATTATAAAATTGGATAACTTTGATGGAGCGGCATCCAAAAATATCGAAAAGGTAGGGGTTAGGATGGGTCAATCTTTGTTATGGGGACCATAACCAACATTTCCCACCTATTAAAGTGCCTATTGGCGCTTATAACCTGAGGGTGTTCTCTTGTAAGATAGCCCGTCGCACGAAAGATAGCCCAAACTTATATCTACCGGTGACAGCCACGAGAAGGTAGCCGAGCACAAGATAGCCTTCCCGGTCTAACTAAGGATATTAATTTCCGAAAACCCGAACGTGGAGATACGTACCCGTGAGAAGGCCTTAACGGGAAAAATCAGTATACGAAATCATCGACCTTAACTTCCGTGAAGAAAAACCCTGTGAAGACGACTACGTTGACAGGAAGCTCTGTGAAAATGACCACAGCGGGAAGCTTGCGAACACGTCCGTTCTGGATCGGCCAAGGCAGGAGACAGCCACCAAGGCCCGCTGCCATGACTGGCAGATAACTCAGAGTTTGCACTCCGTGTTACCGGACCTAAGACAACAAAATGTCACCGAGGTCAGAACCCTTGACTCTTATTTACACTTGCAGGTCTTGAGTGCGATACGTAGCAGTTTGTGTCCCTCGACGTCCTGCGGATGTGCTGTCTTAGTCCCTAAATATCCTGGAGTGTGCTACCTTTATCCCTCGACGTACTGCGGATAAACTGCACCGCTGACTAACTGCTTCGGTTTGGCGATGGCAAGCTGTACCAGGGCTACGTCGTCCGCGTCTGACGCCTTACGACGCACGTGCCGTTCCTTGAACGTCCTGTCGTGTCGTTGACCCCCGGTTGCTGCGCCTATCTTGACCGTCGTCCTTCTGGCAGGTGGTTTTCATTTTGTTTCTGCCCGCATATATATATATATATATATATATATATATATATTGTAACGGAGTGGTTTCTAGGCGGCTAACTGCCTATATACCCCGTACAAATGCAAAGTCCTCCTATACTTTGCTTTTGCGAGATGCTGTACTCGCTCGTGCGGTCGCCTACCTGCGACGATGTCCCGGTGCTCAGTATGCACTACACTCCTGTGTAGTGCCCGCGGAGGCGGCGGTATTCGGCGGTTTAGATAGGAAGAGGGATTGGGACGACGATTGAATGAACACACTACCGATTCTAATAAAAAGGCGTTTATTCAGTTAAACAATCCGGCGTCCGTATTGCGCGTATTCGCGTCGCGAGAAGGCCACAAAATATCCCGTAACAACGACTGGGGCCAAATGCCTCGCCAGTCGATCGCGTATAAATAAAAAGGAAAATGAGATCCTACTTTAGCTTATAACGACGATCCTCGTTGTACTTTGGCCAGGGAGTCCTCTGCTCGACCTTGCCGTCTTCTTGGGCTGTGGTAGCGTTGGGTTGCTGCCGTTGCTGCTGTTGCTGCTCAAGATGCTGCTGTTGCTTCTAGGGCTGCTGTTGCTGCTAGGGCTGCTATGCTGTGGTTGCTGCTAGGGCTGCTGCTGTAGCTATCACTTTTGGCGCGCCTCGTCAGTACTAGTCGCGAGTGCGGTCAAAAGTTAACTCTCTCGAATTTCCCTCGAATTGCGAGATCTCTACCGGCCTTCCCGCGCTTTGGCTCCCCGCGCCAACGTGCGCGTCTCGCCGCCCGTTACAATATATATATATATATATATATTAGACTGGTCCTTATTTCCCAAACTGCTTAGAATCCCGCTCCAGACGCTGAAAACGATCACTAAAAACTCAGACAAATGTCTGAAAATTTTGCCGTCATAGTGATTTAACTCTGCCATTTTTCAAAAAATCGTTTTTCTCCTTTTTTTAGCATTTCTCATAATTTTGCCTACGTAACTTGTCAGAAAAGTTTTGAAACTCTACAAACACAGTTATAATTATAATTTGATTGAAAAAATATGCCTGTAAAGATTATGAAGTTTAAGAAATGTTTTTGATGAAACATGGCTTCGAGAAACTTAAATAATGGTCAAATATGTGTTTTTTTCTTTTTCTTTTTAAATTCTTTGTGATCTTTAATCTTACTGAAGCCTTTCTACAATACATTTCGTTTATTGTGTTTGTGTCCTTTGCTGTGTTCCTTTGCTCTGCGAAACTCGAATTGAAATTGCCTATGAACGTGTTTATGTAAAAGTGGTTATTTTCTTCCCATTTTAATAAATCGAATTCTATGACTTTTGTTGTTATTTATCTATTTCATTTACGAAGTTATATTAATATTCAAATATTATTTAAAGTATCAATGATGCGTATATTGATTGTAATGAATTGAGAATTATAGTCTTATCTCGCGCGGTTACTACGCGAGAAACAAAGGTGACGCGCGGGGGGAAGAGAGGGACGCGGGTTTGTTAGGACACTGACGCCGCGCTTCTTCAAAATTGTCGAGCCGCGAGAGAGGAGAGATTACTTTCGACTACGGCGAACGTACATTGCGTACACCGCGAGCAAACGCAACAGAAACGCGAGTATTCGAGAGAAAGAGTGAGAGAGAGAGCGAATGTGAGAGGTCAGCTCATCGACCCCAGGAACTTGCGTGTGTGTGAGCGCTAGGCAGCGCAGAGAGCGTGCGATCGCCGATTTTTGTAAGTAGGGCTAAGCTCTTTTTGGCATAATTGTACGCGCGGTTGGCAAGGTAACGGTCACAACCTACAACTCGGTGCAGCGGCATTGAGCATCGCTCTTCTTGTGTCACGCGTTAGTTAACGCGAGTTTCACGCGGCGAGTCACTGTTGTGCGTGACTCGCATTTATTATTTTTGTAATTTTACGATTGTTTATTTAATAATAACTATTAGACTTGAGGACTAGAAGAATACCTGTAAATGGTGAATTTCTAACGACTTATAAATGCGCGGGCTCTATGAGCGGGTTTCTCTCATGTGTGCATAGAAGCGCTGAAACTCGCTTCCGAAATGGTCTTTAGTGTAGAAGTGCTTCTTGAGTATGGGCACATGGCGTTCAAGAGGCGGTTTCCTCATTAGTAAGAGTGACTACACTCTGGAGGGTGCTGCCTTTATAACCAGAGCACTCCTGGGCCGCCAATAGTTTAGGACCCGAACTCAGCCTAGCCAGCGTGGGAGGTTTCCCTGTACTGTACTTTATGTGTACAGTCAAATTTCTTGTAGTATTGTCAGCCGGCAAGCAAAAGGGACTCTGCTGTGAGGGATGGGTGGCATGGTTGATGCCACCGGACTGCGTGGCCGCCTTTTTAGCTGGAAAGGTTTAGAACGGGATAATCGGCTCACTACTTACGGAACCTCCTGACCACCACAAACTACACTACTACACTAAACAAAAAGAAAAAAAGAGGACAAAAAATGGCCAACAAGCAAAACAAAGCAGGATTAAGAGTGCCACCTGCGACACACGATCAATGAGAACCTCCTTGCTCTTTTACCGCTTCGGACAAAACCTGGCTAATGCGGCAGACAATGCGACAGAAAATCGCAAAAGTACCGGCGAGATCGGGGATACATGGCCAGAAAATTGGGAGGCTGCAGAGAACAGCCTGCGCGAGCAGCTCCTCACGATACGCAGAATCCTAAAAAATATGAAGGCGAAGACTAAGGTTCAGAAGAATGTAAATATGGAAATCAAGAGTACCACGTGTGAGATAGAGAAAGCGGTGGAGGTCGGAATGCATAAACTCCAACGTATGGCGCTGTTTTTCACAAACTTGACAAGACCGGTGAACAACTCTCAACTCCAGGACGGAAACACCCCCAGATCTAAATGGAAAAGAGACAGATAGATTCCAAGTCCAGAGGCGGGAACTTCTACACAACATGAAGCCCTGTCAAAGGAAACTTGGGCAACGATGAATGGTCCGACGAAAAAGATTAGTGAGCCCATAGCTAGTAAGATGGGTGGCCCAAACCTGAATCCCAGGCGAGGCGCGATCCTGTCAAGCCAGTTTAAGTTAAGATGTACGCGGATGTTCTTGCTTTTATAAACCAGAGCGTCAACTCTATTGGATAGTACCCCTATGGAGGCAACGGAACTACTTAAAAAAGGGAGAATAAAAATCCGATAGTTAAACTGCCGGATACTATGGAGGCTCCGTGTGCCGAAGTGCTACAAATGCCTTAGCTTCGGTCATGTAAGGAAAGACTGCAAGCGACCCGACAGACGTGACTGCTGCTCGAAATGCGTTAGGTAAATTAACTGTATTTTCTTTTATTCTTAATAGAATGTCTTCTTGGTTTTTAAATATATATATAGTTAATAAAAGTGTTATAGATTAAGAAAATTACTATGAACAATTTTGGTTATTATTTATGTCTTACGTTTCAAGGGAATAATTCTTCCTCCTCTAAGTTTATTACTAAAAAAACATATAAAAATAACATATTAAAATGAGGATATTCATCGAAAAGAAAATAATACAAGAAAGACTCTGAACTCACAGAGATTTTTTTCATTGCTTGCATTAGACTGTACACCAATTCGTTACTCGCTACACAACATCTATGGAAGCAATAATAAACATGTACGTGAGGTCACAATCGTTCTTTTACTATTTTCTTCTGGATAAATAGCCTTATATTTTAACCATGTTAATAACATAATAACTGCGCATGTTTTTTACAGGAGCCATGCGAGACTCCCCGTGTGTGGGACAATGCCGAGCATACCCACTAAAACTACACCTCTCAAAGGTCCGCGGACCCCCCCCCCCCCCCCCGGTATCCGCTTTCGCATTGCTTCGGGGGCTAGCCTGTCTTATACTATTCTAGCCGTCAAATAGTCTTTTAAACATCCGTCGTTGTTTTTTGTTCAGAGAGCCGTCTCCATGTACGCCGTTATCTCGTACTTTCTAATATACTACGTCTTTCAGCCCAGCGACGGCACTCAAAAAACGTGTGTCTCATGTCGTCCCGTTCGTCACCGCAGTATTTACACCCCGGTGTTACGACTGTGTTCATCGTGGACAGGTAGCTCTTAAAGTACCCTTGCTCCACTTCCGCTTCATCCTACCTCATTTTTCATTATTTCCGTTCATTTCCCTTGCTGGCATTCGTTCCATCGCTCCTGCAACTTTCGCAGTGACCTATCGCGTTTCTTGGTGGCATGATAGCCTTATCCGCCTCGATACGCCTCTCGTAGATCCGTTTGCGTTCAACTGCAAGCAGATCCACGAACATTACTCCAGCTATTATCATCACTGCCTCTCCCGAGACCGTTCGGTAGGAGCACGCTATTCTCAAGGTACCGCCTTTATTAGTTTCCTATATTTCTGTACTTCCATAGCGTCGGACAACACCTCCGCTGCGTGTAGTAGGATGGAGTAAGTGGACGTCATTAGATGCCGCCTTATAGATAGTCTGGGCCTGCGCACGTTGGCCATTAAACAGCTAAACTTGCTACCCTTAATATCACTTTCTTGCATACTCAATCTAGATGAGCCCCATAATTCAGCTTCGTGTCCAGGTTCACCCCCAGATACTTAGCTAGCTTGCTATATCTGTCTCCTATATCTGTCTTGCTCAGTGCCAAAGTTAGTCCGTGATTTATCATCCATATCAACACCCTAGACATTACTACATTTAGCTTTGCTTGCGCAATCTCTACGTTCCGGGCTGTAATAACCGCCGCAACATCATTCGCATAGCCTACGAGTATAACATCTCCGGGCATTTCTATTCTAAGCAGCCCATTGTAAAGAATGTCCCAGAAGTCCGGTCGTAATATCGAGCCCTGTGCGATCCCTGTTGTTATGGATCTACTTCTTTGCCCTTCCATCGTATCGTATACGATAGCCGATCGCTCAGATAATATTTGCATGATGTACCGCGGTACCCCAAACGTCCGCAGAGCGTTTAATATATCTACCCATCTAGCTGAATTAAACGCGTTTTTTATACCCAATGTTACAAGCCCGACGATTCACTACACGTTGTGAGATTAGTAGTGACCTCTCTAATCGCCCCCAAACGTTGACTGACCCTTCCTGAACCCGTGTTGCTTGTCTGAAAGGTCTCTTACCTCCCGTACAGCTCCTGATATCTGAGGTTTTTTGATAAGAACCAGTCTCGCTCTTTTCCATCGAGTGCTAAATACGCTCTCTATCAGGCACTGACTGTACATTTCCAAGAGCTGCTAAGGTCGTTGCGTAGCGACAGCCTTGAGCGTTTTCGCAGGAATAAAGGGGTATTTCATTCGTCGACGCGTCCGTCCTGTCTGCATTGGGTCTCATGGGGTGGGTGGGGAACATCTTATCGATAATCTTTTTTATCGCTTCTGCCTCCATCGGTTCCTTTGGACTGATTTCGCCTAATTTTTGCATTACGATACCGTATCCCTCGCCAAACGGATCATTCTCTACATCGTCGATGATTTTACGTCAGCACCTACGCCTACTTTCCTTAATCTCGTCTCTAAGTTTTTTTACGCGCGTCGTCGTATCTCTCAGACAGACTTCGAGCTACAGGGCGATTATAGACCTTTTTGTTTTCCTTTTTGTTGCTAGGCTGGCCCTTCTGAGTTCCACGATTTTTTCCGTCCACTAGAACACCGGACGCCTTTGGTGGCTTGAAGACACTCTAGGCATAGTCGCGTCAAAGATCTCGGTTATTAACTTAGTAGTTCTCTCTACTAGCGTCGAAGCTCTTTCCCGTCCACTTAATTTTATGGGAGCTCGTTAGTTGGAAGCTCTGCCTTTTTGATTACATCCACGAGGGCTTCACGGTTCACACGACGGGTGTTTCATCTTGGCATCCGACTATGATTTCTCCTTGTCCTGTTTCCGCAGTCCTCCTTGATGTTGAAGAGAATATACTGGTGGTCCTAGCTGTATATTCTTCTGTGACATGCCAGTCCTTTATGTTAGAAATCGTCGTTTTGCTCGCGAAAGTTACGTCCGGTATGGATTCCCCAAAACCTGGTCTACGGTAGGTAGTGGTGTTACCCTCATTCACTACTACTAAATTTAATCTAGCAGCCATCTCAAGGATGGTCTTGCCTTTCCTGTTTGTAGACTGTATGCCCCATTCTGTGGCCCTCGCGTTAAAGTCACCTTCGACTACGAAGTCGTCTGGCATGTCTCTAACGGCGTCCTCCAGCGCTCCCAGCCTAGTCCTGAATTCGGCCGCGGTTAGGTTCGGTGACAAATATACGCTGAAGTGGGTAATCCGATCCACTCCTACTTGCACGTAATCATCCCCCTTTTCGGTGTCCGCGATTTCACGCCTGGGCACCCAGACCGCGGCAGTTTTTGCGTCGTTTGACATCCAGCTTGGTATGTCGCGGTACCTATACTGCTCACTTATTAAGAGGATATCTACTTTCTCCTCCCCGACAAATCGCGGTAGGAGATCGTAGGCAAACCTAACCCTGTGCATATTGCCTTGCAGTATTCGCGCCATTATTTTTGGGTCCTAGCTGCGTTTAAAGCCCTGCGGAAGCCCGCGTACGCTCCGCTTCCTGGAGCATGCGCCATATTATAACAACGCATCCTTAGTTCTCTGCACAAGAAACACTTCATTTCTTGACCCAGTACGGAGCATCGCATTACCTTGTGCCTGGACGCTCACACTTCTAGCAATTAGTGTTTCTATCAGAACCCTTGCCGAGGCACGGATAGCATCGCGTAGCGCTCACGCGATTGCGCACGTGGCAGTCAACCCACCCGATGCGGATCTTTCCATTTTTTTAGTAGTGCGGCGGCCTTGGCCTGATCTATCTCGATCACTGCCATCCTCTGCTCCCTTGAGTGCGGCTCGAACAGATGCATTTTTGCATTTTCATTGTCGGAGCCCGTCTCAGCTGCGAATGCGCTGGTAACCTCATCCTTGGTTGTGAGGCTGTCAATATCCTGGATCTCCAGTGTAGTTCTGGGGATCTTGTCTCTGACTGTACCTGCTTCTCAGATTGCGGTTTGGATAGCCGTTTTGAGCGATTTTATTTTGTTATCGCTCTTACCTACAACCGCCAGCATGCTGCCGTCTTTTGTCTTACGGACGAACTTCATCTCCGCATTCAGTTCCTCCGGTTTCACCATTGCCTTGATCTGTCCCAAGACCTCGGCGTAGGTCTTCCCCTTTTCTGGTTTGATGAGAATCGCGCCCCTCCTTTGGGAGACAAAGGGTTATTTTTTTAGGACATAAAAAATTATAAAAGATAATAATTTATAAAGATTCCATATCTTGTTACAATTTTGAAAGGGTTGTAGTTTAAAAATAATCACTACGAGCAATTTTTTGTTTAAGTTTAATATATTTAAATAAAAAATTGTTTGTAGTGCAATGATTATTCTTAACCTACAACCCTTTTAAATTATAAAAAAATTGCTTGTAGTGATATTTCTTAAGCTACAACCCTTTTAAAATAAAAACGAGCATTAGAGGCTCTACAAATTATGATATAGTTCATATCTTGGAATTTTATTCAAAGCATTGGCTCAAGGCTTTCTCTTCATTGTCAGAACTTCAGTTCATAATTGATTTCGCAGAAGTTACTCCAGATCAAAAATTGATGCTCTGCTGTACAGAGACCCAAGTACTACTGAATCACAGTTACTATAATTTATTTTTAAATATATTCTATAATCTTATTTTTATTTAATTAAAGTCCGTATACCATAGGTCTGGGAAGAGAGATACGTACTCGTTTTACTATCAAGCTCTCGTCAAATTCTAATGATCGAAGACATCTTATAAATGCACTTTAGAACTCAATACACAAAATGAATTTATCAGATATATGCAACAATCCAATTCCTGAACTACCAAAAGACATTCTGCTACGTGAGAAACATGTACTGCAACTCTTATTTTTCTTAACCAAAAATGAGAAGTACACTGTAACTGATGGTACTACAATTGTTATCAAAGATATGATACAAGTTTGGAGTAAAATACCTTTAAAAATAAAAAACATTGATTACTGCAATGAAATGTGAAAAAACCTTTACAATAATTTTCGAGAAGTTCAAAAGCAACCAAGTGAGTCAAGTCCAAAAGTACAAAATTTTCTTGAAGATACATCTAATGTTTTTGACATTTCCCAAGATACTTCAATCACCTTACCTGGCTCAATAGATAATGCAGTAAATTAATTGTTTTTATCTCAATCAATTGAAGAGATAAGGAGGAAAGTACTAACAATTAAGCAAGAAAGTACTCTAAGTATAATAAGATTCATTAATTAAAAAAATTATAAGTATTTTGATTAATAATGTTAAGAGGGCCAATGTTAATAACGTTACAATGGCCAGCATCTTTGCGCCGTGACTTGGAACTTGTTGACAGCCAAAGTATTTCGTTATGGAGCGAATTTTCTAGAGCACGTGTGCTTTTCTACGAATTAGTTTGATGACTTTATACCATAGCGGGTTTCTGGTTTCACGCGTTTATTAAATACAGCTACATATTGGTTGGCAATGTCAGTCGGGGGTGTCAGATTGTAGCATCTTTACGCCGTGATTGCTGCTATTCGTTATCTTCTACGAATATATAGTTTAAATGATTGCATGCATAGGGATTAGGAGAAGCAAAGGTTACATAATAATAATAGTTAAACAAAATTTTTTTTTATTGATCGATGTAACCAAATTCTATCTCATTCATTACACCTCCGATATACTGCAAGTATATATTTTTTTTAATCGTACATTCTAAGCAAAATCGCTTTAAAAAATCTTCAGCTATTATTTTACTCATTCTTGAGGGTAAAAAGACGCCAAACGAATTCTCCAGTTCCACAAAGACTTTGCTCCCATACTTTGTATTGAGTTCTTTCACACTAGTGTTTTGATATCTTTTGTCCAGCTCAAGACTCGATAGCTTCTTCGTCGGAAGTAGCTCCTTGCGTCCAAGACGATTAATCTCGTTGAAATCCATATTCATTAGATACAATGTTAAGCAATGAACGATGGCTGAAAAACTGACTGAAGTGAATGGGTTTGATACACTTATATAGTCGCACAATTTTATAGTGGAGGGGGTAGCATTGGTATACTCCTCCCACCATGAGAAGTAATTTTGTTACCTTAGAGCTTAGCATTTTACAGACTCACCACAAACGCTTAATAAATGTTTTAAAGGAGACTTATTTCTTATTTTTTCTTATCAAGTCTCTTGTAGTTGTCACGCTCAGGAAAAGATTTTGTATTTGTGGAATATGTCTCGGTAAACGATTTCCAGTGCGATGTTTCTTTTTTCTTCTCCTCGTTCTTACACGGAGGAAGAGGCTCATATTTAATATTACTCGTATTATGATCCATCTTCGTTGACGTCCAGAGTGAGAATGGTATGAATTGCGCTACTCAAACGGTATTTATTTTACTGTATCCATAGGGATAAAGGATTAATATTTATTATTATCTTTATATACAGCTCATTGAATTTTTTCTCAAGTACAGACAGGATAATTTTACCAGTTCTTTCAATTCTAAACCTAAAACGCTCTCGATCTCGGGCAGCTTGCTCCCACTCTCCACATCGTGCACGTTTATGTGCATATGTCCATGTATACATTAAATGAACAGTAGGCTGTTCTTGGAATCGAACCCGCTTATCCATGCTGCTATTTATTAATAACATTAATTTTACACTGTATGCAATCTCTTCTCAAAGGTGGAGTTCCATTCTCGATGCTGTTGTGCTTTTGACAACGTAGACACTCTAAAATTTCAGAGTCCAGCTTCAAATGTTCTGGCAGTTTATTCCAAGCTTGCTCGATACTATTTGCCGCAAATGTTATGAGAAATCCTCTCGGTAAGAAAGCAATATCCGTGGGAGTCATAAACGACAGGTGCTCTGTGCGATAAAATTGTTTAAGTGATCTCTCGAGAGATGGCGTATTGTCCCGATAAAATTTTTTCAGCAATAATACGTTTCTGTGCGCACAGTTTGCCTTGAATGCTAATTTGTGATGTGGACAGAGAGGTTCCAAAATATCATATTTCTGCCTTTGTAGTGAAGGAAAGCCAATCTCATCCATGTCGAGCACATGAAAATTGAATTTCTCGAGCCATTGCTTTTTCTCAGCTCCATTTACATACACTGTGCTTGCGTCATGTAAAACAGTTTTCAACACATTTTCAAGCTCCTTATAGGCTAACTTCCTCGAACTCCAGGATAATCCGTGATAATCGCGCTCCAACTAGAGATACTCACACCTGTACTTGGCGGTGAGTCTACACCACGGTGTAGGCGGTTTAAAGAAAAACTCCAAGGGCTTGAGATATGTGTTGAGTGGAACTATGGCAAGTTCCTTCACGATAAACTAGTTTACAGGCTTTTTGAAACCTTGTACATCGAGCACGTATTCCATTTTGACTGACTGCCTACCGCAATTAGATGCTCATTTTATACCATCTTCCCCACCACCCTTTAAACCCTTAATTTGATTTGTGGTAATCTCAAGCTGTCGTTTAGCAACACTAGCATCATTCACTGCTTTGGCGATACCTGCAGCGCCACCTGCTAATGCACCTGTTGCACTCAAACCAGCAAATATCGGTATAAGAAATGGTAGAAATCCTCCAATTTTTTATGGGACTGGTAGCACACGTCGAATGTGGACATTCTTCTTGCCTCCAGCTTTGTTTACAGCTTGACGAGCAGCCTTCAGAGCGCTACGAGTGACTGTGTGAGAGTTGTTGCTTGGAATAGCAGAAGTGGAAGTAGCTTTGATCACTTTAGCCAATGAAATAGATGGCTTCTTTTTCTTCTTCTGCTTCTTTATTTGCCTTTAAAGACCCATTCCAAACTTGGATTTTGCCTTCATGGTGCCTGCTATGGCGAGAGCAGCTGCTGTCTCTCCAACACCGGCGTCTGACGCCCGGACTCTCTCCCAAGCTTTTTCAGCCAAAATCTTATCTGCAGCGTTTCTTGCTTCAACGTTTTCTCGATTTTGTGAGTAGGCAATATCGTGCCCAACATAGCAGACATTCGACGTGAAAAAGGCATTCTTCAACAAATTACAAAAGCTCGCGAATCAATTAGACGCAAACATAGATTGCTAAAGCAAGGTAAAGCTAGCATGGAAAAAGCTCTTGGTGAAACTTTTAAACCTATAGTAGATCTGCTGGAAAAGTTAGTGAAAGTTAAACAAGAGATCAAGCTAGAACCTCAAAAAGAAGAATTTTTTGATGATAAACTTGATGAGGAACGTGATGATAATAATGATTAACTTGATGAGGAACACGATGATTTCGATCATACATTACTCAATGAAACAGTTGATGCTTCATTTAGAAGTGCCAAAAGTGATAACGAGGAAGAGGATGAGAAGAATATTGATACAAACTACAAGTTTATTCAGCTGCTCAAACAAAATAAGCAACAACGATACTTTGATTAATTTTTGGAATTCGTAAAGATGGTGAAATACTAAAGATCGGTGATTCACCCATAGAAATCCACAAAAAATATGTTAGCGTTTTAGATAGAAAAGAGAGTTTGTTAAAGTATGTGAAAACTGAAGGTCTGCAAGAACTGCTTTTTAAACTAAACCCAGATATGTCATTGATTCAGCTTGATGATTTGCAAAATTATAAGAAAATTCTCGAAGCTACAAACGCACATCGAAAACATTAGTTTCGATCAGCCTATACGTCAGCAAAACAGCAATAAATATAATACCATAATTGCCCCTCTATTTAAGTTGCAAAGCCCTGTAAAGTATGGCCTTGGACTCTTACCTCGATATAAAATTGCAAGAAAGCGTACTCTTATGGATGTTTATTGGGACGATCCTAACGAACTAGTTGATCGTCTACGTTTACTCATGGCTGAAAGATTAGCTGGTAATAATAGCCACCTAAATGAGATTCATTCCATTATCGAAGAATTGCGTGAAGCCAAAATCATATATTAATTGCTATAACCAACAAATCCAAGTCAGTAACAAGATGAGCGTTGATGTGTTTGGACGCCAATTAAATCGCTCCAAAGGTCGTCGTGGTCCTCCTGGTGTTGGCTATAAACACACTGCCGATGGTCACTTCGACATTGGAAGCAAAAAATTGTGTAATATAGCAAAACCAGAGCAAGCAAACGATGCGGTAAATTTATCAGTGCTTCAACGTTTAATTCAATCAGAGATCACACTGTTCACGCAATCACGAGTGATCTGAGAAAAGCAATGGACGCTATAGAATTAACTATACAAATCATCAAGGATGAATGCAGAGAAACAGAGAAAAATAGATTTGGCTATTAGTGATCTACGTGAAATTTTGTTTCAAATTGTTCAGAATAATGACACATCAAAAAGCTAGACTAGTAGAGGAGCTGCATAAACCAGCTCGACGTAATTATCGGTGGCGAAGGTTTATAATACGTGGTTTAGATGATACCTGGCAAGCTGATTTGGTAGAGATGCTACCTTGCACACAAGAAAATAGGTGTTATAAATACCTACTGACAGTCATCGATGTATTCTCTAAGTATGCCTGGGCCGTACCTTTAAAGCAGAAAATGAGAAACGAAGTTTCAGCAGCAATGAAATCTATTCTAAAGCAAGGTCGAGTGCCAAAAAACTTGCATACCGATAGTGGAAAAGAATTTTACAACTCTTCGTTTGAAGGTCTCGTGAAACGTTATGGCATCAAACTCTACTCAACATATAGCAATTCAAAAGTTTCCATCTGTGGGCGCTTCAATCGTACGCTCAAAAACAAGATGTGGAAGCAATTTAGTTTACGAGGAAACTATAAATGGGCCGATATCTTACCTAATTTACTGGCAGAGTACAATAACAGCATACATTGCACCATCGGTATGAAACCGAAAGATGTCAGTAGAGAGAATGAAGCTAAAGTCCTTAAACGTTTCTCTCACCAAGAAAGCAAGAAGAAAGCTAAATTTAAAGTTGGAGATAAGGTGCGAGTGAGCAAAATGAAGCAAGTATTTGAAAAGGGTTATACGCCCAACTGATCGACAGATATTTTTACCATTAGTCAAATTGTGCCAACGTATTCAGTACTAACGTACAAGCTCAAGGACTATCAAGATCAACCCATCACTGGCGGTTTTTCTGAACAAGAATTGCTTATAGCCAAATATCCAGATGTTTATCTTGTAGAGAAAGTATTGAAAAAACAAGGAAGTAAGCTTTATGAAAAATGGTTAGGGTTTGATAATACATACAGTATTTAGATAAATAAATCAGATTTGTAAATAAATATTTACAAATTGTCTTTATTCTACACAATTTATTCTTAATCTGTCTGCTTAATCTTATAATGGCCCCAAGGTAAAGTATCAGTTTCGTCTCGTAGTAAGTACCTTTTATCATCGTGTGGGCTTAAAGCTACTTTTACTTGCTTTTCACTAAATACATTATGCGTGTGAGACCTAATAGTACATTGTACACGTATTGTTCTCCGATTAATCCGAAGTGTCAAAATATTAAATATCTCGCTTCATAACTTCATATATTTCTCTATTACGTAATTCGTATATTAAACTATCCGTGTTTGTATGCAGCAGCTTAAAATTATTACCAAAGCTGCGTACTAATGTTTTAGATAAATCAAGTACACAGAGTCCAACATAAATAGGTTTATTCATATTGACTTCAGTTTTAGTCAGTTCTGTAATTGCCAAATTTTCATCTAGTATGGTGCGACTGTGAAAATTAGGGCTTCAGTACTGTATCGGCGTCCCATTTAGTTACAATTTAGAGGTCAACCCGCTTTCTCACATTTTCCATCGTTTTGCCAAAAACTGCATTATTCATTAACCCATTAAGTCCCAAACGCACAAAATTTTAACGTTGACTTTGACCGCGCATCATTTTAAAATAAACGAGGGACTTTGAACTCAAGGCACATATACTTATGTTTTTAAGGTCGCTCTTTCGATTAGCGATGTCGAAAATTCCAAAAAATAACGTTAACCTATTAGTTTTCAACAAATATAAAAAAAAATGCACTTTTTTAACTCGGATTTTTTTTTCAAACCTAATTTCAGCAATGTTCCGAATGTCTAGGCAACTTCTAATACAGATAAAAGGTGTTCCCGATACTTGCACTTCAAAAATATGCAGCGAAACATTTCGATATATAGCGTTATCCAATTCAAAATGGCGTCCGAACGCCAAATTTTTGTTTTAAATTTCACAGATTTTTTTCTCGAAAACTATAGACTTTCATAAAAATTTCCTAAGAATATAAATGTTTTAGATTTAGTCAAAGAATATACTCAATTTTTTTCAGATTGATCCGGTACGATTTTGGATTTTTCAAAAAGTCAAAAAATCGAAATTTAAAACAAAAATTTGGCGTTCGGACGCCATTTTGAATTGGATAACGCTATATATCGAAATGTTTCGCTGCATATTTTTGAAGTGCAAGTATCGGGAACACCTTTTATCTGTATTAGAAGTTGCCTAGACATTCGGAACATTGCTGATATTAGGTTTGAAAAAAAAATCCGAGTTAAAAAAGTGCATTTTTTTTATATTTGTTGAAAAATAATAGGTTAAACGTTATTTTTTGGAATTTTCGACATCGCCAATCGAAAGAGCGACCTCAAAAACATAAGTATATGTGCCTTGAGTTCAAAGTCCCTCGTTTATTTTAAAATGATGCGCGGTCAAAGTCAACGTTAACATTTTGTGCGTTTGGGACTTAATGGGTTAACTTGTAAAGATTTTTTTCAAATTCATTTTTTGCTTCCTTTCGCATACTACTATTCAAATCTATATGAATCGGTGCATGCAAAAAGGGACCTAAGTCCATGCAAAGCAATTTTCAGAAAATGAAAAAAACTCTTTCGTTTCTCTTCTAATTCATATATATTCTCCTAATTTTTTGTACAGATATAGCCAATAACTTCTGTAATATGAAAAGTCAATTACTTTAGTTTTAGTAGGTAAGGCGTTTTATTGGTAACTAAAAAAGCACTTTGGACTTAGGTCCCTTTATGCAGAAATTGAAATAAAAAAGGATATTTTTGCAAGTGAATTTATTAAATTAACTTTTGTAATACAATACATTCGTGTAAGTATTATATGCATAATATACTGTTACATTTAATGACAACGTAATAAATTTAAATTAAGAACATAATGAATACTAATGACTATTTTAAATTAATCTTCATCACTTTCAGGCCAATTCGATAAATCCTCAAAAAAAACTTTATGCTTATGCGGTATGTATTCCTTCAATTTTTGAAGGTCATTGATTTTAGATTGCTTTATGGGTACAATACCACTTTTATACGCTTGTTCCGAAGGTAAACTTAAGCGAAATTTTTTATTTTTTCGAAATACGAATGTACGTTTATTCACGTCGTCAGAGAATTTATATGTACTAACAGTCCCAATTTGGTCGAAACACTTGTTGTAAACAATACGAGCATAATCATGAATCTGAAAGTATACCTTATAGATATTTAGGGAAGCAAGGCGTATAATAAAAAAACACAACAGATTGAATTTATATAAGTCCAATTTATTGAGTGCTCTCTCCTGTGCAGCCAGATTTGTACTGACAAAACCTCGTCATCGAGAGGCCCTACTCCCTATGGCTATTATCGCTATTTTGTTTATGGTATGCGAGTGTGTGTATATATATGTGTGTGACTGAGATTCGTTCTCAAGAGTATGACCTAATCCCGTTGGATTTCCTATGTAACTGTAGGAGTATTTTACAAAACATATTTTCTTAGTAAAGAACAGGAAGTTTATAAAAGATCATATTAATTTTTGCACTCATATCAATACTCCCACTCAAAAATTAATCCATAACTATCAAACACAGAAGAGAGCACTTTCTTTCTTGGGTGATACATAAATAGTCCAACATTTGTTGCAATGGATTGGGGAAAACCCAGATAAAAACTCAATCAGACTACTGTACTCGCAATCGCAGATAATATAATAATTTTGATTAGAGAGAATTTTAAATTGAATAAAACAAATCTGATATTATAGTTTTACATATGATTACGCATTTTGTTTTAAATTGTAATAAGACTTCTTTTGTTTTATTCATGCTCTTCTAATCCCATCTGCTTGCGAATGTACAAAAATTGGACCTTTGATAGTGGCTTCGTGAATGCATCAGCTAACTGCTTATCTGTGGAAATATATTTAAGCATAATTAATTTTTGTTCAATTTTTTCTCGTGAAAAATGGTATTTTACATCTATATGTTTGGATCGCTTATGATCTGTTGGATTACTTGCAATAGCTATACAACCATTATTATCTTCGAAAAGAATTATTGGTTGTTTAAAATTTATTTCTATGCTTTGCAATAGAGATCTAAGCCAGCAAACTTCTTTAGCTGCTTCATACAACGCCATATATTCGGCTTCTGTAGATGAAGTAGCAACTGAATTTTGCCTTTTGGTATTCCAACAAATCGTATTATAATCAAACATTTTAAATACATAACCGGTTGTACTTTTCCGGTCGATATCATTGCCTGCCCAATCAGAGTCTACGTAACCATTTAATATATTTTGATAATGATCATTTCGTTTGTAAACTAAACACAGTTTCAATGATCCTTTTATGTATCTTAAAACTTTCTTTAAATTTTGCCATAGTTCTTTGTTATTTTTATTTTGATATCTGCTTAGTAAATTAACTGCAAAACAAAGATCAGGCCGTGTACATAGCATAGCGTACATCAAACAGCCTATAACATTTCTGCATGGAGCATCATAATACTCATCAGAATTTAAAGCATTAAAATCTAATTTAGCAGGCAATGGAGATTTAAACTATTACAGTCATTCATACCGTATTTATGTAAAATATTTTCTAAATAGACCTTTTCATCTAGTGAAATTGTATCATCTTTTCGTGTTATATTTATTCCTAAGAATAATTAAATTTCATTCATATCTGTCATCAAAAACTGATTTTTTAAATAATGTTTAAAATTTTGCATCGTATTTTTATCATATGTTACTATTAGAACATCATCTACGTACAAAATTACATAGATATTTTTACAGATATGATTGTTATTTAAAAAATATAAACAGCGATCTACTGAGGAGTTTTGGAAACCGTGTCTTTTAAGTGTAACTTCAAAAAGTTCAAACCAGCATCTTGCTGATTGTTTTAGGCCATATAATGCTTTGTTTAATTTACATACGTGACCTTCAGGCGCTAAAATTCCCTCCGGCACACGCATGTAAATCTCCTCTTTTAGTAAACCATTTAAAAATGCTGTTTTTACGTCCATTTGATGAATCAATAAATTGTATTGATTTGCAAACGCAACTAGCATTCGAAAAGTTGTTATTCGCGCGACAGGTGCAAAGGTTTCATTATAGTCCTGCAAATATTGTTGACTAAAACCTTTTGCAACAAGTCTCGCCTTATATTTACATGGATTTCCTTTTTCATCCATTTTAATATTAAAAACCCATTTGCAATCAACAATGTTTTTATTGTTTGGACGTGGGACTGTAACCCATGTTTTATTAAGCAATAACGATTCGATTTCATTCTCGATTGCTTTCTCCCACTTAATCTTATCATTACGATGTTTTATCTCACTATATGAATTGGGAATATCAGTAGTTGTCGACAGTGCATAAATGTGATAATTATATTCCTCATCATAATTAATTTGAGGTTTATCCTTTATTCTTGCACTTCGTCGCAACTCACCTTCATGAGAATCAATTGGAGCTTCGATCTTTTCATTAGAATCGTTTTTCTCACACTCTTGATTCTCACTGATTTTTATTTCATCAGTTTTAAGACGTTTTGTCTGAAGGTTGTCTTCAAAGTTATTATTTGTGTGTACAGAGGATGGTCTTGAGTTTTTAAAATTAATCTCGTCAAAAACCACATCACGTGCTATAATAAATTTATTTGTTTCCACGTTTAATATTTTATATCCATTTTTCTCATAGCCAACTAAAATTCCTTTAATAGATTTTTTATCAAATTTACTTTGTCTATTTTTGTCATGAATGTACACAGTGCAACCGAAAATTTTTAAACGATTTAATTTCGGTTTTTTATTATGCCAAAGTTCAAAAGGAGTTTTGTTCTCGGCAATGGCTCTAGTAGGAGTTATATTTACTAAGTAAGTAGCCGTTAAAATAGCTTCTCCCCAAAACTCTTTTTTAAGTTCAGCACCGTGAATCATGGCGCGGGCTTTTTCTAATAGTGTTCTATTCATTCGCTCCGCTATGGAATTTTGTTGTGGCGTATATGGAACTGGTAAATTATATTGGATACCTTTCTGTACACAAAATGCTTTGAATTCGTTTGACAAATATTCATTCCCGTTATCACAATTTAAATTAGCAATTTTTAAATTAAAGTGGGTTTCACTTTTAGCTACAAAGTCTTGAAATATTTTGAAAACTTCAGACTTATGTGTAATGAGATAAACTATCGTATAGTGGGTAAATTCATCAATAAATGTAACAAAATAATTTTTGTCATCAATAGTCGAAGGCTTAATTGGACCGCATACATCTCAGTGTATGACGAACAAAGGTCTCATTATGTGACTTCTGTCTCTTTCTTTTGAGAATGGCAGTCGTGCTTGTTTTCCAAATATGCAAGCTTCACACAAATCTTTTGTAGGACTAATTGACTCGATTAAATTTTTATCATCTACTAAATTGTATTGTTTCATTTTGATGAATTTAGTTTGTTCAATGTGGCCTAAGCGTTCATGCCATAATTTATATGCGTTTAAAGCTACAATATTATTTGCATATGTTTTAATACACATATTTCTATTTATTGCAAAAACTACGCATAATAAATTATTTACTGACTTACCAGTGAGAATGGTCTTACCGCCCTTTTTTATCATGACACCTCCAGATAGGTTGGTTGACGCTTCTGGCACGTACAGCACATTTTCAAGAAGGCCCGTTGCGCCGAGATTTGTTTTGACTTCAATTGTCCCAATTTTCGTCGCGTTAATGACTTCTCCTTTCTTCGCTATTGATATTTTAATAGGCTTTTCTAATGTAGACAGCGTCTTAAAAATATCAATATCTTTTACAACGTGATCAGTGGCTCCTGAATCCAACACGAAAATAACTTTTGTCAAATCACTTGACTGCAGCTTATTTTCAACTTGATCAGCTGTCATAAATGCAAATCTTTGCTCTTCATTTTGCATTTGAATTGTATGCAGCATTCGTTGATTGTCTTCTCCTCTGGTATTATTTTTTAAGAAGTAACAATCCTTTCGTTCATGATTTCTTCTGCCACAATGATCACACTGTTTATTTTTATTGTTTTTATTAAACTTTTTATTTTTATAGCCATTGTTCTGCTTCTTCTTGAAATTTCCTTTAAAGTTCTTATTTTTATTATTTTTCTTATTGACACTAGTTACTGCCTCTGTTTGCAATACTTTTGCGCTTGTCTCACCTTTTTCACTTTGCAATTTTACTTCATAGTCAAGTAACTTTATTTTCACAAACGCAAGTGTCAAGTCTTTGTCCGCTTGAGTCTGGATTGCGGTGACAAGTGCATCATATGAATTTGGTAGTGTTAATAAAAGCCTTGCGATTTTGCTCATTTCACTTATTGTTGCCCCAGCTGCTTGTAGATCAACTATCATTTCATCGAAGCAAATTAGATGTTTTGACAACGGTGTGGTTTCGTTGAATTTAAGCATCAAAAGCTTTTTCTCAATTGCCAGTTGAGTTGCTAAGCTTTTTCTGTCATAAATTGCATCTAGCTTTTGCATCACACTTTTTGCTGTATCTGCTTCTGTCGAAAAACTAAGCATTGAATCTGACAAGTATTCAATGATTATGCCCTTAGCAATTCTTTCAGATTTTTTTCAAGCATCATCTAGTGTAGAGGGCACGTTTTCGTCCAAGACTTTTAATGCGTCTTCTTCAGCTATTAATGCGCGAATTCGATATTTCCATATACTATATTTTTCGCCGTCAAAAGGCTTAATATTTCGCTTTGTCTTTTTCGCGTCTTCACTCATTTTAGCACTAATTTTTAACACATACACTTATCACTTGCACTTTTATTTTTAGTGTTTACTATCACTATAATATTAAAATATATTTTAATGTCACCTTGCACTATAACACATACACCTTGATTATGTGCCTGGGCCCATAACCTATAGATATTTAGGGAAACAAGGCGTATAATAAAAAAACACAACAGATTGAATTTATATAAGTCCAATTTATTGAGTGCTCTCTCCTGTGCAGCCAGATTTGTACTGACGAAACCTCGTCATCGAGAGGCCCTACTCCCTATGGCTATTATCGCTATTTTGTTTATGGTATGCGAGTGTGTGTATATATATGTGTGTGACTGAGATTCGTTCTCAAGAGTATGACCTAATCCCGTTGGATTTCCTATGTAACTGTAGGAGTATTTTACAAAACATATTTTCTTAGTAAAGAACAGGAAGTTTATAAAAGATCATATTAATTTTTGCACTCATATCAATATACCTTGTCATGATTATGACTGATATAACTTTCTTTTTATAGTGGTCAGGCCACCATGACTTATAGTCTAAAATATCATTCGTATTTACCATTTGAACTTGAAATTTGCTCTGATTATTACAACTCTTAATTATTGTTTTCAAAATCTGTCGCATACTATAGATTCTATCTATTTTTTGAAATTTCCTCTTGACTAATCCAAAGTCCCTATCATATGGCATAAAACTCTGGCCTCTTACAGGAAAGTACTGTACAATTTCATCAAACCTACTCAATTCTACTACAGAAAGCAATAATCTTGACAGGCAGTTATTTTTGTTCTGTCCTGAGCAATTGTCACAAAACAAATGTAAAATTTATGCATCAGTTGTTAACTCGGTTTGTAAATAATCTACAAGAAATAAAGAAACTTCATTGGGTCCTTTTTTACCTTGTCCCTCGTGATAAATATATAATTTAGCAGTATTTGTTTTTATGTTATAAATGCTGAATACGTTAACCTTAATTTTGCGTAAACAATACGCATCTTGAACTGGTATTACAGGAATGCTCAAATTTTGCATAAAATCGAATGAAAGTGAAACGACTGAAGAATCGGAATTAGGTTTAGAATCTTCCCTGTGATTACTATAAAATTTATTTGCATTTTCTACATGCAATTTGAGATCTTCTTCAGCTTTTCTTCGAACAGCTTCACTGACATGGGAATTTTTTTTCTTCGTTTTTATTGATTCGCATTCACAACATACATCTACTTGTGGTTGTCCAAGTCTTAAATTAAATTTTTCTTTGAAGTAATTCAAAAATAGTTGATATCCCACTTTGCACTCTGGGTGTTTATTCTTACAGGTTTGCCACAAAATTTTAATATTTAATCGTGCATCTAGATATTTAATAATTTTTCCAGAATAATGACTTTGTTCTATGGGAAAACATTCAGGACATAGAAGCAAGTCTCTATGATCGTCGTGAAGCTGCTCTGGGTAGTCCAAGTGCACTTTAAGAATGTAGCCAATTGGTGAAACATCATCTATGCTGGATAAGTCAGTTTGATTGATTGCTTTCTCTGTCATCCACTTAAAACCACCATATGGTAGAGATTGCCATATGGTGGTGCATCGCCCATCCATACAAATTATTAACATCGTAATACATTAAATATTTTGTATCTTTTTCATTATCATAACCAGTCCCCATATAAATGTTATTTGCTCGAGAATAACGGTTACAGCACTGACTTATTCCTTCTCTTATTCCCCGCTCAATAGAGATTAATCGTCTTGGACGCAAGTTGCTCCTTCCGACGATGAAGCTATCAAGTCTTGAGCTGGACAAAAAATATCAAATCACTAGTGTGAAAGAACTCAAGACAAAGCATGGGAGCAAAGTCTTTGTGGAACTGGAGAATTCGTTTGGCGTCTTTTTACCCTCAAGAATGAGTAAAATAATAGCTGAAGATTTTTTAAAGCGATTTTACTTAGAATGTACGATTAAAAAAAATATATACTTGCAGTATATCGGAGGTGTAATGAATGAGATAGAATTTGGTTACATCGATCAATAAAAAAAAATTTTGTTTACATGCGACTATTATTATTATTTAACCTTTGCTTCTCCTAATCCCTATGCATGCAATCATTTAAACTATATATTCGTAGAAGATAACGAATAGCAGCAATCACGGCGTAAAGATGCGGCAATCTGACACCCCCGACTGACATTGCCAACCAATATGTAGCTGTATTTAATAAACGCGTGAAACCAGAAACCCGCTATGGTATAAAGTCATCAAGCTAATTCGTAGAAAAGCACACGTGCTCTAGAAAATTCGCTCCATAACGAAATACTTTGGCTGTCAACAAGTTCCAAGTCACGGCGCAAAGATGCTGGCCATTGTAACGTGATGTAGCTCATAGGCCGCTGACGTCACCGCTAAACGTTGCACGGTAGCCGTGCATATTATACTTGTAGTGTGCACAAAAGAGAAAGAGAGCTCCCGATAATACGCTGCAGCTATATTGCGTTAAGAAGATGCGTATATGCTATCGTATTCGATAAAAGTACGAATATGAAGATATAAAGAGGAGCGAAGAGAAGAACAACAAGCAGGTGTAACCCGATTCGCGCTATCTCAACGCGTGACTCACCGCCGTACCGGTAGCTGACTTCACTGCGCTGCAGCCCGCCGAGATGCTGATGACGTCATGGCTCAAAGCTTCCAGAACATTCGAAGTGGGCGGGGCCTATTCTCACCTGCACAGGTGTGCTGAGGGTGGAGTGGTGGGGGGGGGGGAGGGGGTCCCGAACCCGCGTTGTATATCTACTCCTCTGACCACGAACGGCCTCCTGGAGACAGCACGCTGCCAGAAGTTCACATTGAACAGCACGCTGCAAGGACTATACCTCTTATTCTAGGAGTATACCTCAGACTGCCGGAAGTATACCCCAGGCATCATGCTGTCGAGAGCATACACATCCCTGGACCGCGTGAATTTTCCCTACCCCTCTGAGAATTTTTTTTCACTTAAATAAGGCCTGTTTTGCCTCCCCTCACCACCACCACCAAACATCTAAAGGCTTCTAGAATATTCTAAAAGCTTCTAACGCATTCTTACCTGTACAGGTGAGTTAATTAAAAAGTGGGGACGCTGTATTCATATGTAAAAGTTGAGTGGTGGGGGGGAGGCAGAACCAGCCTTGCTTACCTACTCTTCTCAGTTTGACCTCGAACTGGCCTTGAACCTTACGTGATCGGGTAAAACTGACCCCGGATTCGGATTCAGCGACCGAAAAAACATAAATGTATGGCATTTTAATTTTTTAAAACTTTTTCTTTTTAATTTGACCTCCAACTGACCTTGAACCTGACGTGATGGGGCCTAACTGACCTTATGTTCGAATTCAGCGATCCGAAAAACATAAAGATAGATAAGTCTGATTCCTCGCGCAGACAACTTTTTATATTTTGTGTGCCGGTGTTATTAGAAAAAGATTTGCTTTGGTTAGCATATCCACATCACATATTAGAAATTATTTTAGAAACGGCATTTATTACTAAAATTCCTGGTACAAGTGGGCCTAAAGTAGCTATTTTTAAAAGATTTCAAAATGAATGGGATAGCATAGATGAAAATAAATATAAAAATAGTTTGGATGATTTAGAATCAGAATTAAAGGAAGAAATCCCAAAAGTTGTGTAATTTATAAAATGAATATAGACGCATATGCGAAATTCATAAAACTAATACGAGCAAAATTTGATTTTAAATATCGGATAATTCTGAGATGATTTCGAACTCAGTATACACTTGATGCAATTGACTCCAAGGATTATTGAATTTTGTTTGTTCTTTTTAGGATTTTCTGTGTGTTACTTTTATTACTTTTATTTTTGTTTTTATTACTTTTTTGTGTTTGAGCTTCTAAAATATAACTCGGATTTCTCATAGGCATGCTTCATCGACTATCTAATATCTCAGGAAGCATGCAGTGAGTATAAAATCTTACTAATTTTGATTCGCTTTTCTCTTACGAAAAAACATCATCTCACTCTATTCTGGCGTAATACATACTTTTTTCCATATATATATTGCGAAAATACGGTAATCTCGCTTTCTGATGTGTAACTGTCCCTAAATTTAGTGAAAAGATACGTGATTTTATTTCATTTGCTGTGTTTTGAGATCGATGATATTTTTGTAATTATTTAAATTTTTTATTACATCAGTAGCTTCTAATAAATAGCCAGAATATGGGCATTTTATTTCAATAATCCCAGCAGCGTCAATAACTCCATCTGGAGAAGCGCCTAAGAAAGGCATGTCTTTGTCAATAAATAATCCACATTTTAGAATATTCTTTCCCAGCTTCTCCGAAAGTTGCTTTCTAGCCTTTTCTTCTGTTTTTCTGCCGTATTTCGTTACTTCCGTTCCAACGGCTGGTCCTAATAAAATACTTTTAAAAAGGAAGTTTCTCATATTGCATATTTTTCCAAAATTACAAGTTTTTAACATTTTCTTTCGTAGATCCATCCAATAATGATAATGAATCATATTTACTACCAAAATTTCTTTTTATGTAAGATCCATCCACCTCCACAGGAATGCATGAGATCCCGTCAATTTCCTCGTTTAATGGCGAGTGATGCTTCTTCATCTGCAGTTTCAACCATACTAACTGCGGCTGTTTTCAAAAATTGATCGAGTACACAATTTAGGTATTGTCTGTATGTGCGATCTGAGACGCATTCCGTATTCAGACACGCTCAAATTTATTGCAATTGAGAATACCCTATACCAATCGTTATAGTTCCAAACTGCGGCTATATTTACATTGAGATAATCATCTTGATTAACAGATTCACATATTACACTTAAAAATAAATCTTGATCTTATACCGAAACTAACATTCGCTATATGCTCTGAGTCTTGAATTCGGTAAGCCCATGCTACTGAGTGATTATCAAATGTGCTATGAAATTCTTGCATAAAAAAATCGAAGTCGATCGATTCGACCTGACAGGTTTTCCGTAGTATTAGCATTTTTTGAAAAAACTTCTTTTTTACTTCTAATTGTAACAAGATCATCAAGAGCATCTAAGATCGTTTCACCAAGTATGTCTCTTATAGTATTGTTCATAAAATATCTACACTGTCTTGACATTTTATATCGAGCAATTCGTACATCTCTGCATTGACACGAATATCCCGAACATTTTCACTATTATTGCGTGTAATCGACTGCTTGTGCTCAATAATATCTTGCGTACTTAGTTGAAGTGCAGCTTGTTTTCGTCTTCTATAAATTAAACAATAATCTTTAAATTAAAGAAGTTGCAAAAAACTATTATTACACTATTTTTATAATAAATTTAAGTCTAATTGCTGCTTTTTAAAGAGATGAGTATGCATATACCCGGAAAAAGAAATATTATTTCAATTTATAAATGTAAAAAGATTGGATATATTCCATCATTAAGTATAATTTGAACATCTATGTTTAGAAAATTAAAATATGCTTATAAAGCAATAATGTACCAAAGAAATTTGTATTTAGACAGATCCCGAACATAAAAAGCGCGTTCACGTGCAAATATGTCATCCAATTAGAATTAATCTTTTTTACGACACTAAAATAATTATTTACTTCTTGTATTTATGAAATGCTTACAACCAGAACATGTACTTTGTTCCAAAACACTTGCACCAACAGTGTCTATTTAGAACCAACTAGATCTTCTGGCTCAAGGTAAATCACTAAACTATATAAATATGTTGAAATACATAAGCAGGACCTGTATATCACGTTTTGCGTTTATACGATACATCATTTAATAATAATTCATTTTTTTAATTTCTGTGACAAAAAATTGAATGTTTATAAAGTTTTGTAGAGGAAGTGTATGCTTCGCTACAGTAACTCTATCCCTCAGTGGTTTTCAAGAAGTGATATGGAAAAGTTAGTGATTTTCCCGAGGCAGATTTGGATTAAAGCAAAAGAAAAGGTAAAAAGTTTTTTCTTTTACTTCGACGTTTCGACGGTCAGTGCCGTCCTCTTCAAGAAACTATCAAAGTGAATTTATTGTGAGCAAGTGTTTGTAAATATAAGGTATTTTTATATAGAAAAATTGAAATAACGTTGATGAACTTACAATAATATCGACGTCGCAAATACATGGTTCTCGCTTGTATACAAATCCATCCCCGCCGTAGCATCGGCAGGGAGTCAGAGAGTTTGATGTGTGTCTCTCAGCTGTTCGGCTATTAATTCTCGCAAGAGTCTATGTTTTGAGGCTTATATACCAGTGCAGGATAGAGGGACTCACACGGTTTGTTGACATTTTTGCCTCTGATGACAGTCTATTATTTCTCGCGTTTAAGTTTGTATATTAGGTGTATACTGTTTTTATATTGAGTTGTTGTGTATCCACTTTCTTATTAATTCCGTTCTTTTGTAAATGTATGTGTAGCATCTTGGAAACTAATCTTTTATTTAAATTCTTTTCTCTGTCTTTAATTTGGAAATCATTGAAAGTGAAACTGTAATTGTGGTTTTCACTATGGTCGAAAATAACATTATTCCTGGATTTTTTGTGTTCATCAATACGTGTTAGGTGATAGCTAGTCACTTAACCACGTTTTTATTGAGTTGCTCATCAATTATTATTATTAAAAATGAAGGTTACTGAAAAAGTTGCGTGGACTTCGGGCTTTGACTAAATTAATCTCAGACATTTGGACATATATTTTAATTCATACTGAACTAAAGTTTATATTTTCTATCCCAAATACTCTCATAATTAATCTGAAATAAATCAAGAATGTATCACACAACAATAGAAACATTTAAAAACGTTATAATTTAATAATATCTGTAGTTAACTAACTTTTTCGAGAATACATACTTTAACAAGAAAAATTAACAAGCCATTTAACAAGAAGCCTTCGATAGGAGTGAAGTCTGAATTTTCATTATTAAAATTGTAGACTGTTACTAGGCATACAGGACACATTTGTGTAGTTTTGTTGCCCATAATCGCATTAACGTTTTTACCGTTAAAAAGAGTTTTTGCAACTGAAATTTAACGCAGACTTTCTTTCCATTGTGCATGGTAAATTGGGAAGTTTCGAAACGTTCTATTTCTGCATTTAAGCGGTTGTACTCTCTGCAACATACTTCATCATCCTCTTTCTAATGTGCAACCCACAAAGGTTGAAGTTTTACCTGATTTATAAAAAAAAAATATATAATTATTGGATGAGAGTTATATACAAATAATCAAGTCCATATAAAGTGCACTTTTCGGCAACGGGCGAGACTACTCAGTTCCTGCGTTGCGACTGACGGTTGCAACGCCCGCGGAGGCGGCGGTATTCGCGGGTAGGACTAGGAACGGGAGAGAGTATTTTGTGAATAACGACACATCGGTTACGATACGAAGCTAACAGTTATTATTCACACAATAGAAATGATGCTAAGTTCCAGAGTCGCGAGTCGTGAAAGTCACGACTCGTAGCGATATGAACGCAAGACAAGCGCGCGCGCAGGACAAGGCGTCTTGTTGCTCTATGTGCCGCTGCACTGAGTCTACGCAAGCTGCGGCTAACGCCTCCGGCAGCTTTTATACAACCGCGCCATTACTTTAGGGCACAGCCCTACTTAGGCAAAATTTCCGCTTTCCTTGCTTCCTACCTGGATGATTGCACGTCAGGTGCGATGAAGTCGGTGCAGGGTCCGTTCGCGAACACTTACTCGCCTAAATTTCTCGCTAAGCTTTCCGAAGCTTTCTGGTCAAGGTCGCACCTAACAAATCGCCGAACCTGTGAGGTGTACGCTTGACGAAGGCCGGAGACTATATATCCTTGGTCTATCGCAGCGATCGCGAAAGGACCCCCCTCCGAATTTCCGAATCCTAGCCGATTCGCGTAGCAGCGGCGCTCCGGGCGACACGATTTAGAGCATTGGTGCTCAACTCGTTACAATATTACAGTATTCTTGAGAAAATTTGCGAACAAAAATGTATTTCGTATGTATACCCAAAATGCTTCTATCATGCTTAGAAATGATTTAAGTTGGCGAAGTCCGAAAATTTTTTGCGCTCTTTTGAGAGTACACTGAACTAGGCATAAATGTTGGCCGAGATTTAAAAAATTTTGTGTATATATATATATATATACACGTACACTTGTGAGTATCTCCCTTATTTACTGTAAATTAAGAGGCCAAGATATTTTATAGTTATTTACACTTTTATTTTTCTATCTTTCATGTACATCGTTTTGTCTAATGTTACTTTACATTGAAAATATAAATGTACCAATGATTTTTAGAGTCCAAAATTTCTTAAAAAATATCATTCTTCTACGTTTTTACGGTATTATTATTTTTTTTTTTTAATTTTAGTTGAACTCATACAGTTTATCGTCTACCCACCCCCCTAATCTATATACGGAACAAAGAGGTTGGAATCAGACAACATCAACAAATCCATCTGTAACTCAGTCAGCAAACCAAACGAATTCTTCCAGTCAGTCTCCTCAGAGAGCGTTGTCACAGTCACCTGCACCGCCACCTTGTGCATCTCCTCAACCGCAAGCTTCCAACCAGACACAGGTAAACTTTTCAACAAACTTTCTTCTTTCTGTATAAAAATAAATTTCTTTATTTACAATACGAGTAGTATATTACGATACATGTGACTTATTCACTCCGTGTAATGTGCCACTGAAGCCACGAGTATCATATACAATTTTATTCCACACCCCGACCGAAAAGCCACTTATCACCCCTGATAAGCGGGATGAAAGTAGCATATTTTTTTCGCAAACTGGTTTGGTGGGTCGAAAGTAAAATCAGCAGGGCGAAAGTAAAATAAGCAAGGCAAAAGTAAATTAGCGGAATGAAATTAAAATTTAGCCGGAAAAAAGTAAAATTTAGCGGGGCAAAAGTAAAATTTTCCAAAAATGTTAAAAATTTAAGAAAAAATTCAACAATTTTTAAAAACATTTTTAAGAAAATTAAAGAACGATTGGCTACGTGAAATAATTGTGAAAACTGATTTATATTCATAAGAATTTTTAAAATACTGCCTAGCAGCGCCAGCACTCGCTCAATGGCACGTAGCGGAATTAAAAAACAAGATACATGCATAGAACCCAACTATCCACTAGAATGCGAAGTTGTTTCGGCCCCTCTTTTCAGGAACAAAAAGTGGCCTTTCGAATGAATTACACCAGCACACAAAAAAGTGGCCTGTTCAAGAAACCCGACCTATCTATTCTTATGTATTTTGACCCGCTGAATCCAAATCCGAGGCTAGTTTTGCCCGTACACCACTAAAATTTCGTTAAAATCGCAAAAAACCATGAAAATTGTGGAATAAGGAAACGGAAACAAAGGACAAAAGAAAAAGGAAAAAATGAAACAAAAAGAAAAATCACATTTAGAAAAGAGAAGGAACGTCTTAAATGCTACCATTTACGTTTTTCTGTTTCTCACAATATTTTAATTTTTTGAACAGTGTTATAAGATCTTGACATTTTTTCAAAGTTTCAAATTTATATAAATTATACATATGACACTCACAAAAGAGTTGCAACTAAGTTATGCCCTTAAATGCAAATTTTCACTATTTTACATAGTTTTTCTCAATTTTTGACGGGTTTCCACCACTTCTTCAAATATCAAAGTGCGTAGGAGTGAAAAAAACTCTGGAATTAAATAAAGCTTACCGAAAGGAAATTCGGTTTTCAGTTTTTCTAAAAGTTATGAAATACGAAATACAAGACGGGGAGTACAGTGTATTCAGAAGCCGAAAAACGATCGAAATTCTTGATTCAAATGAAATTAAATTAAAAATAACTTTGCTACCAGTCATATTCTTTGTTTTGGTGAACTCTCATGGGAAAAACCAAAAGCGGACTTCTGATGCAAAAATTACGTTAAAACTATTATCAAGGCACAACCCGAATTATACCGGCCGAATTTATTATATATATGGGCGCCTGGCCTGGTATGTGTCACGCGTCGGCTTGAGATTTCTTTATCTCAGAGGAGATTCGGTCTCAAAATTCTTGTTGAAAGAAAATACGTCTCAATTGGATATTTACAAAATAAAGATTTATTAACAAAGTCTTACGGCAAATATGTACAACGTGGATACATTCGAAATCGCACACTCTCATACTCGCTCTCACTGGTTACCGATTTTCCGTCGGTAATTATTCTCGCGAAAGACATGTATTCTCTGCTATTACCTTATTCTACCCTTTTGTCTACAAATCAGCTCGTTTTCTCGTACTGATGCTGTCTCGTGCTCTGAAATTTCGACGCGAAGAACTATGCGAAAACGTACAAGAAAGCTTTGAACTCGGGAGGCTGCTACCTGCTGGCTGTCCATCGTACAAGTGGTCGAGACCCGCTACCGACGCTGAGCACAAAGCCTCACGTTCACATACAGCGCATGCGCAGCCCTTTCGATTATATATCGATTATCGATTCACCGATCCTCCTTTTAAACGTGAGGAGAACTCATACCTCCACTAGCACGCTTCGTGTAACAAGGAGTAGATTCTCCACTCGTACAACATACGATCTCTTCTTTTTATCTTGTCTTTTTGGCTCGCATGCAGGCGGCTGTTCCACTGTCGCTCGCTCTCGCTTTCTCTCTATCTCTCTCTCTCTCTCTCTCTCTATCCCACATACACAGCTGCCGTGGCGTCCTCGTGGTCTTCGTTGCTGGCGGAGTTGGCGGGAATCAAGCGGGCAGCTACTCAACGAGCGATGAATTCGTAAGTCACCCGAGACCGGCGTTCGTCGTCTGCTGGCCGTATTGACTTCTCGCACGTTGTCTACAATTATTTTTTATTAATATAAATAATGATCCTACCACTTACCTGCGACTCTGGTGGAGATGCGTGCGAGAGGTCTTATAACTTATTGACTTCGACGGTTGCCCCGTCACAATATATATATATATATATATATATATTGTGAGGGAGAGAGGGAGAGATGTGTGTGTGTGTTTTTTTTTCAATAGGCGTAGGCAGAGCAAGCTCTGCGCAAGTGGCCCTACGACATCCGAACCCCACCGGTACCATCGCTAGACATTGCTTCGGTGGGGCCGTGTATTAGCCGGTTGGCTTTTTAGCTAGTTTAACTTTCCCGTACATCTCCCTTCCACTACTGTGATTATGGATTCCGGATCAAGTTCGTCTTCTTCAGTCTCTGTATCGTCCGGTTAGCCTCTGGCAGTCTCACCCAGCTCTAAGTTCCTTTGCATCGGTCTAAGGTGCGTATATACGGACGATAATGTCGTCGTCTTAGAATTCTATACGCTGACGTCTTGCCGTATCCCCTGTGTTTGCCGTGGCCCCCCTATATTGGGCATTAGTCCCGCTAGTGCATTTGCAACTTGAATGCTTTTTTACCGACTATTTTTAAATGTTCGTCGAATTTTAGTCGGCCGTCAATTTGTATTCCTAGATATCGTATGCAAAGCGACGAGGTTATATTACTGCTTTCAACCCATAGAGTGATGGTCTCTATTTTTTCCGGCTAGTTACGAATACTGCCACCGTCTGTGTTCTGCCAGTTTAAAACCAGCTGTCGTGAGGCAGCTTCTAATGCTGTTAATTACGTCGTTGGCGTCTTCGGTAGTTTCCTCGATTGTTTTACCGGTCACTACTACGGCAATATTGTCCGCAAATACAACAATCTTAATATTGTGAGGCACCAGAATCCTCAATACACCGTCGTACATAATATTCCAGAGCGTTGGTCCCATGACAGAGCCCTGTGAAACTCCTGCAGATACTCTGTGTTTGACCATACCATCGTCCGTGAGGTATTGGAGTGTTCTATTACTTAAGTAGCTTGCTACTATTTCTCGTACATAGCTTGGTACGTTAAGGCGATCCAAGGAAGCAATAATTTGGGGCCAGCGTACAGAATTAAAAGCATTCTTGACATCCAGGGCAATTATAACGCAGTACTTCTTTGTTCCTCGCCTCCGTCTCTTACCATTTAATGCCTCGCGTGCTGTGTTTACTACCAGATTGATTGCGTCCGTGGTTGGCTTGGCTCTGCGAAAACCGAATTGATGCTCAGATAGCCCGTAGCGTCCCTCGGTGAAGTCTTCAAGGCGTCCGACTATAATTCTTTCTAGAATCTTCCCTGGCGTATCTAACAAGCAAAGCAAATGGACCTGTAGGATGATGGATTCTCCGGTGGTTTGTCATCTTCTGGTATCAGAACTAGCTGTTGCAGTTTCCAACGTTTAGGAAATATGCCTTTTTTGAGACAAGTTTCAAAAATCCTCGAAAAATGCCCTGGGATTAATCTTTACTGCTAGTTTAATAGCCTGGTTTGGGACCCCGTCCGGGCCGGAGGCAGCTGCGTCCCTGATCTTTGCACAGGCTCTAGCGAGTTCAACTTCGGTTAATGGTGGGATGCCATCTTGTGATGGGGCTTTCCAATGAATCTGACATAGGTCATCTTCAGAAAAGAGTACTTCTATTATCTGGCTTCAAAATTCTGCCTCACACGGTGGCGCAACTACTTTGCCTTTGAGCTGCGCCATGACCACTTTGTAGGGGCGACCCCATAAGTCCTTGTTTACTTCCTCACAAAGTTCAATGTTGCAGTGGTTTTTGCTTGCTTTTTCTCTTTGCGGAGCATTCTTCGTGCTAACCGGTATTGTTCCCTTCAGTGTTCCGGATTGTTTATGGCTCTTTGGGCCAGTCTTGGGTTTCTTGCGCAACTCTGCGATTTTTCTTGTCCATCAGTATGTTTCGCTATGGCCGTTTTTTACTTGTCCAGATCGCGTCGTGGAGGTATCACACGCCATTTTTACGAGCTCCATGAGAGAGTCGGCCTCGGAGTCGGTAGTACTTTTATCAAGCCCTTCGTCTTCCATCATGACGGCAAATGCTTCTCGATCTAGAGATTTGGCGTTCCATTTGCGTGTGCTAAACTTTTTAGCCCTGGTCGCGGCCTTTTTTCTATCAATTATCTCATATAGTATTGCCCTATGGTCGCTGTGCTTATATTGATCACTTGCCCTCCACTTTTGTATTCGTAAGGTAAGATCGTCGCTAGTCAGGTCTATTATTGAGGTGTTTCGCCTCTTACGAATGTAGGCTCGGTGCCCGTGTTAATTAGACAAATCGCCAGTCTTGTAAAACTGTCAAGGAGTATGTTACCTCTGTTGTTCGTTGTGGTACTCCCCCATCTGGTGAACCACGCGTTTAAGTCTCCGGCGATAATTACGGGTTTCTTATTGGTTGCTTCATCCCCTAACCTTGTGAAAACCCTTGCAAACTGTTCTTTCGTGAGACTTGGGGGGTATACACACTGAAAATGTATATTCTGTTCACGTTTACCCAGGTAAAAAGCTCGCTTGGATGGTTTGGGCGTTCCTGTATGTGATTGTACACGTTAACCCAGATTCCTGCCCTGCTGCTGTAATCGGTGAACCATTGTTGTGTAGCATTCCTGTCTTTGTATTGCTCTGAGATGATAGCAACATCTATAAAAGATTCACGAGCGGTTTGTTCCAGAAGATCCGGTGCAACTTCGCAGTGGTTTAGGGTGAGCTACAGTATCCTCATCCTCTAAACTTTTTGATGTACTCCTGGTTAAGCGGGCATGCATAACTCTATGATGCATGCTTCGTTTGGGATTTTCCAACCTCTTGGCACAGCAAACAGCATGGATTCCTCGTGCACGACATAGCTTCGTGGTCTGAGCCACTACAACGTCTGCAGGCTTTTGACCTGTCCGTTCCTCCACACATAGCTGCAGTATGGGCAATTCGCCAACATCTATAACAGCGCCTTATTTCTATTTTTCTCCGGACCCGGCAGTTCACCCATCCAATGCGGATTCTGCCTTCCTTTATCAGATTTGTTGCCAAATTAGGTGGAGCACTTACGACTGCTATCTGCGTTCCCCCCTAAGCTGGTCGAAGGGATCTTACTGGTACCCGATCGGAATCGACGGCAGGATTAGTAAATACTGCCTGGGTACTCATTTGTTTGAGCACGCTTCTGGTTTGTTTATCCTTGCCACCCTAAATACCTGATGTTTTGGTAATTTTCCACAGTGCTGGGGTACCGAGGACATTCGTGGCAGCACTGTTTGCTCCTGTTCCCTAGAAAGGGGCCCTTTAACAAGGTGCTAGCATCCAGGCCAGATGCACCTTGATTTTTTAAGCGAGGTTGCTACTCCTCCCCCTCTTCCTTCCCCACTCTTGAGTAGTGGGACCCCGGGCTTGGGACCGGTATAGTGGAGTTGTGTGTGTGTGTGTGTGTGTATGCGTGCTTCCTTGCGTGCGTGTATATACATGTATATATTGCTAGGTTCGTGTAAGTTTTCTCAAAATAACTAATATTATTTTAGAGAGACCACTGGGGAATTATTGCATTACATAAGGTCAAATACATCAAACAAGAATTAAGCGGTAAATAAAATAGTAATAATATTTAATGTCTTATTATGATAATGTCAAGAGCTAACTGGCACCTCTCAAAAACGAATTTACAACAATATTACTAGTATGCAACTTTAGTTAGATTATATTCGAGTAATTTTTATTGAATAACTGAATAAGCAATGCCCCAAAAAGCCCGCTTAACGAGTTTAGACTTACTATGTTAGGATTTCCCGTAAAACTCTCGGAGCGGCGTTCATACAGTCTACCCTGGACACCAGATACCATAGAGGCCGTTGGTGTGGCTATATTTGTGTCCAGTGACCTCGACAAACCCCCGAGTAAGGACTTTCGATTCACTATGTTAATATTTCCTGTAAAACGGGGCAACGTTCATACAGTTTACCCTGAGTATCAGACACCATAGAGGCCGTTGCCGTGGCTATATTTGTGTTCAGCGACCCTAAAAAATCCCGAGTAGCAAAACTGGGCTCATTTCCATTAATATTTACCGAGTTGTCAATTTTTTATTTAGTGTCTCTCAGGCATTTTAAAAATGCATATTGTTTATGCAATAATGTATTTTCAAAAATGCAATTAATCACATTAGGTCGCAAAAAACCACACTAAGATCCGTTTGACTGCTCTCAAAATCGATAGTCCATTGCTTTATTTTTTCGACTAAGACAGTGGCAAAATAATTACGCGCACACTTGTCACCGCTTCTATTACTCGCACTTTCCCTGCCGCTCTTGTAGCGTATAGTGGACTCAGCTACCGCGACGCGTATGTTTGAGTGTAACTTGCGACGCCATAGACTAATAAATATATTTCATTACTGTACATTTTGTTGTACAAAAAAACATTAAAAGAATACAACAAAAGAATACAATAAAATTAGTATGAATGAATACAAATCATTTTGTGTGAATGAAAGGTGAGATAGTGGAATGGTACATGCTGTGATAATTATCGAATGTGGCGAGTACAGAAAATAAGTTTAATGAGAGAATGTTTATGAGTTTTCGAGATTGATGAAGTATTACTTGGCTTGAATTTAAAGAGTGAGAATGATCTATTGTCGCGATGATGAGAGGACAATGTATCCGGAGATATGAAGTGCTTATACGGAATGAGTTCTGCAGCGTCTCTGTGGTGAAACTGGGAATGTGCAAGGGGGTCACCTCACCCCTATCAGGGTATAGTGCGACGTAGAAATCAAAATAGGCTGTGATGTATGATGGTGCATGTTAAAGAGCGATATTAAAGAATTTTCTTAGAAAACAGGCCATAAATCACTTCCTACGTCCGGTTGTGGTGAGCTATTGCAACTCACGCTTGCGGGGGGGGGGGGGTATGCTCGTCCCTCCTTACACCATCGATGTAACGGATTCCCGTATTCACCACTCTCTGTAGCTTAATGCCAAGTTCTTGTGTTAAGTCACAGTAAACTAATGAGCAATAGTCCATGATTGGAAAGAGAAGAGCTTGCACTAGATGTTTGCGCAGTCCGAAATTGGTGCTTTTTCTAAAGAAGTATAATCTGTACATTAGTGAGTTAGCACGTTTACACAGATGTGTAATGTGCTTTTTGCAAGTTAGCTTAGAATCAGGCACCAGTCCCAGTGATAATTTCAAGTTTCTCAATCTCTCTCCAGATCTCGTCGACATCAGTTAGAGAGGGCAGGCGTGATTGATATTAATTCAGCCTGGTATCCTCGACTTGTCTATACAAATTTACATCTAGCACATGACGTGATCTGCGGAACCATCGGTAGAGTCTATTGCGTTCTTTCAAGAGGTCACGAAGAGCCGTGGTAAACCACGGGTAATGCTTTGGTCCAGGAGTCACTGTGCGTAATGGAGCAGGATGGTTAATGGTGTTAGTCAAATTAGTGTTAAGTATGGCGATACAGTCGTCGAGTGATGAGGTGTCGAGCAATGACCATTCAGACGCACCGAGATAAACCCACAATTTCTCGGCACAGATTCCTTTATAATTTCTATAAATAAATGTTTTAGGTTCGTGACGTAGTATCTGTACGTCGAGAGTGGCCGTGATGAGGTCATGTCCGTTTATGAAGTGTGTGTCTGTCTTCCAGTGCAAGAGCAGGCAATCCTGCTTATCGATTAAGCAGAGGTCAAGCCAGGTGTCGGATTCCGGTTTATATATTGCACCATATGAAATCGACGGAAGGGAGTTCTCCTCTATGAAAACTTTGATGAATCTGTCATCTTCAGACAAAAGAGTTGGTCTGCGTTAAAGTCACCCATGATTAGCTTAGTCAAGTAGTTATGCATATGGGTGAAGCCTTTTTCAATAAAATCGTTGCCTTAACGATAGGTGTCCGGAGGCAGAAAGCGGCAGAAAAGTAGTTCAAACAGGAGTGTGCAAAAAAGGCGACTGGTGTACTCACGTGATAGAGTGAGAGAGAGGGGCCTGCTCACGCCGCGTGTTACTGTTAAGGATCAGTGAAGATAAAGTGCATCTTTCAAGTAGATATATGACATAGCCTTCAGAATCAACAGACATACCGTCGCGATCAAACGCCATTCATCGGTCCATATGGTAACACGTCGACATATACTGGATGGAAGAACGCAACCTAAAGTTGCATCAATAAAAAGTGTTCGCGCAGGCACACCGCTGCCCACTCATCGTCTCCTCGAGATCGTCTATCAACAGCGCTTCAGAGAGGAAATTTTGTGTAAAGCAACCGACACCAGCGCTTTTGATCTTCGCAACGGTCAAGTGGTGCACATTAGAAGTTTTGCGTGAAGCCTTTGACACCAGCACTTCGTTTTTTCGACGCACATCTGGCACCTCCTCATCGGTATGTTAAGTAACCGTTAAGCCATGACACTATTGACAAGGCCGTTAGGAGGGAGAGACGTCAGGACTCTATCGCGCGAAACCTTTGTATCGCCGCGCCAGTGGCGTCTGGGCATCGCCCAAAGCCTGTTGTAAGTGCCTGGGTCCGAAACGCCTAGTCATTGCCTGGCACCGCTAAATTACGTGTCACATATTTACAATAAATATCAGTTTTTGTCAACCAAGGCCATGGTCAGACGAATGGAAGAGCGTCGACAACGCGATGAGCGCCGAGACGGTATTATTGAAAGATTATTTATACAACTCAGCACGAGCACCATGCCTAATCCGACAAACAACAACACAGTTCCGGCATCGTCAACTTTTCAGAACTACCAAGTCATACTAGATTTAAGCAAAAATATTCAGAACTTCACGGGCAATGAATCATCGACCGCAACTAAAGAGTCGTTGAGTAACATTGAGAGCATGCGTTTGTTGCATAACTGGCCAGATAATTTTGCACTGGAGACGGCTCGTATGCATCTGACCCTGGGAGCAACGGATTGGTTTGCGACTCGAAAAATTTGCTTTCGACTTGGAAAGATTTCAAGCAAAGATTTCGAAAAAGTTACGTGCGTAACGACAGCACAACAGCACGATGGAAGAGGATGACCGAGCGCATCCAGCAAAGAGGTGAAACCCTTCAGCAGTATTTCCATAGCAAGACGAAACTTTGCGTCGATTTGGGTCTAGGAATGTCCGATACTAAGGAACAAATTTTGATTGGAATCGGGTCCAGAGATCTATACCACGTCATGTCGTCGCGCGTTCATGAATCTGTCGATGACTTACTCCACGATATGCTGGATTATGAGTGCGCTTCCGCCTTACAAACTGAACGAATGAAAGCGTACAACAATTCCAATACCACTATCAATCGGGGTTCCTACGCAAGCATCAATCATGCAATGGTGCCGAGGACTACACCAAGAGAACAAATGAGCACAACCGAACGTCCCAGTCAAAGGAGAATAGAAATGAAGTGTTTTAATTGCAACACCTTCGGGCACATTTCGAGGAACTGCGACCAACCCAGAAGAGAACCGTATTGTACATAATGCAAGCAGTCGGGACACTTCCAGCACGCCTGCCCCAAGGCAACCAATGAAGTTAAAAGCATAGAAGGTCAACACTCTTCTTCGGTAAACAAATACTTTAAATCTGCATATATAAACCAGTCACCGTTTCGAGCATTTGTGGATATGGGTAGTGCAGCGTGCCTGATGAAAGCCATTGTGGTGTTATTGAATCAGTATCCGATTATCTACGAGCAATCAGAATTAAAATGTTTTGGATCTGAGTCGTACCGCGTGAAATCACCGGGTTACGTAGAAGTATCCATTCAAGTGGACGAAGCGAAGGTCTTCGGCGTCAAATGCCGTATAGTGCCAGACGATGTTCTCTCCACGGATGTTCTCATCGGTCGGCCGTTTACGGATAACCCGATGGCCACCTACTGCAGAGAAGATGAAAATCTAATTTTCCGAAATAAGGAAGACAACTTGAACGAAGATGGCGCAAGTTCTACCGATGGTACGCCTCAGGTAACGGCGGACGTAACCATACCACCACTTACCGTATCCTTGATAGAGGCGCGAATAAACGAGGTTAATCATCTATTAACTATAGTGAAGTACGATACCAAGGACCAAATAGGATAGTAAACTGTTTATTACATTGGATTTATTTAACGGCTATTTACAATTGCCGATCGCCAAAAGCTCGAAGCACAAGACCGCAATAATTACAGCGGATGAAACTGCCGAGTTCAACCGCTTAATCTTTGGTCTCACAAACGGCCTGGCTTATTTCTCTAAGTATATGAGCAAACTGTTGCAACCATTACGTAATCAACTGATACTGTTTTTTTTAAATGATATCTTAATCGCGGGATCGTGTTGGGACGACTTACGTCCGAAATTGATAGCAGTTCTAAAGACATTACGCACCGCAGGCTTAACTATAAATTTAAAAAAATGTGTGAATTACTTGGGATTTGAGCTGTCGGAGGAGGGTATAAAGCCTGGCGAGTTAAAAATGAATGCGGTTGCAAATTTCCCTCAACCAAAGAATGTCCATGAAATAGGCCGATTTTTAGGATTAACGGGATTCTTCAAACGGTTCGTACCGAAATTCGCGGAAATTGTTCACCCTTTAAGCAAACTGCTCAACGTGAATCAGCCTTTTGTGTGGTATAGAGAAACACATAACGCGTTCAAACGTTTGCGGGACACATTAACCAAACGCCCAATTTTACAAACTTACAATCCGAACAAATATACAGAATTGCACACAGACTTAATACAGCGCTTGGGTTGGCTGGAATGTGTCTGCAATGTGGTAGCGATAACAAAATGCACTTAGTGAATGCGATTAGTCGTCGTACAAGCGAGGCAGAACAATACTGTCACTCCAGCAAGTTAGAATTGTTAGCAATTATTTGGGCAGTCTCTCGATTACGCCGTTTTCTTATTAGTATACCGTTCAAAATCATAACGGATTGCCAAGCGCACGTGTATTTAAACACCTATTGGAACAAAAATGCGCAGATTGTAAGATGGTATTACCTCCTAAGCGAATACGACTACGAAATCGCCCATCGCGAGGGTATAAAGCTAGCACACGTAGTCGCTCTCAGCCGCGTGCCAATATACGAATTCGAGAATATGTCACGCGATTTAAAGGAGGTTCGGGATGTTTTACGTATCGCGGGACTGTAACGTTAAATGTCCTAAGTGTAATAGACGAAAACGAGGAAATTTTGGCCTTTCAATTTTCCGATGAAGATCTAAATAAAAAACGATATATCCTGAGGAAACCTATTAAGCAACGCACGCGCATTGATAAAGATCTAGTGGACGGATTCGAATAAATAAATGGCATCTTATATAAGAATCTGGACGATCGCCAATGCTATATAGTTCCGAGAAGTATGCCGAAGAGTCTGGTGGTCCGTTACCACGACCTTAATGGTCACCATGGAGTAGAACGTACCTACGAATTATTAGCTCGGAAATATTTTTTTTTTTCGGAATGCGCCGATATGTTAAGCAGTACATATACGCGTGCTTCCATTGCTTGGTATCTAAATCACGCCCGCGTCGTCAAGCAGGCGTAGTGCACCCGATTCCACCCGGAACTCGTCCTTTTCACACGATACACATCGATCACGTGGGCCCTTTCGTCAAATCGAGTCGAGGAAATAAATTCGTATTTGTCCTCATCGATAATTTGACAAAATACGTACTGCTAACGGCCATGAAAGATACTAAAACGGTAAACGTGTTAAAAGCTTTAGAGAATTTTGTTTGCGATTTCGGTGCGTCAGTTCGCATAGTTAAGGACAGAGGAACGTGTTTCACGGCGAAAGTATTCGGGGATTTCTGCGCAAAACATGGTATAAAACGCATACCAACATCTCCAAGACACCCAAAGGCGTACGGTCAAATGGAACGCGTTAACGTTACGTTGATTCCGTTGATGCAAGCTCATTCGATGAAACCAGATTGCAAAGACTAGGACGTCAAAATAAAATATATTCAACGAGATCTCAACGAAGCTCGAAACGCGACAACAGATAAGAGCCCATTTGAGGCATTGTATGGGTTTATACAAGCCACGACGAGGGCTTATTGCATCAATTTTCGGAGATTAACGAAACTTACGACGCGAAACACGCGAATCGTCATAGCCAAGTCGGAGAGAAAATTGTTCAGGAACAACAAGCGATGAAAGAAAGATGCGATAAAAATAGAGCTCATAATGTTAAATTATGTTAAGGAAGGTGACCTCGTCTTCGTAAAATCAAATCCCTTGGCTACCGGTGAATCGACGAAGTTACAATACAAACAACGCCAAAACATACTAGTTGTAGTTACTAAAGTACTTCCGAGCGATACCTATAGTGTAGCCCAATTAAGCCAAGACAACAATGCGAAACGTTACGTGTCAAATGCTCACGCATTGCAATTAAAATTATGGAAACCGTGAAGATCCATTCGATGACCAACTGGAAAACGAAAACGAAACGCAAACTCCGAATAAAAATAAAGAAATTTGTTTACCTAGCGAAATAAAGAGTAAAAGAAAGAGAAAGCCTCCAGATAGACTACAATACGACCATTAAATATTGAAACCATCGCCCTGATTTGTGTTGACCGCCAATGATATTGGTATAATTCATCGGAGCGATTCAATACCTCCGAGAGTTATGCCAAAATCTCGCTTTATCTGGCCGTTAATTGCGGCGGGTAGATATGGTTTGGCTAATAAATGTATATTATAAGTATTAACAGTAGAATGCAATATTTGCAACTGACTAATTTCATTATTTTTGTATTAAAATTTATAATATTAAATATATCAATGCGATATCCAATCATCCCATTAAATACGCATATTTCCTCTGTAATAAATTAGTTGCTAGAATGGCAATATTGTACATATTTTCAAATAGTATTCAATTGTTTTATTGTTAAAAAGAGATAGATATAAAATAAAACATTATATAATCAAATGCGTTTCTGCTACGCGAGAGAACGCGGGAACGCCGCTATAGTAAATGTAGCATATTCACGCACATAAACATAGCGTAATATGTCGGTGAGTCGCTCACTCACACAAACGCACGTGTTCAGTGGCTGACTGTAGGTGTGTATCATCTAGTACACTATTTCTGTGACGGCGCCCCGCGGATACGAGGCGAAGGTCTTCAATAAGATTACAAGGAGTTGGGTGTCGTCCACCTGTCTTTCTTACACCGTGGGAGGGACTTAGTTGCCACCAGGATCATGGGAAGACTTAATGCACCCACCAACACCTTGACTGGAGACAGCAGATTACCACCAATGCTGTAGTTCTGTTTTCCCATGCCCTTGTTCGCTCCAGCTCCAGTCCCAAACTCCAGCTGCATTTCTTATATTGACTTTTTGTTTTTTTGGTCTTCCAAATCTTCGCTTTTTGCCAGCAGCACCAAGTAATCTATTTCTCAAATCTGGAGTTGGTTTATCCATATCTTGTTTTTACGAATAAACTTTTTCACAAACAAACAAACAAAATACACAAAGTTTTAAATAATTATATAGTTTTTACTATTCTATAACACTAGTGCAATAGAAGTATTTTTTGTTTGTGCTTGCAAAAATTTTCAATATTTTTGGTAAAATGTGTAATCGATTGGCAGTTGCTTTCGATATTGAAATAGAAGTTTTTTGATAAGGCTGATTTTCTGTGTAGGTAAAACAGATGAGCGCAACTTGTGTTTGCCACAATACTACAACAGCCCTGCAAGCAGTTTATAGGCATAAACGTGTAGGTGCTGAGCAGACTTGCTATCGATAGTCATACGTGTTTTCTGCTGTTGTCGGACAAAGTTTATGCGTGGACACACGTACATATTATTTAAATAAATAAAACAGGGAACGCGTATAATATTTCAATAAAAATGTAGAAGAAAATAAATAAACTAAATTTAATTAAAATTAGGTAAAAGGTGGTATTACATGTTACGCTGTAACTTGACAACCAATTATTTTCTAGTAAAATTGGTTAGGAACTTATTCTACGGGAAATTTCCTATCAAATAAGCCAATTAAAAAATGTTACCATCGCTTTAACTCAGTTTGGCCCCATTAAGAATATTATTTATGTTCAACGACTAACAACGCGAGATAATATGATAGAAAACATTTATACAGTTTGTGCAGCAATCCCTCTAGATGCTCTATATAGAACCATAAGATATTTCAGAGTCCGATTTGATATTTACATCCAACAAAAGAGCGATAATTTCGAACAATTAATCAATGGTTAATTCAAGTAAAAATTCCGTAAAAACGAACAAAAATAACAAAAAGGGGAAAAAAAACAGATAAACACGTAGAAATAAACAATGAAATACAAAAAAAAAATACAAAAAATGGGATGCTAAATCCTTTTGACAACCTCCTCGATGGTACATCCTGTGTTCGGCTGATGTCAAAGGTAATTTAAGCACAAAAGATGATTTGTTTCCAAAATTATATATTTGAATGTTAAATGTCTGCTCTTTCCATTTCTGGAGCTAAAAGTGGGGGGTTTCCATTTAAAAAACATTATCTTGACCTTCAAATGACCTTGACCATTGAACTCAAGGTTATGGCGAGGTCATATTCGAACGTAAAATTTCCCGCTCTTTGCATTTCTGGGGCCAAACGTAGGGATTTCTTTGTAAGAAAATCAACATAACTTTCAAATAATTTTGAACTTATGCTCAATGACATTGTTAAGATCATCATCAGATAGCCAGGGAAAAATTCTAAAACTTCTGTATGATACTTTCTTTGTTGGCATGTTTTGCCTACGAAATAATTGGGATTAAAGATTAAAATGACTTACCCTGTATAAATACACTTACCACTTGCAGAATCACTCGCGAACACGAACAATTTTGCTCTCGTTATACGGCCATTACTAATATTAATTAATTATTATAAAACGACGGTCAAAAAATGACATACTTAAATCCGAAAATAGCTGTATTTGTTTACATATATCATAAATTAATATCTATTATATATCCTTTTTAATCTAAAAATTAATTTTTTAAGTTATATCCTAACATAAATTTTGTCAATTTCATTAATATTATACTCGCTACGTAACTTAAAAAAATTGTAATGTATTTCAAGGTTAATTAAATTTTGTAAAAATATGTAAATTTATGAAAACATAGATAAAAAGCACTTAAAGAATAATTGTATAACTTAAAAAATAATTTTCATCGCAATGGGATATACAGCAATAAATTTCCGGGAAAATTTGCTATCGAAATAAAAAATAAAAAAAAATGTCTTTATGCGGCATAAATTCTTGTATATCTCACGATTATTTTGCTGTCATGTATACATAAATAATAATTTTTGACTTTATAACAATTATTTTCACTTACTATAAAAAGTGTACAAAGTAATTAACTTAAGACTATTAATTATGTAGTAGTCTCAATATTTTCAATGCAAATAAATATATTCGCGGAATTTTAACATAAGATTTTAGAGAACTTTATTGCTGTTTCATTTTTTATATTTGTATGAAATTTCATGTTCATAATATTTCACACCTATTTGAGAATCGCATTAGAAAGTTAATTATATAAAAAGATTGCAAATAAATCATAGTATTATTACCTTAAAGACAAAATTCTCTATTCGATTACCATAAAGCAACATTGAATCTTGTATCCTTACAGGCGCTATTATTGTTAGTTCACGAGGTGGCTGCCAGGTCTCGCATTGCAATTTTCAACTCCCAGTGGAGAAAAGAAAATAATGTATGAACGTTAAAAATTATGATTCCAAATGTTCCATATAGCCATTTTATCTGCCTTAAGCCACGTAGAAAGTAAAAATTATCCCAATAGATTGAGTATATACATAAAACATGAAATATTTTGAGTTACCCATATCATTTAAAAAATACCGAATTATATCGAATTCCTTTACATGTGGAAGTTTTATCTGAGGCTGAAATAATGGATTATTATAATTCAAAAGCGTGTTATATTTGTAAAAAAATTTTGAATGACGTCAAGATGCGTGATCACTACCAACTTACTGGAAAATCACAAGGACATGCACATGCTACTTGTAATCTGTATTATCAAGGTTTAAAAATAGTTCCAGTGATGTTTCATAATGTAAGTGGATAATGAACCGAGGAACTGTGGCTTGCAAGGCAGACACTCAGTTGTCGCGCCAAAGCCGCTACTCACATTGCACTCTTTTATTCGTATTATTAGAATAATTAGAAATCCGTAACGTGTGTACACACGTGACACGTCCAGGGCCCAGACAGATCGGCATGCGTTGCTCGGATCCTCGTGACAACTTCATACTTCACAGGATGCATGCACATATATTAAACGCATTATATTCATTTTTTCATTTATTTCGATAGATATGACAGGAACAGCGTCAGCCTCAATCCACTTTGTAGGTCTTGTCGTATCCCACTTCGTTGCCCCAGAAAATGTTACAAGTGAAGAGTATAACGAATCAGTGACAGTTTTCAAGGTAGAACCGAGGACCTTTGGCTTTCAAGGCAGACGTTTAGTCGATTCATTTAGATTTATACCTTTAATACTCGAAAAATTGGCATCATCCCTACAAGACTATAAAATTGTTAATAAAGAGTTTAATGATCTCAATAAAGAACAAGTTGATCTATCAAAGAATAAGAGTTAACATTGATGATCTTTCTTACTACTACATTAATTCAGGGTTTTTTGAGTTGCAATGCTTAAACATACAGGCATGCAATTAAATTTTTGACTGGTGTTGATATGGTACTTTTTGTAGAGCGCATGATTAGAGGTGGTTTCAGTCAGTTCTCAAATCGTTGTGCAGCAGCCATTCGTAAATACGTGTTTGAAAATTACAATATGGATAAGGAAAATATTTATTTAATTTATTTAGATGCAAATAATTTATATGGACATAGTCTCTCGCAATATCTCACCTATGACGAATATTCATCCATTTCTAGGTGCCACAGAGACTAAATAATTTCCACATCTTGCTTTTTATAATGCGATTTTAACATTTGCAAATTGATATTTTAAGATTACTGTAAGCATAGTATACATGAATTTTATGTAAATCTTTGTTGTAAAATTATTTTCCACGCTCTGTTTTCAAATACTTAGGTACTATTTTTTTGTAATAGTCTTGGTTTTATAACTTGAGCTACACAGTTTTCAGTTTTTTGTTTTACAGGTACGATTCATGGATACTTATCTTACTTTTCCCACCCACTAAGAGTAAAATATGATGGTCTAAGTTTATTTTTTAATTCGATTTCATTGTAAGGGAAACTTTCCATTCTATTGTTTAATACCTAAAGTAATATAACATTACTATAAGGAGAGAAATGTTCACATAAAAATTACTATAACTTATACGAATGCGGCGACAAACTCGACTTCTGAGACAATTTACTATACTTACATTAAAATTTACTATAGTTTTAACAATTTTTTATACTCAGTATATCACAAATTACTATAAATACGTCCCCCCTAAATTTTTCCCCAGCATAACTTGTTCGCGGATTAACGCATTAAAAATCGTCAAAATATAAAAATAGCGGGAATACAGTTTTATTCGGGTACTCGTATTTACTTTCCCATAATTCTCCTTACATAGTGTTAGTTAAACCATCCTTGTTTTTGTCTAAATTTTGCACAAACTTCATTGCTTCCAAAAACATTCCAGGTATAAAAAAAACTATGTTCTACTGTACTTTTCAAATGAATATGAACGGCATGAATACATTTTCTTGAACATCAACCTTATCCTCCTTTCTAATTATTAAAGAGACATCTACTGTCTTCTAGAATGATCTGTATTATTCTACAAGATACTTTACCTTCAACTATATTTTCCACTTGACGTTGCATAAACAATATTAGTTTGGTGTCTGTATCATTGGAAATTTGCTCAATAACAAAATCTTTTGCTGTTTTCGATAGAAGTGGATTATTATATAATGATAACAGTATATTTACAATTTCTTTGTCTAATTTATTTCGATTACTTATCTCATCCAAACCAGCATACAAAAAGTTTGTCATCTTTTACACAAAACTATATAGATAGCCCAATGAATAAAGTTTCGTACAATATTAAAACAAGTAATACTGAATATTAAACGAAAAACTGTGTTTGGTTCTAATTAATTTTGATCATGTATTCAATTAAGACTACAGACCCTTTTCCTAACTTACTAAATACTGGTAGTCACATTGCTGTGTAGTCACATTGTTGTGTGGTCATAACCGGTCACTGTGTCTTCCTTGACCCGACATGGTGCTCAGTTTGCGTTTTGAAAGGTGCTTGTTATCGTGATGATATAACCATGTTATTATTTGTCGATAGAAGTGACGATGGAATGACGGTGTCATGCCGGTCAGCATCCAGCGGTAGCCAACTCGCAGAAAAGCAGGTGCGTAAATATGTATATGCTCAAAAACTTTACTTTACGGCAAAATGGAAAAGTTCTGGCTCCGCAACAATTCAAATGTTTTGAAAAATTTCTTGAATTTAACCCAGGAAGATACTACACAGTTTGTAGAGCAAAATTCCAGCACCGTACTGCATAAAACGGTGTAAAAATATAATACATTACGAAGCATCGTAGACATAGCCAGCGCCTACCAAAGAGAGGCCAAGAGAGTGGGAGAGAGTGAGAAAGAACGGAGAGAGTCGTAAAATACTGCTGGAACAACATTACTAAAAGCCAGGCAGTTGTGTATAAGCGGACAACAGGTACAGTTCGAATATGTTACCGATTTTAGAGTTTCTGAGTTAGATCATTCGATTGCTTATATACGTTACAGGAATTGTATAGTTTTTTTAATAAAGGAACAACTTTTGAGAATCCTTGATTCTGAGCGTTAAAAATTATAAGTTTTATTTTATTACGCATTCATACTCATACCTCTTCCTGTGAAATACATGCTACCCACCGAAACAACCGCGTTTTATCATTTTGGGCTTTCAAAGAGAGATAAAGAGAGTACGAAGACAAAATGCTATTTATTTTAAATATTAACGCTTTTGTTTATAATCTCTAACGTCATGGAATAACACAATTTGCCATTTAGCTTATGCAAAACCATTGCGTTATGCGGTACCATTTGAACACGATAAAAATATGGTGTGTATGAAGGTGAAGACGTGCGTTTGTGTGAATATGTGACTCACTAACTCGGCTATGTTTGTGTGAGTGAATATACTACATTTACTGTAGTGGCGGTCGTGCGTGTTCTCGCATAGCAAAAATGCATTTGATTTTTAATGCTTTATTTTACGTTTGAGCAATAAAAAATTGTCTATTTAACAGTATAAACATTCCAGGAACTAATTTAAGAGCAAATATATCCAATGCCTCGATTGGATATTGTATTGATATATTTAGAATTATAAATATTAATACAAAAATTTGAATTTGTATAACAAACGGTAACGTGGCGCCGTAGCAACCACACCCACCAACATCGTTAGTTGAAAAAGAACGAAAGTTGTTTATGATCATCACCTCTGAAAAAAGAAATTGAGCGTAGGAAATGAACCTTGCGACTAGTAGAGTAGTATAGAATAAATAAGTTTGGGCTAATAAATAATTAATGTATATTAGTGGTATTAAGAATGAAAGCAATATTTGCAAGTAACTAATTATATCATTTTTGTATTAATATTTACAATTATAAATATACCAATACGATATCCAATCAACCCATTAGATACATTTTCTCTGAAGTTATTGTAATAAATTAGTTGCTGGAATCGCTATAGTGTTAAATAGAGAATTATTTTATTGCTAAAAAGACATAGATGTAAAATAAAACACTCAAAAATCAAATGCATTTCTGCTACGTGAGAACACGCGCGATCCTCACTATATAAAATCTAGCATATTCATACACATAAACATAGTGTACCGTGAATGTGAGTTGCACTTACACATACGCACGTCTTGATGGGCTGACTATAGGTTTGTATCATCTGGTCCTATGTTTGTGTAGCGCCGTCTCGCGGCATCTGCGCGAAGGGCTTCAATGAGAGTCATAGTGTTTTGACGGTGAGGGTATGGCAGTCAGTCCACCTCTCTTTTTTATACCGTTGAATGTACTTAGGATTAACTGGATTTTTTTGCCTCGTACCTCCCGAGCTAGAATTTGTTTCTCCCGCTCTCCACACATACTGCATTTTTTAACAAGTTAGCTAAAAATATCAATGTTCCTTTTCAAAAATTTTCAAAATTTTCTAAACAATAAATAGTTTAAAATTTTTCTGTATTTTTAAACATTTCTACTAATTTTGAACAGTTTGAGGAATTGGCCTTTTGCACACCTGAAATGAGAAGCTTATAAATTGCCTTAGATTAATAAAAAATGTCATTTTTCACGTCTGTGTTGAAAAGATACTTTACTCCCGCATTCGTAGAAATGAAGTATTTTATTCCTGCATTCAAGTGTAGCGTACTATTTAAACAAATTTTAATCATTGTGCAATTAATTTGTATTGAGATGAGTGGAACCCATTGTTGAAAACAACAAACTGGTTACACAGTTAATTTTTTAACAAAGTTCTGTATGCATTACGAGACTAAGTTGATCATCCTCTCTGGAGATTAAACCTACCCGTGTATATAATCTACAATTTGAATTTCTTGCTGTATAATTCACTATGATTCCTAATATAATTTTTGAGTAATAATATTGTTTATTTCAGAATTTTCATACAATGCAACAAAGGTCAACTACCCCAAATGCACAAGGAATTGATTCAGGGGTAAGTATCGAATCATCGAATATAGAATTTTTCCTTGAAGAAAGCTTTATAATAGTAACTAGCTAAAAACTCGCTTAGTAGAGCTCGCGCGTTCAATTTAAACATTGATTCAAGTTTCAAATATATATAAACCGCAAATTTATAATAATATAAATGTGAAATAAAAACAATAATAAAATTAAAATATACTATTATTTAAATATAAATTAATTTAAAAATCAATAGTAATTATATCATAACAATTAAAGCATAATACCTATTATTTAAATTTAAATCAAATTCGAAGGATATATTATAATTGAGTAATGTTATGTAGTTATGACAAAATATATTTATTTGGATGCGATGAAATGTATTAAGTTTAGTATCGAAGGGATTAAAGGTTATATATTATAGGGCAATATATGAGTTTACATACACTAAAGAACCAAAATAACTTTGAATAACGCGCGATATAATATGGATGTCAATATCACTTTAATTGTACTGCTCTGTTTGCCCTTAAGTCAGATAACAAATATATGACGTCATGACTGTCCTAACATGGTTTTCGGAGTTTAATTAATATACGGAATCTGTCGCCATATTATGGCGCATTTTTCAAAGTTGCTGTGTCAGATCAGTGTATTTATTAGTTTAATACAATAAATTTAATTATAAATTAATAAATATGGATGGATGGTGATGTTATGTTATATAACATTATGACTATCCTATCTTAATTTTCGGAATGAACACGGGGTTTTAATACAATAATACAATATTTTTACTACAATAAATTTAATGGCAAACAAATATTAAGTAATTATACTAACTAATATTAACTAATATATTTAAGTTAGATACATTGTAGTATTAAATTTTAGTTAAATATAATAATTTTATTTTGAGTTTATAAGTTAAATCATGTTAAAGGAAAAAATATACTCATTTAGTAATATGAGTCATGTTTCATGGGGTGCGTGGTTGCATGGCTGGGCAAATTGTGTATGTTATTATAATCATATTTATTATTTTAATTTAATAGTTTAGAGTAGCTATTGTTTAAATTAAAATATATTTTATATTTTATTTTGTGTACATTTCATTCTTTTATAATATCATTTATTAATCTATATTATTAAATAATCAGTCTTCATTAAAACGGTATATTTTGTATCTCAGACTAAATTCATTGACAGAATTTTATTTGTTTGACTTTTTAGGTTATTAAACAACGGTTAATTGACTTTGTGTATTTTATATAATAAACACAGAATAGATAAACCAAAAATTTTTACACATTCTTAGTTAGTACATAACCATTTGACACTTCTTTCATATAAGAAGAAAAAATTAATTATTTTAAGTTCAGTAATAATTATTATACGTTATATTGCATTTGATCAATTGAGATGATGATCAAGAAGGTAGCCCGGTTTAGTGTACCAGTAGGCAAGTAGGCGAGTCGACGGGGGGGGGGGAGGGGGGTGAGTCTCTCAACGCACCCACTCGCCCCTGGGATTTGCCGCTCTGGATAGAGGCACGGCCCATAGCTAGCAACTAGGAGGGGGGCCTCCCATTGCGTAGCAACCGTGTCTATGTATTTACCAGTAGCGGCTGTGTGCCACGTCTTCGGCCGCCTATTCGCCTACTTCCATCGCAGCGCTCTCGCCCTGTCTCGGGTGTAAATTACGTGTGTGTCGTTAGCGTCTAGTTGGTCCTTACCTAGTTTGATGTACTTGTTGAATCTATTTGTAGTCTTGTTCATTAGTGAAATCCCGTTTTTTTATAATATGCTTTTGATTTCAGGGTTGGTGTATATGTTGTAGGGTAAAACTATGGAGTTATATTGCTTGTGTTGTATGTCTGGGGTTATGTTATTGGATTATTGCTCTTGTTTTATATGTGAGATTCTTTTTTTGATATATTTGTTTATAAAGTCCAATGTATAGCAATTAGCCGAAAGGAAAAGTTTAATTTTGATTACATTCGAGTGGTGGAACTTCTTGTCTGACAGTTTGATCGCCTTGTCTACTAAATTATAAATAATGGCTATTTTTTGTGAAGTTGGATAATGTGAATGGAAATTGATGTATCGTCCTGATGCTGTGTCTTTTTGATACCAGTTTGTTATTGGAGTGCCATTGTCTCGTCTGATTATGGTGATATCTAAGAAGTTAATGCTATTGTTTTTTTGTCTGATGAGTGAATTGCAGGTGTTAGTTATAACTATTAAAGACGTTAAGTGTTTGTTCTATGTGGTTTTTATTTAAGATTAGAAAACAGTTGTTGACATAGCGGAAATATAATATATTGTCATTAATTGAGTTAAGGCAAGAGGTTTCTAGTTTTTTTAATACCAGGTCCGCAAACCAAGGGCTAGTGAAAAAGACCATGGGTGCGCCCAGTATTTGCTTATAATATTTGTTATTGAACTTTATTGATGTTGTGTTCTATTGCCTTGTCTATTGCAGATATATGTGGAGTGTTTTTTATAAAATGAAAAAATTTATTAAAGAAAACTGACATCTTTGAAGGCAATATCACATTCAAACACTCCGAAATCCTCCCATTCCTTGAAAAGCTTAATTATTTTTCGTTTTATACCGTTAAGAGGATATACCTTAAATGGAGTGTAATATTTGTTATCTGACAGGGCCTTTTAAACTTTATTGGTGTAGTTCTCTCTGTCAATTATTACTGTGGTATTGCCCTTCTCAGATTTAATAAAAAGGATATCTTTGTTTTCTTTAATAAATTTTTTCGTCTATCCATTGGACTTTATAAACAAATATATCAAAAAAAGAATCGCACACATACAAAACAACAGCAATAATAATAACATAACCCCAGGCATACAACACAACCCATAGTTTTACCCTACAACAAATACACCAACCCTGAAATCAAAAGCATATTACAAATAAACGGGATTTCACTAACGAACAAGACTACAAATAAATTCAACAAGTAACTTACAAAATAGACTGTAATGACTGTGAAGCTACGTACATAGGAATGACAACAAGACAATTAAAACATAGAAAGTGAGAACACGCACTATCCAGAAAAAACAAAGATGAAAAATCTCCTCTTGCAATACACAACATAGACACAGGCCACACCTTTAATATAACAGACACACACATACTAGACAAAACACGCAACTATTACACACAACGATTCACTGAAATGCTATACATACACCTACACAATCACACAATCAATAGAGCATAAGATACAAACTTCCTCCTCAACACATACAAAGACTCAATTAACATTATCAAATCACACTCCAATAATAAAAAATACTACAACAATACAATAAATATGGACCCGAGACAGGGCGAGACCGCTGCGATGGGGGTAGGCAAATAGGAGGCCGAGGAGGTGGCGCACAGCCGCTACTGGTATACACATAGACACGGTTGCTGCGCAATGGGAGGTCCCCCTCCTGGTTGCTAGCTATGGGCTCTGCCTCTATCCAGAGCGGCAAATCCCAGTGGCGAGTGGGCGCGTTAAGAACCCCCCCCCCTCGACTCGCCTACTTGCCTACTGGTATACTAAACCGTGCTACCTTCTTGATTATCCTGCCATACTGATACCCACTCGCCGCTCTCTCGCCTTTCTCGCGAAACACTACCCCCTACAACCTCATACACCACACACTACACACAATCACACACTCTCTCCATCTCACATTAGCATTAAATCCTTCAGTACCATATCTCCTGTCAGATCAACAACATCAGAGCTGACAAATCCTTCACTGGAAAATTCATTTTACTAATTTGGACTATACACAACTTGTAATAATTGACAAGCATAGCTTTTATTATCAGACACACATAACGTAAGTTTTTTCAAAATCAAATTATTGTACAATAGTGTGCTTTTGTAAATATTTTTTACCAATAAATTTTAGGGGCCTTGAAGAGGGAGGATTAAGCCTCCAAAACGCCGGCCGAACAAACAACTAACTACTCGTAGTGATTATTTCTCCACCTCACTTAAACCAAATAAAATGAGTATTAGAATCGAAATTAATTAATTTAATTGTAAATTTTACTTCGAGGCATATGAGAAATTTCTCATTTGTTGAGTAAAATTTTATAATAGGGTTGTTAAAGAGGATTAGAAATTCTAGTTAATTATATTTTTCGTTTCTAGTATATTTTTTTTTATTTCAAAAGATAAATAGGCTTTGTTCCTTTTTTCGTACAATAGTAAGCATTGTTATTTTCTCATGATTCAATTTTAACGCAGTGCCTCTTTTTTAAGTTTTATTTTTGCTCCTGTCTAAAAACTTACATGTGCAAAGGCATGATTTTGTTCAAGTATATTACTTCGAAATTAATTTAACTTTTAATATTATTCAATTATAATAATCGAGTATGTCCATGCAATTTTTTATTTGATGAAAGTAAGATGAGGCATCATTTGATGCAAATTTTTCTTCAAAATAAATTGGAAATGTTTCTATTATTATACATTTCTAATCAAAATGATGTGTTTAATGATCAAGCATTGTATAATCAAAATAATAGTGTGTATTTTCATGCTGAATTTCAAATTGCACATTCTATAGATTTAAGAGAAAATATTCAATCAAATAATGTATTATCTAAGATGTCTAATAATTTCAATGTTGATATGTCTACAATTAATTTAACTGACAACGAAATAATGTCACAAAAAACAAATTTATCTTTATTTAATTATAAAAGTGTAAATATAAAAGAGGATCATTTTGAATCTAATATAAAATCATATTCCTTTTCGTATTCAGGTAGCATAACGAAGGATAATAATTAAGCAATTTAGAGTGATTTAACTTCTAATTATACGTCCACTTATGATTCAATGTTAAAAAATAATGCACATTTTTCTTCTATTCGAGAACGAAATCAAAATGAGAATTTAAATTCTACTATTTCAATTGAATTGAAATAGTAGAATTCAACATTTAAAATTTCTCATAACCCATTGGACAATTTTGATTCATCGCCTCAAATTAAAATTCGTAAATTAAATAATTCCTTAAAAACATCAAATAAAGTTTTATTAACTTACGTTCCATTGCAAGATTTAAAATTTACTAATCCTGAAATATATTATAAATGCCATGATGATAAATTGAAAATCAAGGAATCAAATAGAAAATTAAATGAATTTCACAATATGCCTTCCCAAAAAAAATTAAATTTCTTTGAACCCAGAGAATCTATAGAAAATCTAAACGAAATAAAAAAAAAGAAAACAAAACTTTTTTCAAAGAAAAATAAGAGAAAGAAACTTGAAGTATCTGTTATAAAGTCAAGTATGGCGATGTGCTGTGCACGTGAAGTTCATCGGATGAAACTTGGATGAATGAAACTCTGAAATTTATTATAGTAAAGGTTTGTGAATATACTTTATTAAATGGTATGAAACGTACACGTAAAATGCTGCCTACTGCTCCATTAGGCTGTTTGCTGCTTGTATCTGCCGGTCGACAACGCTTCGGAGACGCACGAAGCTTCGCATTAGGTCCCTCTAACAGAGAGACCACGTACTATTGCTACGCGCACATACGCGGCAGCCGCATTCTTACCAGAGTGGGGGTTCAAGCCCCGGTTTGGGCGGTGATTCCCTTCCTGGCCGTCTCCACGAGGGGCGTTATGGCCCTACCTGAGTTAAGAGTGCCTCAACAGTATCATTAACTAATAGCATATTAGTAGACGATACAAATCATAAGGTTCCATTGATTTTTAACTTGTAAGATATAGCAATTGTTGTCATAAAGGAAAAGTTATGATAAAAGATAAATTTCAATATCCGATTTGTTTGTTACAGTTGACTAATCGCAAATCTCAAGAAAGTAGCTAAGCTATGCCGTTTCTGGCTCACTTACCTACCGTCGGTAAGGTAGATCGCTAACTCAAGTTGTCTGGGTCTCGGCTAACCCAGCCGGTAATGTAGATCTCTACCCCCCCCAAGTTGCCGACTGAACAGTTGACCCAGGTTACCGACTGAACTGTTGACCCAAGTTACCGACCGACCTCATGACCCATGCTACTGACCGAGCTCATGACCCCGGGGAATCCCGGGGAGGGGGGGGGGAACTCAAGAACGAATCCTAACCTCAAAATTCGAAATTTTTTTTTATTTCACTATTTAAAATTTTTCTTATTCAACTGTTTATTTTATACATTTTTTTTAGGCTCCATGCTTCCTTCACTATTACACCATGTAAATTAGGCGTACTGCGAGCAGTTTACACTTAACGTTTATTTGGTTTATCATCCAGCCTCTCGTACTTGTCGCGCTTTGGAAAAGATTTCGTATTCGTCGAATAGTTCTCGGAATACGATTCCACTGCGATCTTTCTTTTTTCTTTTCCTCATTCTTACGAGGAGGAAGAGGTTTGTAGTCGGTAGTAGAACTGGTATTTTGACCCATCTTCGTTGATGTTCAAATGATGGGATATACATGACTCGCAGGCTATATATAGTGTCTCTCGCGGATTAGAGCCCCAACCTTCGCTCCAACCTGTGGGGTACATCCATGTACACTTATACACCTCCATTTTGCCTACAAGTACTATATCGTTGATAAATCGCTTGGTCGCTTCTCATTCAGCTGATTGAACATTTCTTCGTAGAATTTTTTCAAAAGCTTGACGTTGTGATGAGCGCACTTGATTTGAGAAGATGTTCCATTATGATGATTACAGATCGTCAACACCTTCAGATGATTCATCGGTGGATAGCCCATGTCGGCTACATCGTAGACGTTGAACTTGAAACGCTCGAGCCATTTTTTCTTCAACGAGCCCATTACGATAACTGGTAGCGTCCTTCAGAGTTTGTCGAAGAATCTTGTCAATGTCGGTGTAGGGACGTTCGCCGGAGATCCAGGGTATTCCGTGATAGTGACGATACAGCCAAATGTTTTCTCTCTTGTATTTGTCGGTGAGACTCCGCCAGGGAAAGAGTTCCTTGAACAGTCGCTCCAGAGGTTCGATGTCTCGGTTGAGCAGTACTACAGCTTACTCTTTGAGGATGAAGTCGTTGCCCGACTACTTGTATCCTTGCACGTCCACTGCGTACTCCATCTCAATGACGAGAATTGATTCCGTAGCCGCTGGCTGTTGCGCTTTTGTAGACTCACCCCCACCACCACTATATCTTAAACAAGTTTTTTCACGTCACCACTGACAGGGTTGTACTGGACTATGCAGTCGTCCAGGATCAGGCAGTAAGCCGAGGTGTTTTCCGGAACATTGTCTCGCGACTCAAACTCCAAACGCACGTCGACGGGAGCATTCTTCAATGCCTTGCTCTGTTTGGAGCAATTGATGACGAAAAGAGGAACGTTAGTAATGAAATCTCTCTTTCTCAGTATAGGTTCAGCATTTTTGTCGTAGTACGCACTCTGGAAATTCGCATACATATCGTACAAAACTGCGTACTGCTGACGATTTATGTCGGGATTGAGATTGCCATAGGGATAGTACTGCGAGTTGAGAATAGTATATTATGCAACATGGGCGTAAAAGTCGATTTTACACCCGCGTGCTGATCAATGCACCCGAGGGCCGGCTTCGCCGGCCCGAGGGTTGCATTAGTCAGCACAAGGGTGTAAATCGTACGCCCACGTCGCATACGCTATTTTTCGCAACAGTGTGCGGAAAATTCGTGAAAAATGCATCCTTACACGTTTAACCATAACGAATTTTGAAGCGTTTCGAAATTAAATGTATGTATAGCATATAATAGTACATTACAAAGAGGTAGTCGGAGGTGGCGGAGTGCACGGGGGGTGGAGACGGGGGGTTCGGGGGGCGGAGCCCCCCGCCTTTAAAAAAATAAATTGAAAATCTTAATTTAAAACAATAACTATACAGAACTTCCTCAAAAAAAAAAAAAAAAAAAAAAAATGAAAATATATACACGTAATTAGAAAGTTCCATAAATGTGATTTTTTAGTTCAATGTTTATTATAGTAAAATAAATAATCTTTGTATAAACAAATGCCGAATACAAGATTTTTCATTTTAGACCTCCTGTGCGTAAAATAGATTTTTAGGCACACTGTGATGAAATGACCTCATTTAGATCCTCACAATCGAGGTCTAAAATCGAATTTTACGCTCACTGTTGCGAAAACAGTTTTACATTGCTCAGATTGCAGTGATCGAAACGACTAGCATTGGCTGTGTTCAAATCCTTTCGATTAGTTTGAAAGCCTAACACGACGAATCGTGGCTTCTCCAGTTGATTCGACGTCTTGACTGTCCAGACGTGTCTCGTGGAGCTCGGCAGCAGCGGATACTCGTATAGACCCCAGCTTCTGAAGCTCATGCTGATGGGTCTATTCTTCTCTATGTAATTAAGTAGTCGAATTTTGTAGACGTTGGATGCTACGATGTACGGCATCAACCACTTGATTCTCGTCAATTCTATTTTAAAATTTTCATAAGTTACTGCGTCATTCGCTCGTTACCCTGTTTGAACAACTGCATTCAAATCGTTTCTCGATCTGGTGAGTATGAGTTCATGTTTGACGTTCGCTACGATTTTTCGATAGTCTTCAGCGAAACCGAGAATCATACTCAGCGGGATAGCTACGTCAAAGTAGCCTTGATCGTTGGTCAAACTTTGCGTCTCTTCGACATCGAGCCAGCCCGCGTTTTCCATGAGCACACTCTGACTTGGATTGAGCGATAGCCATCCTTTCATGATAGTTGTCAAGCCAACGTTCTTACATTTATCGATTTCTACAGCATTGATTTCGTAGCGAATTTCCTCGAGCATGTGGCAGAAGGCGTTGTTTACCAATGTAGTATGCGCTACTACGGTTCCATCTGACTTTGTCAATCTACCGCAAATGTGTATCATACTGAGCGAGGGCAGAATGTACAAGTCCTGATGTTGAATAGCGATGCGAATCTCGTCACTGTTGTTGAAGGATGAGGCGGTGTACGGCTGATGAGGATGCAGTTCGTAATGAGCGAAAGACTCGTCAAATGCCACGGGAGACTGTATGCTCAGAATGTCTTCCATGTTTTCTCTATATACAGCACAAGAATATACAAGTTATTTTCCACCACCACGGGCGCCGACTACTCTTAAATTTAAACTTTTTAGAAACTGAATGTTTCGCCGTGTTAATGCTTTGGAAGTCCGTTGAAGACTGATGCAATCTGACGGTAATTATTTCTCCGCGAAAGTTAACTAGATTTCCGTCTTAATCGACTATGCGCAGTTGCAGATGACTAATGCTTTGTACCGTGATCGGAAGATAAATGACCTGAGATGGTACTTCGATGATCTTATACCCTGGTGGCACTGCGGGAAAGAACTCGTGTATCGTGTGAACCAGGCGACCGTTTATGTAGGCTCGGGTAGGTCTGAACTGTGTGCTAGATTCGCTGGTAACAGTCTTTCCGTGAAACCGAGCACTGGGCCTATGGAATCTTGCGGTCGAAAATCGATGTCGTCACTGCACTTGATGATGCTGCGAAGGGTATTATTGTTGAGCTTCCAACTGAATGAAATACTCTTGTGCTCCAGTGATTCTTGCTGATAAGTATCTATATCCTAAATCTCGTAACTACCTGTTGGTAAAACGACAACTTCCTTACCGACGTACAACTTGTTAGCGTCTGTGTCGATGTTGGGTATAGAATTGAAGGTCAACAATTCGACTAAGCCAAGAACGTAGTTTTTATGCGGTGAGAGCTCAATCGGAGGAAAAAACTGAACTTCTTGTACGGAGGATGTACCTGATAGAATCAGTGTGAGTGATTCACTCTCTATGACGGTTACTTGCGTAATGACTGCATGCTCGCACGTTCACGCTTTATATAGGCTTCTGAAGTCTGTTGGCAAGAAATTCGAGGCGCAGGTGACCACAGTTGAAGGTATTGAAGTTTTGATACCTCTCGTGATTGTACTTGACTTTGTTGACCCCCAAGTACAGTAACAGATCCAAAGGAGGCTGAAGGTCGCCGAATCTAATAAGCGAACATTCAGGCTTGACCCAAGGTATAGCAAGAATGTGGATAAAATTTATAGTGTGCGCAAGGAGAAAGGAGCATACATGATTGGAAATTCTCCGATACTTTTCGAAGATGTCCATGTCAAAGTGAGCGATAAAAATTATGCGAAAAATCAAGGATTGCTGGATTTACTTATATCTAAATATCCCAATAGATAATTGATCACGATGATTTGAAGAATTATCGAGAGATTCTTGAGGCGTCTAGCGCACAAAAAAAGCAATTGAAACCCGATGAATCTATTCGCGTGCACAATAGCAAGAAATACAATGAATTCATTGTTCCACTTTTCACGAATGAAAAACTTGGGATGGGTGTAGGAAGAAGGAAGATTTCCAAGAAAAAGTCCACGAGGATTTTTACCGCAAATTCCCGCAAAGTCATTCTTTCGGCTTTGAAAGGTGCTCGAGAGGCTGTTAAGAAGGCGGGTGGTAAGCACAATATAATTACACCACGCGTTTTACACGTACCATCGAAAGTAGGCGGGTTCTTATCGTTTATCGTGCCGCTTTTCGCTGGTTTGAGCGCAGCTGGAGCCATGGCCAGTGGTGCGACGGGAATAGCGAAATCAGTGAACGACGCTAACGCTGCTAAGTTGCAATTGGAGGAAAGTCCCCGTCACAACAAGAAGATGGAAGACATTGCCATTGGCAAGGGCTTATATTTGAAACCTTACAAACCTCTAATTTTTCCTTTTGGACAAGCAACCTAATTATGCAAGTGAAAATAAAAATAAAACCCAAGTTACAGCGTTGCTATATTATTCTTTTATTTTAAGTGTTCGAAACGAATTCAATCCCTGTTTAAATTTAGGTAAATTAACTAAACAATGTATAGCAGATTCATGGTGTAAAGTTGAAGGAACGAGATTATTTTATGTTAGAAATGAGCAAGCAAAATTAAGAACTAAAATGTATCGCGGATTAATTGATTATGTAATAAATAAAGCTCAATCAACTAATGTCAACATCGGCAAAATGATTATTTTACCATCAACATTTGGAAAACCTGATTTATTTAAATTAGAATGAAAATGCATTAGACAGACCTGATTTAGTAGCTCGAGTTTTTCATCTTAAAGTAGTTGCATTTTAGAATGAATTACGGGAAAAAAAATTTTGGTAAAATTATAGGCTATATTTATGTAATTGAATTTCAAAAGCGAGGATTACCTCATATGCATGCACTTCTATATTTAGATTTTAAAGATAAATTTCATAGTTCTGATCAAATTGACAATATTATTAACGCTGAAATACCTGATGAAAGTAATTGTTCTATTCTGTATGGTCTTGTTAAACAACAAAACCATGTATCATATTATTAAATAATAATAATATGATACATGGACCATGAGGAATCCAGAATAAAAATTCGCCATGCATGAATAAATCAAAATTTATATGTACTAAAAAGTTTCCTAAAGCGTTGCTTCATCTACTGATTACAATGTAAAAAATGGATACCCAATATATCGTTGACCTAACGATGGATAAATAATAAAGTATGGATCGAATCGTACCGCTAATAATTAATTCGTATTCCCATATAATCCTTATTTATTGCTAACATTTAATTGTCACATTAATGTCGAGATATGTAGCACTATACAATCAATTAAATATTTGTTTAAATATTTATATAAAGACCCTGATTCCTTAACTTTGATAGGGTTTAGAAAAGAGAATGATTTAAATAATGAGTCTGATATTACATCTGATAATTCAAATGAAATCACAAACGTTTTAAATTATGATGAAATAGAATAATATTTAGCTACGAAGTACGTTTGTCCGCTTGAAGCAATGTATAGATTATAAGATTTTAAATTATACGATCAATCCCATAGAGTTTATCGATTGGCGGTTCATTTAGAAAATGAACAATTTGTATATTTTAAACAAGGATCTGAAAAAGAATTAATAGATCGTAATGTAAATACTACATTAACATCTTGGTATGAATTAAACAAAATTGATTCTTTGGCACGAGATATATTATATATTGAAATTACCAATCATTATGTGTTTGAAAAATATTGAAAATTTGGAATTCACGAAAACGAAAATATAAACCTATATTGAGCCGTATGTATTTTGTTGATACTAAAAAACGTGAATTATTTTATTTACTTATGTTGTTGTTACATGTAAAAGGTGCCATATCATTTGAGCATGTACGAACAGTAGAAGGTATTGTTTATTCGACATTTTATGAAGCAGCATTAGCTTTGCATTTAATATCAGCGGATAATGAATGGGATAAATGTTTACAGGAAGCTATAAATTATCAATCCCCCAACGCATTAATTCAATTATATACTTTTATTCTAATATTTTACCATTCTTGCAATGCGAAAGAACTATACAATAAATATAAAACGTATTTTTATGATAATAAACAAAATGATGAAATTGCAGAACAAACATGTTTAATGAAAAATAACAATATTCTAATTTCACATGGAATGGCATTACGTGATTATGATTTACCTTTAATTGATGAAACTATTCAAATTTTTAATTACTCTAATGATTTTGAAACTACTTCATTAGCATCTTCATATAATTTGAATATTATTCACTCACTTAATAAAAGATAACGTGATATTTTTAATGAGGTTATTAAAGCAATATATTCTAATGATAATGAAGAATTAATTTTTGTGGATGGTCCTGGAGGATCAGGAAAAAGTTATTTACACAATGTACTAATTTCATATCTTAATCATCATCAAATTCCAGTTATATCTCTAGCTTGGACTGGTATAGCGGCAAATTTGTTCCATGGAGGTAAAAGATTTAGATTACCATTAAATCTATCAGAATCATCAACTAGTAATATAAGTCCTAATTCAAGTTATGGAAAATTTATGAAAACAATAAAAGTATTAATTTGGGATGAAATATCCATGACATCCAAATATGCGTTTGATGCTATAGATAGATTATTTAAAGATTTACATAATTCAGTAGAACCATTTGGAGGAATAATAGTCGTATTATCGGCAGATTTTCGTCGAATATTACCTGTTGTGCGACGTGGAAGTCGAGCTCAAATTTTTGAATCATGTGTCAAAAAAAGTTCAATATGGAATAAATTCTAAACTATGAAATTAATTGATAATATTAAAGTTAAAATAATGATCAATTGTTCCAATCTTGGTTATTAAATATAGGCAAACAGAATTGCCAACTTAAATTTGAAAAACAAAACCACGTAACTTTAATACCCACTTATGTATTATCAAGAGGAAATTTAATTTATGAAATTTTCGGAAATAAGATTGATTTTAATGATAAATCATTACATCAAAAAGTAATATTAGCACCAACTAATATTGATGTTTTAAAAATTAATAACGAAATATTAGATAAATTGAAAGGAGAAAGTTATACATATTTAAGTATTGATTCGGTTAACACAGAAAAGTATAAAGATATTTTTAATTCAATACCAATAGAATTCATCATTAACACCTAATGGACTTCCTCCTCATAAATTAACATTAAAAGTTAATGCTATTGTAGTTTTATTGCGAAATTTAAATTTAGATAGAGGTTTGTGCAATGGAACTATGTTGTTAAAGCTGAAATTATAACTGGCACCTCTAAAGGTAAAATTATTCTAATACCGCGAATTGATTTAAGTCCTTTAGCTGAAGAAGTTCCCTTTATCATGGTACGAAGACAATTTCCAATTAGATTAGGATTTTTAATGACTATAAATAAATCTCAAGGTCAATCGTTTGATAATGTAAGATTATATTTACTGTCTTCAGTTTTTGGTCATGGTATATGTTGCTTTATCTAGAGTACGACAAAAAAATAATTTAAAAATATAATAATATTAATAATATAATAATATAATAATAATTAATAATATAATAGCAGAAGATTCAATAATAACAGAAAATCAAGATGATAAAATTAATTATTTAAATAAATAATTCGCACGCAACAGAAGTGCACACGCTGCACTTCTGTTGCGTGCGAACTTTTGGCAGCGGAGTTCCCAGCTGTCGATGGATCCAGCATCGCCAACCGTCGCCACCGGTGATGCCACCGGAGACCCTTGAGCTCATCCGTTACATGTTTCAACGATAATTAGAAAATTTATATAAAAAATGTTGTTTACCTTCAAATTTTTACCGTCATATCTTCTAGTATTTCCGATAATTAATATTTTATTTATTTCTAAAAGTTAATACCAATCATATATTAATTTAATTTTACATATTCAATTTTTGAATACGGTTATAAGTATCTTTTACCTAATAATTAAACTGTAGATATCGAAGAAATAAAAATAACAGCAACCAATAGCATTGCTATTGGTAGCACTTGTACATTATGATTTTTATATTTAATAAATGAATTAAATAGCAAAATATAATTATCTAATTATAAAATTTTATATGGTAAAAATCAAGTAAATAAAAATAGCAGCAACCAATTTCATTGCCGTTGGTAGCGCTGGTTTATTATTATTTATATAAATAGTAAAGTTAATTGAGATATATTTTAAATTAATATAAAAATTGCTTCTAAATCTTGAAATTAGTAGCGCTCTCTTTATCATACTTACGAACGGCATAGTATAAAATATGTATATAAAAATTTGAAAATTTATAATGAATATTTCATTTATTTTACGTATACTTTGAAGTTTTGATTTATTAATAAGAAATAAGATGTATAATTTATAAATTAACATACATCACATTTATTTGATGGTAAATAATAAGTTGTTTAAGTAAGCTAATAGTTTGGAATATTAAATAAATCAAATTATATTAATAGCAGCAACCAATTTTGTTCTTTCGTAGCGCTTGTATTGGGTACATTATCAAAATATAATAATAGCAGCAACCAATTTTGTTCTTCGTTAGCGCTTGTATTGAGTACATTATTTAAATTAATTTAATCGTACATACAGATCATTAAATAAGTAAACATATAAAACTTATGATATTTTTTTTAATATAGGCATATATTGTCAATAATATTAATACGGGCTTCTTTCGATATGACATTTAATTTTTTAATATAGTTTAAAATTAAAATTATTGTGTATTATGGTATTAACATTTAATGCATATCTCATATATTTTAAAATCTAATTTATTATTTACTATAATTATTTTTTTACTACTCTTCACTTTAAATTATTGCATATTTATTATAATTTATACTTGATTATTACAATTATTAGAATTATATTTTACTCTACTTATATTTTAATAACTTAACAATTGAATTGGGTTTAATAACAGTTTTCAGGTAATTATATTAATTTACTCATTATTATATCGAAAGAATGACAGTTTTAACCCTGTTAAATGCAGAGTGTATTATTCGGAATAAATTGAAGTCAAATGTTTTTTTTTAGGTCTATATCCTCACTAACCACACACAAACACACACACACGTACGCACGCACGCACGCACATACACACACACACAAACACACTCGCGCACACGCATACAGGCACACACAAACATACTCACACACACGCATACGCACATAAACACATGAAATCACCTCCCGAGTAATGATACAATGTCTAGGAGATCTAATCACACATTGACTACTATACCAATTTGACATACCAACTAATATACATGAAAAAATCGATTATTTCCTGCAAACCATGTCCGGGAGTCAAAATCTCCTTCCGAATGGCGAAATATGGTTTATGATCTAAAACACCAAGTATAAAACAAATGTACCAAAAAAAAATTTACTGCCAGTAGACGATATCCAGGTGTCAAAATCACCTCCTGGACGGCGAGACATGGTCTGGGATCCAAAACACCAAGTATACAACAAATGTGCCAAAAAAATTTCAGTTCCAGTAGATTATGTCCAGGGGTCAACATGACCCTGAAGTTAACCCATCATAATTATGATAAATAATTTGTATATGGTGTTACCTTCAAAATTACACCATGTTTTACCACAAAAAAAACCTCATTTACAGCCATAATTATATCATCAGCGTTAAAATTCCAGGCAGACTAAAATTCCAAGAAATCCAGAAAAATTCCCTGAAAAATTCGGAAAGTGCTAAATTTCATCTTTACATTAATATATCGCAATATTGGTGCAGTAAAAAAAATAAATAAAACTGTAGGAATGTTCTTTGATGTTTAAACTCTATTAACAGTAAAAAAAATTCAATTCAAATTGGAAGAATTCGTATAAATTGAAGTGGAAATGACGTTTTTGGACAGAAATTTAAGCAAATTAATATTATGTAAAAATTATTAGCTGTTAAAACAATATGATATAAATTTATTAAAAGGCATTTAAATTTTTTTATGGTCCAAATACAGTAATTTAAAAAAATATTCGTATAACGTCGATTGTATTGTCAAACAAAAAAATGTGTTCCGTAGAAAATGCATATATAGTAATGTTGATTATTTCAATGTTTTTTAAATTTTTTGTCAAATTATAAACTTAGGGTACATTATAAAACTAGGGAAGAAAGAATACGTTACCTCTATATAAATTGCCGCCAAAAGAATAAGCGCACACACCTCACTTACAATTAGTCCCCTAGGCTCTGTTTTATTGCCGGAGTGAAAGGCAAGGATGCATGCGTGTAACGCTGAGGCACTAAAGTGGAGGCACGAAGTATATGTAGCATTTCTTTACCAACTTCATAGGGAAACAATAGGAACTCTATGCTTGGGTGTATAATTAATTTTCTTTCTCAAAGAGAATGCTTTATAACAGTGCAAATTGCAAATCAAATATTTTGAATCGGATAAATAAGTTTAAGAAAAGTGTACGTATGTTTATAAGCCTGTATGACGCCAATTTTATATTGTCTTCAGATTCTGTATGCATTCTGAGTATGTTTTAACTTACCAGTCGTGGAATAATCCTATTGATAATTTCCACATAACCCTAAGAACACAATATTGAATTTACTTTCTTGTATTTTGCTTCCTCCTAGAGGAAGCTTTGTAATAGTAAAATTTTCGACTTCGTCAAA